>VMOF01000024.1:15991668-16199939 GCA_011764245.1 Trialeurodes vaporariorum | reverse complement strand
AGAAGCATGTTTTGCATAAGCAAAATGATATCATGAACGTGATACCATAGAACACTAGAGTGCAAAATTGACGAGTGCGCCTCTGCACTCTGGGATCGGCAAGCATGCAGAATGTTGCATTGACGAAAGGCTGCTATACCTCAAACGGTGCATTGGTGGGAAAGCGCTGTGCGGAGGGATGTTTACTGTTTAGAGAGAGGCCCGAAAAAAGTCTTCAGTTGCTTTTCTCCGAACAGTATACTCTCCCATCTAACGACTGTTAGAGGTGGCAGCCTATCGTTGAGAGCATTATATTTCAGGTTGCCTTTCTGAAGTGAGTGTAAATGTCAACTGTGCATTATAATGTTTTAGGTTCGCACTTTCGTGACCTCATCTTACTTATGCAAATCAAGTGATTTCGCAGTTAGCCGAATACAAGCAATTGAACTTTCAAGAGAAGTTATGTTTTTTTCGATAAAATAATAAAGGAGGAGGATGGACAACAGACATAGAGTGATGAGAAAATTTAGTTCGAAATGACAGTAAACGCCCTTCACAAATGTTAATGCTTCATGCTCGTGTGACTGAAGCACGAAGAAGGAAAGAATGAAAGAAGATGTAAGTTCAGTCGGGGGAAGGGGCTGGGGGGGGGGGGTCAAACGACTCCTGGAGGTAGGCTACCTGCCATACTCATCTCGACGAATTTGAGTATTTCAGGTGGCCAACCTAAGCCGAAACATAAATAGAATCCAGTGGCGTAGCGTGCAATTTGGCAACGTTGCAGTTCGTCTATTTAACTCCATGAAAAAGATCGAACAATTGGGTGTTCGGTGAACACTCTGGTTTTCGACCTTATTTATGGGTGTAAATGGACACAATACAACGTTGCCAAACTGCACTTTACGCCACTGATAGAATCGTATTGCGGTGCCGGAATGCGGTTAGAAACGAACCGATTTATGAAAGGTTCAAATCCTATGGTTTATTATAGAATCCCTGGTTACAGTTTGTTTAATCTTTTTCTTAAAGTTTAATTTTGAGAAACTGTTCTCTAAGTAATTAATTAAAAAAAAAAAAAAAAAAAAAAAAAAAAAATGAAAACGTCACACTTTCCCACGCAATAGATTAACATTAGACGCGTTTCGAAGGAAAACCAAATGAAGATGGACTGGTTTTTTGTTGAAGCATCACGTCCGAATGTTGTCCGATTTTTCTCCGTGTCCGGCATAGCCGTAACCAGGATATATTCTTCTCTCTCTTAGCCCATTTAAACGCATGTGTTAGTAAAGGACAGAAATAGGGTCTAAAGTCACGTGACAGCCCCTATATCCATCCTTTTCTAACAACTGCGTTTAAATGGTTTAAGAGAGAGATAGACAATATCCTGGCTACGGCTATATGGTGTCCGGGGCACGTTTAATTATTTATTGCACGCGAAAGAATGAGTTTTTTAAAGCGTCTGAATTATGAATATAACTTTTGATATTTAATTATCATTTTATGTTTTGTTTATTAACTCATTTAAATTAAAGGTTCTATCTGGCACGGAATCAAGAAAACCGTAACTGGTGACAGAGACAGTGACCCCAAAGCTCACCGTGAACAATTCTCAGCTTTGGCTCGTGAAATGAAAGCAGTCCTCAGACCCAAAGGCCATATTCTATCCATTTCATCGTTACCCCACGTGGATGCTTCAGGTAATAATTAATTACACAAAAATTATTGAATTTTCATCATTTTTAAAACGTCTGGCAAAAAAAAAAAAAAATCTTAACTACTGCCGAGCTAATTCATTAGTAAGACAAGGTCGGAATGAAAACTGATTGACTGACACAAATTGATTATTATTTAGGTCATCATTCAATTCACCTTGGACCGATTTTGATTAGATTTTGAAAACCGCAACTAACAATAAGTATCGGATTATTCTATATAATTATCAGCGGAATGCTCCCCTCAACACTCGTTGTCGTTATCGTGCGGTTCCATTTATTCTACCACTGATTACGACTGAAGCTTGAATCACCTCCATTTTTGAAAAGAGAAACGACGGAAAAGCATGCAGCATTATGAAGTTTTTAATATATTTTCATGATTTGAATCATTTCGGCCGAAAGTTTTTAGTTTCAAGGTTTTCTTAATTATATTAAAAGGCACTAGATTTGAACGCGTTTTAACTTATATACGTCAAAAGAGTATAAGGGGCGGAGATTAACTTCGGGATCTAGAAGGTAGAAGAGAGAAAGAAGGGGATTGGGGGAGGGAAGGTGGGGAGAGAGAGAGAGAGAGAGAGAGAGAGAGAGAGAGAGAGAGAGAGAGAGAGAGAGAGAGAGAGAGAGAGAGAGAGAGAGAGAGAGAGAGAGAGAGAGAGAGAGAGAGAGAGAGAGAGAATGCAGTTTATTTAAGACGCAAATACCAAAACAGAATACTTAGAGTACATACAGAAAAAATCTAAAAAATACAAATTATATTAGTATTTGCGTCTAAGAGGCAGAATTAAGACTGATCAGTCTTCTCTTCCATTCTGCCTCTTGGCTCTCAGGAACTGTGACTAAGATACACAAATTGAACAAATTTAAATATAAAAAAAAAAAAAAAAAATACAATAATTTGTAGAGAGAGAGAGAGAGAGAGAGAGAGAGAGAGAGAGAGAGAGAGAGAGAGAGAGAGAGAGAGAGATGATTGGTTGATTGATTGAAAAAAATTTTGTTGCATTAATCCTAATAGTGTAAATAAAGACAATAAAATAGGATTAATGCCATGGAGGTCAAGTTAGTACTTTAAAGTCCTTTCTTACACGTACGTCTCCATGGCTCATCTCTAAACATATAAGAAAATGTGAAAAAGAAAAAATGAGTAACTATAGAAATATAACGGAAAGAAAAAAAAAGAAAAAGAAAAAAACTAAGCAGAACATAACTATAAAAAAAAACTGAGAATGAAAATGAATAAAATAACAAAAAATATCCAAAAACTAGCTGTAAATAACCTAGAGCCTTAAATGTAATTTTCATTAAAACAAATTTGAGAAATGAAAAAAAGTAAAAGATAAAAAAATAAAAATTACAAATAGCGAAAGAGGGAGAGAGGGGGAGGGAGAGAGAGGGAGAGAGAGGGAGAGAGAGAGAGAGAGAGAAAGAGAGAGAGAGAGAGAGAGAGAGAGAGAGAGAGAGAGAGAGAGAGAGAGAGAGAGAGAGAGAGAGACTTTTTGGATCTTTACTGGGGGCGAGTGGATTTGGTTTGTTCATCGTACTCAATTACCAATTTATTGGATAGATTTGCACAAAGTGTTTTGTGGGGGATCACGTTGCATTCCGCTTATGATATTTCACTAAGCGTATGCTTATATTATATTATCAACGTGTCTTGCTCCTTCAAGAATTTGAGAAGTATGGCATATTTTCCAAAATATTTCGAAAAGCAGACTATCTGCACGTTTCCGGCCGTTCATATTCCGAGTCGTTTACAGCTCGCAACGAGAAAATTGCTACTTAAAGTGTTTGACGTGAAGATCATTAAAATTTACTTCATCTTGTGGTTGCTCAATGTAGCGTGATTCAACGTTGTCAGGTGGTGACGACAAAATAAATGTGACGCATTTGAATATTTTTAGGGGGGATGACTATTTTGTTTTTAATTTGCCAGGCAATCGTGCAACGCTGCACCCTGTTATACAGTTGCAGATTTGCTTAGGCGCATGACCATACGATCAAAGCTGGCGCTTTGTGTGTGTTAAAGAAAAGTGTCTATTGCTAGTCCTGTGCGATTTCCTGCCATCGAATGGATTCGATGCAGAGACAAATAGAGACCTTGCACTATGCCTGCGCGCGGTGTCCACTTTTTCTGGTTCAATTTTGGTCGGAACTCATCGAAACAACAGCCAACATTCGCCTATTGTTGATTGATGAGCGCGTAGTTTGCATTCGCCAAGCAAAACCTGTTTCCGTTTCCGGCACCGCGGACCAATCACAGCCTTTTGTTGAGCTCACCATCCAATATTAGGCGAAGGTTGATTGTTTAGGCCGATGAGTCCCGACAAAAGTAGTTCACGAAATTGGACACCGCGCGCAACCACGGGAAGAATAGGGAGTGCACGATCTCTATGCGTCTCTGGATTTGATGCTAGTGTCGGTGTCAATCGATACATCGAAACTCGATTTTTATCGATATTTCGACTAAAAACAGACTTAAGTCATTTTTTCCTCTTAAACCATCTCAATAGCAAATAAAAAAGTATCATGATTTCCAGTGATTTCTCATTTTTACCAGTTAAAATTTGTTAAATTTGCTATTTATTAAAACGATACAATTTCGATGTTTTTTGGACATTTGATGCACAAAAACTGGACATCGCACAGGACTGGCCTAGTCTATTCTGAATTCACTGATGGTTCCTCAGGTTGACCGAAAAACTACTCAGTTGAGTTTGATGTATGACTGTAATGGACGCAAATCCTCTAAGCTGCAATCTTTCCTCAACCGGTGAAGTCGTCACTGATTTTGATGATTTTTTTGACGGTTATTATTCACCAATGGGGCAGTTGCAAGGGTCTTAAATGTTGTGTTTTTCATAGAGAAAATAATAGTACTAGATGAGCTGAGAACAATGGTGCCTTTGGTTTTTCCCTAAGTGTTCCGGTTTTGGAGATACACACGTACAAAGTTGTAAACAATCGTGGGCGTCGTGACGTCACTACGCGGAATTCCCTTTTAAAACAATGTATTTCTAGCCAAAATTTCATCTCCGGAACAAAGGGACTTAATGAGAAACCAAGGGCATCTTTGTTCTCAGCTCATCACGTACTTTCATTTTCTGCATAAAAAACACAACATTTCAGACCCTTGCAACTGCCCCATTGGGAAAAGATTATTGATGCGAAAAACTCCGTAATAAGGAGTCCGTATGCGTTACGGTCATAAACTGAACTTTTAATGTTGTAATTTTTTATTGGTTAGTCGGTAGAATCATCGATGAATTAACAAGTGGCATTAAAATTAAATATACACGAAGTGGCAGCTCTGGGTGCAATTAATACAAACATTATGGACGGCCCTACGATTGAAAATTACAGCATATGCTGCAATCTGAGGAATGTCTGATGCTCTCTGTTTTCTACTCCTAAAACAGAAAGATAAAATTACTTTATTCTGAATTTCCTCAATAATCATCTATGACTCTTGCAAATCTTATAAACAGTCCATTTTATAAGTTGCGTTTCACGCAATTTCCGTGATAGGCGACTAGACTTGGTGACTTAAAAGTTGCATGTTAGGTGGGATAGAAATTCCAAGCGCGCTGTTTGAATATCCGGATTTTAAAACAGCGTTTACGACCTTAGAAGTGGATTTTGAAGGTTCTTAAATTTAACGTTGCCACATATACCACGCCTCGGCGTCTTCGGAAATTGGTTTTTACTTTTGTTGTTAATTAACTTGGTTTTGGAATTTTCAGTCTATTATGATATTGCCAACCTCAACCCAGTTGTGGATCAATACATTCTTCACACTTACGACTTCAGAACGCCATCAAGAACACCGAAACAAGCAGATTTTTCATCTCCCCTTTACACTGCCCCCAATAGAGTTTCTCACCAGAATCTTGAGTCAACTGCCCAAAACTGGACGCAAAGGGGTGCTGCTCGTGAGTATAAACTGTTTTAAATTTTGGAATCCTATGTTATGCTCTAAAATGTAGGTGCACAACTTTAATCACGATCGCAGTGAAGTGGAAAATGTCATCCTCGTTTCTTTACATTTTCGTGAAAAAATTATGGACCTCGAATCAGGTATACCTATTCGCAGTATAGAGTTATCTTGGCGGATATGATACTGACATTTGAGAGAATTAAAATATTCTTGCGGTTGGTTACACTGTAGTCTGAAAGAATTTAAGGCGTTGCTATTTGGATAGCTAATATTTAACCCTCTAAGGACCAGGTTAGTTCAAGAAAACGCCACTGCTCCGTTTTAGTGGGGAAGGTAGTTAACTGTTCGTACTCGAGAGAGTTGGAATTGCCTATACGTAGGATTGAAGGCGCCGACGGGACATTATCTTGCTATCGACTGAAAGAGAGTGAAAAAATGGCCCATGCTGGTCCATGCAAAATTGCATTGACATCCATGCTGGTCCATATAAAGTTGCATGGACATTAGGCTGGGCCGAAAAAAGCGAATTTTGGATTTCGAAAACGCAATAGGAAAAAAAAGTTGCTCTAAGTGGTCCTAAAGACGTGTGTAAAATTTCAGCCCTGAAACATAATTTTTACTATCGCCGCAACGCCTTTGAAATTTCGTCAATTTTGCGAAAAAAGCCAAAATTTCACAATTTTCGACAATTTGGCAACCGTGTTTTGAGGTCGATATTCACCGATATTTTGCCTCACACCAGCTCTAATACACTTGTCATCAACTTACTTTTGCTTATTTTGAGGTTTGGTGCCCCCTCACCCCCTTCTCAAAGGTCCTAAAAATCGATGAAAATTCCGAAAAAACCCCGATTCTGAGAAACGTTTAGGAACTGTCAAAGGAATCTAAAAATGGTTAAAACGGGTATGTATACCCGGTTTTATGGCAAAAAAGGGGTGGCTCCAGAGGGGGGGGGTAGGATGCTCCCCCATCACTAACCCACCCTCAACCCCCCCCCCCCCCCACCAACACCACACCAGCCTCAGGACCTATCTCGGTATTTTGACGTGCTTTCTCCCCTACGCGACAGCAGTCTAGCTTTGCATGTACAATGGGGATATAAATTTATTGTTTAGAATGTTTTTCGGCAAAACAGGTGTGATAGTTACTTAATTTTAAAAATCAAAATTCAGCTCTCCCCACCCTAAAATTTTGTCATCACTCTATATGTGCCACAGCTTGCCAAAAAAGCGGTTGCCGCTACAAACGATTTGCACCTCTTCAGAACGGAAACGTCTGTTACTTTTGAAGCATTGTGTTCTAGTCTCCCAATTCCAGAAGTTTTAAACTATCCCCCATTCAAAGCAATGCAAAAGACAGAGACCGAAACAGGTCCGCCATCTTGAAAACTCACCGAAATTGACCGAAAAAATGTTTCCATTGGCTCTTATGAGAATTTACATTCTGATTGTATTCTTCTGTGATATTGCTTCATGTACAACGATAATAATTTTATATCATTGGGATGATTCATTGAAATCGACTATTATGATCACGAACCTAATGGTAGTTGTGCCTCAGAATGAAGTTCTCCTTGCAACCATCCCCAACCTCAAAACCATGTAACTAAGTATATACCTCACATTTAGTTGGAACCAACAAGTTATAGCTATGGAGGCGGTCACACAAACGTTTTCAAACAGTGACAGCATGGACGATCTGAATTTGGTTTGTTTGCCTCGCTGTTTTTCAACCTTAAACCAAAAATTGTTGTTAATCCAGGAGAATTGGTTTTAAACGAAAGTGGTAGTGTTTTAGACTGGCTATCTGGACACAGACTTTCAATGCAACTATCCAGGTCAGAAAATGTTGCTTTATTTCTGTCATGTAGCTGTTTCTTTATGTATCGCATGCAAATCCTTCCGTAAGAGACAGTAAAAGGTATTAATATGTGTCCAGATAGCCACTCTAAACCACTTGCCCGTTGGTTTATAATTAATTTCAAAAGTATTTGTCACGAATTTAATTTTTTAAATTTAATGGCCACAAAATTGAGACAAACAACCCGAGCCTGTGTGAAGAGCCTGTGTCCATAAGAGATTTAAAGGAAAGGAAAGGAAGCGCTTGGTTATAAATTGAATCCTGTTGGAATTTTTGAAGATAAGAGTTTGTTACATTTTTATAAAATGGTTAGGCGCTACACTGGTTCCCGAGGAAGTACAATGATTCATGCGTTGATGGACTATGTCTGCTTAGTAACATGGTTTTGAGGTTGGGGATGGTTGCAAGGAGAACTTCATTCTGAGGCACAACTACCATTAGGTTCGTGATCATAATAGTCGATTTCAATGAATCATCCCAATGATATAAAATTATTATCGTTGTACATGAAGCAATATCACAGAAGAATACAATCAGAATGTAAATTCTCATAAGAGCCAATGGAAACATTTTTTCGGTCAATTTCGGTGAGTTTTCAAGATGGCGGACCTGTTTCGGTCTCTGTCTTTTGCATTGCTTTGAATGGGGGATAGTTTAAAACTTCTGGAATTGGGAGACTAGAACACAATGCTTCAAAAGTAACAGACGTTTCCGTTCTGAAGAGGTGCAAATCGTTTGTAGCGGCAACCGCTTTTTTGGCAAGCTGTGGCACATATAGAGTGATGACAAAATTTTAGGGTGGGGAGAGCTGAATTTTGATTTTTAAAATTAAGTAACTATCACACCTGTTTTGCCGAAAAACATTCTAAACAATAAATTTATATCCCCATTGTACATGCAAAGCTAGACTGCTGTCGCGTAGGGGAGAAAGCACGTCAAAATACCGAGATAGGTCCTGAGGCTGGTGTGGTGTTGGTGGGGGGGGGGGGGGGGGGGGGGGGTTGAGGGTGGGTTAGTGATGGGGGAGCATCCTACCCCCCCCCCTCTGGAGCCACCCCTTTTTTGCCATAAAACCGGGTATACATACCCGTTTTAACCATTTTTAGATTCCTTTGACAGTTCCTAAACGTTTCTCAGAATCGGGGTTTTTTCGGAATTTTCATCGATTTTTAGGACCTTTGAGAAGGGGGTGAGGGGGCACCAAACCTCAAAATAAGCAAAAGTAAGTTGATGACAAGTGTATTAGAGCTGGTGTGAGGCAAAATATCGGTGAATATCGACCTCAAAACACGGTTGCCAAATTGTCAAAAATTGTGAAATTTTGGCTTTTTTCGCAAAATTGACGAAATTTCAAAGGCGTTGCGGCGATAGTAAAAATTATGTTTCAGGGCTGAAATTTTACACACGTCTTTAGGACCACTTAGAGCAACTTTTTTTTCCTATTGCGTTTTCGAAATCCAAAATTCGCTTTTTTTGGCCCAGCCTAATGGACATCCATGCGCAGGTCCATGCACACTCTTATGGACCCGCATGGACCTCTATGCACACCCCTTTGGCTGTCCATGGACCTTCATGGATGTCCATGAAATTTTGCATGGACCAGCATGAATGTCCATGGCTGTCCATGAAGGTCCATGCAGGTTCGTGTCCCAATATACCATGTATAGACCAACATGGACCATTTTTACCAGGGATAATACCGGACTTGCCTGTATTATTTACAGTAATGTGGTTTTATTATTCACATTCATTCGGTTGTTATTCACATGCATGCGGTTGTTATGCACGATCACATCCCAATCGCTCTGCAATACAGGAACCATCCGAGGGTAAAATTCACATTTTTTTTTTACTGTGTAGATTGTTTTGATGACACTAAACTTGTTTTGGGAAAGACTTCCAGCCAATGAAAATATCTTGAAAATCCGGAAATTGTGCAACATTTTCATTTCTGTCGTTGTTTTACTAAAAGAATATAATTATAGATATTTCCTTGGGCCGTGTTTGGATAAGCATCCCTGGCCTTTGTATCTGATTAACAAAATTAAACAAGGAAAGAACGTTAATATACCTACATATATGCATGGATTCATTGAGAATGGTAGACGATCGTTTCGTACTGTCGAGTCGGAATTTCGAGAGGAATTTGAAATCGATAGGTCAAAGAGAGACAGCGAATATTGCTTGTACGTCGTCGACTCTCTCGTAACAGTCGAGAAGATGATGTCATAAAACGCGGCGAGACCGAGCTCACGTGTAAACAATATTCCTTGAGAGACAAATAAGGATTGCATCGTTCGCTGAACCTATACCGCATACATCTGTACTTACGATCACCATTTGACATCTGACTCATGGACTCAAAATATACCCATAATGTCCATGCAAACAATCGAGCAAGAGAGGGGGATCGAAACGTGCAATTTTACAATGGTGATTTCACTAAATTTAAACCAATGTAAAATAATCGATCTTTTTAGAAGCAATGAGGCTCTTGCAAACTTTTGCTTTAGGGGATTAAAGAGTTGATTCTTGCATGAAAACCTGTAAAAATGACGATGAGTACACTAAAAAAACACGGAATTCACTCTCAGAATCGGGCTAAATGACGGAGAGACACAGGTATCATGGGAGATTCCTATCTAAATTGAAACATAACTCTGTGTTTCCGTAGATAAAGTGATATAATAGACAGGAATCTCCTAGGATACCTGCGTTGAACCGCCATTACGATCTTGCCGTTATAGCAGTTATGTGAGTTTATTACTGACTTTTAGACTTTCTTAAAGTGATTTGCGTGATTTCCGCTGGTCTTAACATCAGATTGGACTATTTATTTGCTCATTGCAAAAGTTTGCAAGAGCCTCATTTCTTTCACTAGAATTCGGTTATCTTAAACATAGACTAAAATTAATTAAAATCGTATGTTACTAGATTGCATGCCTCACCACTGGTAAAGAATCTCGATTATTATGAAAACATCCACAGTCCCACAGGTGTAAAGTTACCAATATGTATAAAAGCAAATTTTAATTAGTGACCAGGTCAATTTGATGAAATCGTGTTATGCTTGAAATAATTATGTCACCATTGACAGAGGTGCTTAGCAGGTTAAATGGTGTATATTGAAAACATTTTACATTACTTGTAATAGATCCTGAATTTATACATTAATTTAACAGATTCAGAAATGTCCGGTTACGGTTTTCCTATAACCAGGTTAAAAATCTTGCGACCTTACTCACGAGATAGGATACAAGAATCGTAGACCCGGTAGTGAAATTTTTGACTAGGGTTCGGTTGGTAAAATGTGAATTTCGAAATCCAAACCGTTTAATATTCATACGGTGTTAAAATAGTAACATAAAAGTCTCACTCAAGGAGCTGGATCCATTTTTTGAAATTCGTACTTTTTTAAACTTGGAGCCTTAAAACTTTTACCGGACGCTGAAAACTGCCAAATTTTAATTAGTGTTTTTTTACTGTTTAACAACAGTCGTAGTTTATTCGTCCTGGTTTGTCACTAAAATAATATTTTAAAATTCTGGACGAGTTTTTTTTTTTTTAGTCACCCTGTAAAATTCTTTCAATTACTGTAATTTGACCTGCGAACAGCAAGCTTGACAAACATTCCACGTGTGAATAAGTATATGAAGCATAAATTGAGCGCATAATCTGTTCATTTAGTTGAGCCAGTTTATAAACAAACCATGCCTCTCCAGGCCCGTCACGTAAGGGGGGACGCTGCGCGCTGGACCCATGGGCCATGGGTCTGGGGCCCGGAAAGCAGTTTTTTTTTTTTTTTTTTGAAGCCAGAAGCATCTTTAAACTCCTTAGTAAAAATGTAAAATTATGTTTTTCCGTTTGAGAGTACATTCTTATTTTTCTTGTATTGAAATTAACTTGATCTTTGTCTTTACTATCTTAAAATTGGCCCTTTGATCTGTAGCAATAATTTAAATTTAGATTAGTTTAATTTGAAAGCGATCGGCTCTAAATGGCTGAAAGTGATAGTTCAGAGGGGAAATGTTACGACATGTCTCGGAGTTGGGGGGGGGCCTCCCGCCTACCTCTCATTAGAAAGGGGTAAAGGGGGCCCGGCAGCCTAAAGTACCGGGGCCCGGTAGTAAGATGTGACGGGCCTGTGCCTCTCCCTACTAAAAATGACCAGTTTACATCAGTTGATATCAGTCTGAGATTAGGCTGATGTCAACTAATGTCAACTGATGTCAACTGGTAATTTTTAGTAGGGCTGCTGCCCATTCAAATTTACGAGAGAGTTATGACATGATTGATATGCCATGTTCATCATCATCATTTTCCTCTTCTCTTTGACCCTTGGACGTGTGTAAGGGGCCAAGGTCACGTTAGATTTCAAATACTCGAGAGGGACCTCACAGACATCATTTTCACATCATCATCACACCCCCCCCCCCGGGGGGGGGGATCCATCAGAAGCTCTAGAGGTCAATTTTGTCATGAATTCACCATGTAAATTGCGTAATGCGACTGCTTATCAGAAAATTTAACTCGTGGCCAAAAAAAAAAGGTCCGTAAGAGATTTTTCATTTTTACAAAACACGCTTAAAGAAGTTTGTACTTTTTTCCCCTGAATATTTTTTCCCATTGACGCAAGACAGTAATAACGCTTGGATATCTGTTTCAGCTGACAAGATTATCGTAGCTTTGCCTACCTTTGGCCGAACTTGGGAGATGGACTCAGACAGCGGCAAAACTGGAGTGCCCCCGATGGTGGCCGACGGACCCGGTAAAGAGGGTACGTACACCAAGACCAAGGGAGTCCTCTCGTACTACGAGATCTGTCAGAATCTGCCGAGCTCGCCAAACGCCAAAATCGACGGAGTTCTCTTGCGTAAAGTGCCCGATGTCACCAAGCGTAACGGAAACTACGCTTTCAGACTCCCGGCAAAAGAAGACGGGATCTGGGTGAGTTACGAGGACCCAGAAATGGCCGCCACCAAAGCTCATTTCGCTAGAACCAAGAACTACGGTGGAGTGGCAGTCGTAGATCTCTCGATGGACGATTTCAAGGGCATGTGTGATGGAGCCCCGTACCCCATCACAAGAGCAGTCAAAAGCAATTTGTTGTAGAATCGCCTTCTATTGAGCTGCCAAAAATGAACAAGCGCCGAAACTACTTACAAAAAATAATCTCAAGCCCACACCATGGAAAAGATAATTTTTTCCAACTTCATTCTTGAAGTTTCATTTTCATCATATTTTTTTTTTCATTTTCTACTCGCATGTATCCATTTCCAATCTATTCTTCATTTTACAATCTGAATTTATCAATACTCAGTGACAGACAAACCAAAAAAATAATAAAAATATACTATGTACCGATGTATTTGAAGTGTTTGAAAATGCAAAGCAACACAGCAAAACTAAATTAAAAACTAACTTTTTCTTAAAAAACGACTCAAGTTTTTACGCTCTTGATACCTTCTCTTTCTTTTAATTTAATTAGATCCAATCACAACTCATCATCAAGTCATTAATTTTAATTTAGATACGTATACATTTTTTTTTCTTTGTAAATAAATTATTTTAATTTTGTTAAAACTTTTGTGACTTTTTATTCTGTACCCATGAGAAGAAAATCCGAAATGCGATACCGAAGATTAAACAAGAGTCGCAATTTGATTGCATTGAGAGCTAGCATAGCAAATGCTGATAAGAGCTTATTTCAAAGTCGGTT
Organism: Trialeurodes vaporariorum; assembly: GCA_011764245.1. Taxonomy (NCBI): domain Eukaryota; kingdom Metazoa; phylum Arthropoda; class Insecta; order Hemiptera; family Aleyrodidae; genus Trialeurodes; species Trialeurodes vaporariorum. The sequence continues at coordinate 16,186,735 of VMOF01000024.1, read as the reverse complement.
TCTTACTAGCTGGAAATGGAGGGAAATGCGTATGTCCGAACTTTTTCGGCCTCATGGAAATTAAACATGGGGTTTTTCTTTAAGGTAATTTTTCTTGAAAACAATGAAGAATTTTACAAACAAAAATTATTTATATCAACTTAGCAAAATTTTCTCAACAAATTGATAGGTCGTAATTTATTGCAACTTGCACTTTGCGCTTTAATGCGAATTCGAAAAGAAATATCTCAGTTGAAAAGTACAAATAATAGTATGAGTTACTCAACACACGTCAAGCATGAAAACACTCTATTATTTGTACTTCAACTGAGACAATCTTTTCGAATTTGCAATAAAGCAGCACTTACTCAATTGGTTGAGAAAATTTTGCTGAATCGATATAAATAATTTGCGTTTGTAAAATTCTTCTTCGTTTTTGAGAAAAATTACCTTTAAAGAAAAACCCCATGTTAATTTCCATGAGGCCGCAAAAGTTTGGACATACGCATTTTCCTCCATTTCCAGCAAGTCAGAAGCCGACTTCGAATTATAGGTTTTTATTGCAGCACTAACCACGTTAGCTCAATGCAATTGCGACTCTTGTTTACTGCATGTTTGTGGGATGCGATGAAAGGATGTGAAGATTACTGTAAGTAACGTTGTCTATCAGCAACGAAACGCGAAAGTAAATCAAAGAGGGGTGGCGCCATCTAGAAAAAAGTGGCAAACACTTATAACATCGTCGTTCCAATGCTGATTTTGAGTATCAGGGATATCTTTAAATTAAGACCTTTCTAATCGATTCACCATTTTTGCAGTGAATGGGTTAAATTTGATGAGTAACCATCGTACTTTTTTTTTGTTTTTCGGAAGATTCGAAGCTTTCTATAAAATAAAATTTTTTGTTCAAAGAATATTTTGACAAGAATTCGATACACTTTTTCAATAGACATTATTCAATGAAAAAAAAAAAAAAAAAAAAAAAAAAAAAAAAAAAAAAAAAAAAAAAAAAACCATCTCAACTACACGTCAAAAATGTTGCAAAATTTGTAAAATATTGCGAACATATTTCTTCATACCTGCTGGGGGTAGTCGGAGAAGGGCAACGAACTGATTGGGCTTCATTTACGCTTGATCGGGCGAGAGATCATAACTCGCAGAAAATGTAATCTGATTCCTAAGATAATCAAACAGATTCAGGAACACACAGAAAATGATGTAACTCCGCGTAACGGATGATCTCTATTACATTTTCAAAATGAAAATAACAAAAACACCCAGACAGCAGATCGAATTCAATATTTTTCAGAGGAGCGACCAGAGATGAAAATAGTCTGATTTGCTGTGACATCATATTTTTTCAAAAACTGAACAAAATGCACTGAGACCCAGAAACAGTTGTGTTCGAGTCATCGATTAGATAAGTTTCTTTGTCGGACGATTAAAAAATTAGTCGAACAAACAAGTTTCCTTTTTAAAGTGATTTTTGCGACTATTGACAGTGAAATTATTTATCTTATGAGTTATCGTTCGTTTCCACAAGTTTCCCACGCTCTCAATAAACCCAACTTAATCTTTGTTGCATAGTATATTTACAAAGTTAATTATTTATTTTTGATCGCTAAGCGTTACTTTGTCATCTCGGTTATTTCAGTTTCATTTCCCGTTTGTTGTATTTAACCTTCAATGTCCATTAAATCTACGATTTTTATTTTACTTCAAAGGAAAAAAGAAGTAATTTTATCAGTTTAAAATAATCGAGAGAAAAATTTTCGGTGGCGGTGCGAATTGAGATATTTCTTTTAGAAGAGTTCTTAAACTACATTTTTTTTTTTTTTTTTTTTTTTGAAATTCGTCGAAATTATCTTAGAAATGAAACTTCATAGCACGTTATTTCAGATTCTTTTCACTATTGCCTCATTTTCCAGAGGTTTCAAAACTATAGCATTCGTGACTGTGCCACCGAGGAACATCCAAATTGGACATGGTGTCAGATTGGAGGATATCAGTAAAATTAGGCAGACCCCAGGATTCGAAAATGCAGTTAACCAAACTGAGGCCAACGCTGAATCAGCAATCATCAGCAAAAGCAGGCAGATCCCAAGAATCGACAGTGCAATCAACCAAACTAAGGCCAGCGATGAATCAGCGATGATCAGCGAAAGCAATCCGGTCCCAATAATCGAAAACGCAATCAACCAAACTGAGCCCGTCGACAAATCAGCGACGATCAGCAACAGCAATCAGGTTCCAACCCATAAGAATGCACTCACAGCGTTCCATCAAACGAGGTTAGCGAATTTACCGTCGAAAATGCGGGGTCGGCCGACGAGAAGCGAACCAAAGTACAGTGATTTCAATGACGAAATCACGAGTCGCAGCGGCGGATCATCACCGCCGGGAAATCTAACTTTCCCTGCGACGTATTTAAGCGAGCTGAAGGATGAACCGGAGCCGAAGAAAATTGTCTGCTACTACGATAGGACCAAATATTATGCAGGTAAGTCTTATTTCTTATAGTGGAGGGGGAGGGATAGCAAATGGGCTCTTGCAAATTTTTGCGACAGGGGATTGAAGAGTTGACTAAAAGCCTGCATAAAATCCTGTATAAATGACGACGAGTACACTAAAAAAAAGGGCAAAAATGTGTGAAAAAAAGTATCAAAAATTATCGTTTTCTACCTTGTAAGCTTAATTTAAAACTTTCGAATGACTTATCTAGATTTAAATTACTTGTTTGGAATGTCTTCTGTGATTGAAGTGGGGCTCTTGCAAACTTTTGCTGTAGGGAATTGAAGAGTTGATTCTTGCATGAAAGCCTGTATAAATGACGACGAGTACACTAAAAACTCACAAAATTCACTCTCAGAATCGGGCTTAATGGCGGTTCAACGCAGGTATTATGGGAGATTCCTATCTAAACTGAGACATATTTCTATGTTTCCGTTGAGAAAGTGACAAATTAGACAGGAATCTCCCATGATACCTGCGTTGAACCGCCATATGCCATTACGACCTTGCCGAGCATTTATAAGAGTTTATTTCTAACTTTGTGACTTCCTAAGTGTGATTTTCGTGATTTTCGCTGGTATTTACATCAAAATGGACTATTCATTTGCTCACAGCAAAAGTTTGCAAGAGCCCCATCTGGAGCGAGGATATCAATCATAGCGTATAGCCATATGGCTACAGTAGAGGGTAGCTTTCATTTTTTGGGGGTATTTATCAGGGGGTATTAGATTGACAAACAGATGTTATAGATTAAATGTACATTTGGCATTAGCATTTTTTGGGCATTTTAGAATTTTACTAACAATTTTTTTTTTTAAAGATTTACGGGTTGCTTTATTGAGGTTTGATCATGAAAATGGTTGAAAAAAAACACAAACAAAAACAAATTCAGGATGCTATGGGTTAAGACGAAGAATTTGGTCTGTTGCAAACTTTTGCTGCAGCTACAGAGCGGGCCTAATCTGTAAAATCACTTAAAAATAAAACTGGGCTTGGGAATATCAGCAATTCTCAAAATTAACTCAGTAAATGCGTTTAGCAAAATTCAAAGGTGATGGACTGATGGTCGAATGAGCGCGTCACAATGGGGGTTTGGGAGTCCCATCAAATCGCAACTTTTCATGATGAGAAAAGTTATTAATCAAAGAAAAAGTTCCAAATAGATGGGACTCCCCTATCTATAGTGTGACCCGCTCATTCAAATAACCATATTTGAATTGTGTTAAACGTTTATTAATTTGTGAGTGGAATTGAGACTGTTTGATGCTTACAATATGTCATTTTCACGCAATTTCACAGAGATTTTGACCCTCTCTAACACTCTAACGTTGTGGCACAAGTTTGCAACATACCCATTGTAAATCCAAAATCTTCAAAATCCTTTCATGAAGTCATAAATGCATTTTTAAAATCCGTATAAAGTGAAACAGCGCGCACATTTTTTCATTTTTTGCGGGTCGATGAACTTCTCAGGTCCAACTTTAAGTTACAGGGAATATTTTCAATTCTATGGTATACTTTCTTCATCTTTTATTCAACGAAGTTTTGAAAAAAATTATTATTTTTAACCAAATAGAAAACAATACATGAATGACTAGAAGGATTCACGGGTAGGGGGCTTATTCATGCTGCCAGATTGAACAACTTAACCCGATAATACTCCGCCCGAAAAAAATACTCTTGGCCGATAGGAAAAACAAAATTAGCGTTTAGTTTTTGATGAAAAAAATTGTTCATTTTTAAATTGCACGGCATTAACTGAAACAGCTCTCCTTTGAGAACATAATCATTAACTACCATATTAGTTTGGTTTTGAGCAGTAAACTGATGTTTGTGCCAAGTCCTTAGTATACTAGGTTCTTCATAAAGGTTTCATTCTCTACGAGCCAAAATGAAAGTCGAAATGCAACTTGAACTTTTTAACAAAAATAAACAAGCCAAAAATAAAAACGCTGAGACTGGTGTCATTTAATTGATAGTTCAATTTTGCTTTCTAGCTGACAAAATAAGTGGGTAAAATTATTTGCAATCTCAATTTTTTCTACAATCGAAAGTAATCAAAGACACCTTTACCCTCTTACTACCAAGTTCCGTAGACAAATCAATATTCGCTCACTCAATTTACGTGGGCAGTTAAATATTCCTACATCGCTGCGCTGATTTTGCATACATAGGATATTGAAGGCGCTTGAGGAACAATTATTTTTCGAGTGTTAACAATTTGGAGTCACAATTATTGTGGTTAAAAACTGTGAGGCAGTGTGAGGCAGATACAGTCATAGGAATGAGTATCTACATTACTTGGGCGTGGTATTAAAAGATTAAAAATAACTAACACCAAAGCAGTGGCGTAGCTTGCAATTTGGCAACGTTTTGTTATGTCTATTTAAATCCATATAAAAGGTCGAATGCGAATGTTTTTGGGGGTTCACCGAACACCCAATATTTCGTTCATTTTTATGCGTTTAAATGGACGAACTGCAACTTTGCCAAATGCACGCTACGCCACCAGTGGTGGCTCGTCAGGTGTCGTTAGTGTAGTGGCACTACACCTACTTTTCAAGGTTTTTTTAATTTTTTTTCTTTTCAACTTTTCAAAGATAATGGTCGCTCTTAATTATAAATGATTGGGATTTCGGAGAAATTAAAGTGGGAAAAGAGAAAAAGGAGTTGTAAAGAGCACCGAATATACTGTCGAAGGAGAACTTTCTTGTCACGAAATAGTTAAAACTAGCTTGAAATTAAGTCTGAGGCAGGTCAAATTTTCGACTTTCCACGGGAGGACCCCCAAACCCCCCTCCTACTGGGAGTGTCCTCCCAGACCCCCACGACTACACCTAATTTTTCAGTCACGAGCCGCCACTGTACGCCACTGCATCAAAGGACACAGCAAGACCACAGGTCGTACAGTTGTTTTCTTTTACTTCCATGTAATTGTCGCACAATCCTCTTTTACTGATCAGGAATTCTAGACTTGAATATGGTGGACCTCAACGCAAGCATGAGCTTATGCACGCATTTGATTTACGGTTACGCCATGGTGGATGGAGATTCTGGGAGGATCAGTTTGTCTCACGCTGGCATGCATCAACTCGTTGAAATTCAGCATATTCAAATGATTCACGCTCTCAGGAGTTTCTATCCCGGATTCAAACTCCTGCTCGGAATAGGAGCGCCACCCTCTGAGCACAATGGAAACGATAACTTCGGCAACTTCAATAAAGTGGTATGGTTCAATTGGTTCAATTAATTTGTTTAATTAGTACAATTAATTAGTTTCATTAGTTAAATTAATCGGTTTAATTGGTTCAATCAATTAATTTGATTCCGATGGGCAGGGCAGAGGGGTCGGAGACTTATTTAAACCTTTTTTTGCTCTATAAGCAAGGCTTCAATCCTTCGCCTCATCCTCCCTCGTCCTCGAACAAAAGTTAGAGATTGGTGGTCTGTTGACTTTGGACGAATAGTTTTAATGAATGTACTATTGCGCTCACAAAATAAATAAAATATAGAAATGAAATAAAATAAAAAAAATTGTAACAACTGAGAGCGCAAATTAAGGCGCAGACTTTGGGCTCGCACACTCATTCTCCCACTCATAGCTTGCCTTTCATAGTTGTAGCTAACTAACTAAAAGTAATTGGAGGTAGACCACTGGTGTTTCGTATAGGTGAGGCGACGAAAATGAGAGGTGCACAGGATTTCTTTTTGAAACGCTTTTCACCTAAACTTTTGTGAAAATTCCATGTTTCATCTATAGTCCAGGCAACGGGGAGCTAAAATGGACCCTAGCTTGCAAAGTTTGCGGATTTATATCTGAGAGTCGATTGTTATGTATTTTGGGTCGCTGAATCCGAATTTTAACTTTGCGTACGAATCAGAGGGGCGGAAAGAAATCACGATTTTTTGCATTATTTTGATTATAACTCGAGCGGCATTGATCAAACGCAAAAAATACCTTAGTACAAAATTAAAGATCGTCAAATTTACAACAAAAAAACATCAGACCATTAATTCAAAAAGATCAAAACTGAATGCGCTACGGAGCCGCGAAAAATCGTGAAATTCGTCCGTGGCGGCGCATGACCGCTGAACACCGCCTTGCGCCGGCCATCGCGCGCTCGCTGCTCACCTCACCTTTGCAATGTGTGAATAGCAAATAAAGAAGAACAAATTACTGCAATTTGACATATCTTCTTAGTGCTACTAGCTGTGTTTCTCAGTTCCACACCACCCAAAAGGTCGAGTAGGTGAAAGGTGCGCTGCATTTTAATGTGGTATATCAACATTAAAAAAAATTTCAATCTGCGCCGAATTCACTCCATTGTCCCGTGTACATTTTTCATCTTCACCTACACTCTGCCTCCATCTTTTGAGTCCCTGAGTGGCCCAGCTTGTCCGTACTTTCCAGACGATTGGGGGGGCGGGGGGTCCTGAGCTGGTTGTGGAGCTTTTCCCTCATTTTCGCGTTCACTTTCAGATTCATCGGTTTCAGACAGAGTGGCTCGGGTCTAAGATTCACAGATTGCTTCATCTCCGTCAGTAACTAGCACTTGAACATATTTTTGTTGCACTCACTGTTTCAATTTACGCAGTGCACTGAGCATTTGAGCCCACTTTTTCGGCATCTACACTCCGCAGGCACCGCCACACAGGCGCGCGGAGACAACGTTCCGTGAAATTTCAGGACATCCGTCTTCAAATAAAATCTGAAGCTGACGACTAAACAATGGTCACTGGATCGGTCCACTTTTAAATTGTTTTCAACCATAGAAAGTGGCTTAATTCTCTATATGAAGCTGAAGTTACGGACTTGGAATCAAGTAATAAGACAATATGCTGTCTGCGACTGCATCTCCGGTGGAAAGTGACGCTGCGCTGCGAGGTTATGCTTTATTTTATGTGTAAATATGTAGATTTGAAATGTATAAAGATATGAAATTGTTGACAGAAATATGAAATCGTTGACTCATTAAGAGTGTGGCCCATGGAATGAAACCAAGCAGAGCTGTGAGAATTGGAAAAATGGGACTTGAATACTCGTTTTCCGATTACGTATACTTTGAAAAAGTAATTGAATTGAATCCATAAGCGGCGATGAGCAGCACCAGCACCGATTTCAATTAAACCAAAAGTGTTATACGATGCAACTCATTGCCGTTCGTCAAATAACAGCACTTTCTTTGAAATCAGCGTACCTAATTATACTGCTGTTTAGATTCAACTCGATTTCTTTTGAAAAGAAATCGATTTTGTATCCAGAGTCCACTGGGGGGTATATCTTCAGGGTGCCTATAATAAGCAATAGTTTAATTTGACGGGTAACGCGACATGATGGACGAAACGCAATTTTTCCAAAAGTCATAAATGGACACGCGAAGATTTTAAACGAAATGACGAAGAGGGAATCGAACGTCAATTACATGCGCGCAATTTTTTAGTTTTGAATTTGAAAGTTACGAGCATCTATCTAAACAGTTTATAGTTTAAATATTTCATCGAATCTACAACTTAATACATAAAATAAAGCATTACTTAGTGACGCAGCGTCACCCTCTACCGGAGATGCAGCCGCACACGTCATTTTCTTATTACTTGATTCCAAGTCCAACTTCAGCTTCATACTGAGAAACAAGCCATTTTCTATGGTTGAAAACAATTGAAAAGTGGACCGATCCAGTGACCACTGTTAATTTAGTTGTCAGCTTCAGATTTTATTTTAAGACTAAAGGCCTGAAATTTCACGGAACGTTGGTTGTCTCCGCGCGCGGGTGTGGCGGTGCCTGCTAAAAGTAAATGCCGAAAAAGTGGGCTCAAATGATCAGTGCACTGCGTAAATTGAAACAGTGAGTGCAACAATAGACAGTTATAGTGCGAAGTCAACGTTTAGCCAACAATCACAACAATGCACTCATCGGTCGTCACAAAACTCGCGTAGCGTTTCAAACTATCTCACTAACTCTCGTGACCCCCGTGTATACCCATATATTTCTAGCTTCAAAATTCGTTTACATAGGACCTTGTCTTACTTTGTTTACCTTGTTTTAATTATTATCAAAATCGCATGCAAATGCCTCGAGGAATTTATTTCAGCCAAACATTTTTACAAACGATGTCTCTAAATACGATTTTTGAAATTAGAGTGAGATGGCAGTACATGGGGGTTACGTGAGAGCAAGAGAGGCAGTTTGTTTTTGTTTGCATCGCTCATCGTCGGATAACGTCATCACCAAGTCAACACTAAAACCGTCTACAAAATATTGTTCAAGTGCTAGTTACTGACGGAGATGAAGCAATCTGTGAATCTTAGACCCGAGCCACTCTGCCTGAAACCGATGAATCTGAAAGTGAACGCGAAAATGAGGGAAAAGCTCCACAACCAGCTCAGGACCCCCCGCCCCCCCCCAATCGTCTGGAAAGTACGGACAAGCTGGGCCACTCAGGGACTCAAAAGATGGAGGCAGAGTGTAGGTGAAGATGAAAAATGTACACGGGACAATGGAGTGAATTCGGCGCAGATTGAAATTTTTTTTAATGTTGATATACCACATTAAAATGCAGCACACCTTTCACCTACTCGACCTTTTGGGTGGTGTGGAACTGAGAAACACAGCTAGTAGCACTAAGAAGATATGTCAAATTGCAGCACTTTGTTCTTCTTTATTTGCTATTCACACATTGCAAAGGTGAGGTGAGCAGCGAGCGCGCGATGGCCGGCGCAAGGCGGTGTTCAGCGGTCATGCGCCGCCACGGACGAATTTCACGATTTTTCGCGGCTCCGTAGCGCATTCAGTTTTGATCTTTTTGAAATAATGGTCTGATGTTTTTTTGTTGTAAATTTGACGATCTTTAATTTTGTACAAAGGTATTTTTTGCGTTTGATCAATGCCGCTCGAGTTATAATCAAAATAATGCAAAAAATCGTGATTTTGACCGCCATTTTGGAAAATGGCGGCCTTTCCGCCCCTCTGATTCGTACGCAAAGTTAAAATTCGGATTCAGCGACCCAAAATACATAATAATCGACTCTCAGATATAAATCCGCAAACTTTGCAAGCTAAAATCCCCTGTTGCCTTGACTACTACACTTTTTGGACTATTTTAACAAAGAAAGATAGAAGAAGAACCATTTTAACCTTTTTACGTTAATTTTTTAATTTTTTTTCTTTCTCCTCCATCAAAGAAAGTGAACTTGCCTTACCTGGCGAGCCGCCACTGGGAAAATAGGTCAGTTACGCAAGACAAAAGAGAAGAAGTGACCAGTTCAAAGACAGCGGGATGTGGGGGTAGATGCAAGGGTTCACCGCGCCGATCGGGCTAGCAGAGCTGTGACGAGGGTTATAGCACTCTTACGTTGCCACTGAAGGCAAATCTACCTGAATCTCCAGGTCTCAAGTTAGAATAAACAGATATACTCTGTTCACGATAAGAAGGCGGGTGAGAATTCAGGTAGTAATGCACAATTTAGCAACAGTGCGGCTATGCCGGCTACTCCAACCCTTCGCAGTGGCCCTTGTTCTCCCGAGCTCTCTCTTGGCACGGAGGATTTCCAAGAACTGACAGACTCTAAAATGTACACACGTCCATTGAAAATTGCAAACGGTCAAAAGTACGAAAAAACGGACAAAATTTTCGCCTTAAAGGTCCAAAACCCGGCGGAATTAGTCTAGTTTGAATATTGATGACTCTCAGAAATTTGTATTTTTCAGTCCGAATTAAATTCAGGATATTTCGTCTGATAACGAATTTCTGAGAGTCATCAATATTCAAACCCGACTATTTTCACCGAGTTTATGGCGAAAATTTCGTTCGTTTTTTCATATTTTTGACCATTTGCAATTTTCACTGGACGTGTGTACATTTTAGAGTCTGTCAGTTCTTGGAAATCCTCCGTGCCAAGAGAGAGCTCTGGAGAACAAGGGCCACTGCGAAGGGTTGGAGTAGTCGGCACAGCCGCACTGTTGCTAAATAGTGTGTTCCTACCTGAATTCTCACCCGCCTTCTTATCGTGAACAGAGTATAGTCACAGCACTTCCTGGCGTACACACAGAAATGCCAGAAAATAAAAAAAAAGATTTGAAGGTTTTGAAGAGAATTGGGAGAATCTTGAGGTTTGGAAGAACCAACCCTTAGATTTTTATACTATAGTAATATAAACATATTTATTTATAAACCATCATGCTTTTATTTTTGTTTTCAGTTGGAATCGGATGAGAGTCAGTATCGTTTCATTAATTCGGTGTTGCCGATTCTTCAAAGGTACGAGTTTGACGGAATCGACTTGCTTTGGAAATTTCAACAAAACGCCGCTGAAAAAGGTGACGATATGCCTATCAAAAATGAAGACTGTGGTGTATTTTGTAAGAATCTTTTTTATCCAGTTTTTATTTTTAAACATTTATGTGTGATTCAAAATCTTGAAATTCAATTCAATCGTAGTCAACGTTGCATTTTCCAATTTACCTAAACCCTCGCATGAAGATGTTGAATTGTGCCGAAACAGACTTTTTTCATTGGTTTAAATGGTCAAACACCCATCAAAAATTCCAGATTGCACGTGACGTGACAATAATTTCATTGAAGCTTTAGAAATCGATACTTTTACACGGGCTCAAATGGGAGGGAATTTATACAATCGAATGATTCAATGCTCAGTGTTCACGGGCCGCAACTTGGTTACCTACTATGAAAAAAAAGTGTGCAATTTAAATGTGGGATTTTATCATTTTTTTTTGTGTGATTGAATTATAATCTTCTATCTATACCACAAACAAAATGTGTACTTTTTATTATTCGTCCAGCAAAGCGACGTCTTTTGTTTTCATGTCCAAGCAATATATCGTTTCTTCGGGGCTAATAATGAGCAAATACTTAGAATGCTATTAAATAGTTGCATACTTGTACCAAATGAATTAAGTTCACGGAGTTCTCAAATAGACAATCACTCTAAGGTTTAATTGGTTTGATAAATCTTTCTTCATATTTTCAGCTGAAACTTGGAATCTTTTTAGTCGCTTATATTTTAATCCTTCGATCAAGTTTTTAACCATCCACGAATTTGTTTCTGTAGGTAAAATGTGGCGTGGTGTCACGGATGCATTTTCAGTCCCCGAGCGGAAAGAAAACCATGTTCTGGAGTTGAGACACAAATTCACCAAATTGGTCAAAGGGTTGAAGACGTCTCTGCTTAATTATACAATGGCTGTGTCCGTTCTGCCTCAAATGAATAGTGGTAAGTTTTTTTCTCCTTTTATAGTTTATTGTACAAGCAGTACACATACATCGTGCATATGTTTAGGTTAATAATTATTGATGTGCTTCCATAATATGGCACATTCATTCTAACGCAAATTCACGATGCGCACATCAACAATTTTCAAAACATAGGTAGGTACTCGACAACTCAGGAAATCCCTTCCAAGAATCGTCCAATTTCAAGAACCCGCGCTTCACTATACAGTATTAGTATACACCACTTTCACCGATATATTATATTACCTAAAGACTGACCCACCGCATTTTTGAAACAACATCGCAACCTCAAAATGTTGAATTTGCCATTAAAAAACATGACTCATTGCCTCCATTTACATTCAGTGTTACCCGCGCGGGTTATCTAAACTGACAAAATCTTTAACTTGAATCCCTCTCTCCCCTTATTTTTGGGAAATTTTACCTTGGAGTTAGAACTAATGTGTTGTAAAGCTGTTGCAAAAGTAGGTACCATTGAATATGACGCACACAGTCATTAGAAATATGGGCTCTTCTGATATAGAATTCCGCTTCGGAAATGCTTTCTTCTTGACATTTTCTAGCAACAACCATTCAAGCACAATCAGTCTCAGTCACAGTTTAGACTAAAAATTAATGATCGAACCGATCTTTTAGTAATCTCATTCATTGTTCATATTCAAGATTTTTGCTTTTGAAATAATGGTCCGAACTTTCGAAACAAGTAGAGAACAAAATAAACGATTCCTTTCTGAACTCATATTTTATCCTTCCAATAAATGCCATGTACTTAAGTGTAAGTATCATTCATTACTCACCATGGTCATAATTGTTACGAAAAAAAAGTGAATTTTTCATCGGGAATGAAAAAATAACTCACAGAATTTACCTCATGTTCCAGTGTTCTACGACAAACAGGCGATCAACTACTACGCTGATCAAATCCATCTCCTCACTTTTGATTTCTTAAATCCGTGGAACAAACTTGGACTGGCCGAACTGACTGCACCACTCAGCAAAGTGGACAGAATGGTTAATGATTGGCTGTGGGAGAATGCGTCAAGTGAGTTGGTTTTACATCATGAGCTTTAATTTCTTATAAACTAGTCACAAACATTGACTTGAACAATAAATCTAATATGAAATATTCCGCAAAAAAACTACCACTTTTTACCGAAAAAAGGAACGAACAGAGTAAACTCGACTTATGAGAAGAACCAGTCAAGGGAACCGTGGACGGTAAGGCTCGCTAGCTTTACCAGCGTACTGGATTATATTATGAGGCCAAAAAGTGAAAATTCTAATTTTTGTGACCTTGAACTGAGCAGTATGCTATTTCCCTATACATTTCACAAGCCGATTTTAAAGTGTCTAAGCATTTGAATTGCCTGTGACTTATGTAATATTAGCACTAGCTTTGACAAACATACCGGGCTGCATACTTTGGAATTTGCAGGCGGTTTTTTGACGTTCCAAGCTCATATTCTGGCGTGCAATTAAAGACACCGCGCCGCGCTGTAACTAGGAAAAATGTTATTACGCTGTCGTTGCACTAAAAAGCAGGGTTTCTTTTAACATCCAAACTGCGGGCCCCTATTCAGCTGTAGTCTTATGGCAAAAAAGGCGATTCAGATTGAAATGACAAAAAACAAAAACGCCTTCAAATGCCGAAGTATGCAGCCAGGTATGTTTGTCAAAGCAAGTGCTAATAGTACATACGTCACATGCAATTTACATGCTTGGGTATTTGAAAATCGGTTTGTAAAATGTATAGGAAAATAGCATGCTGGTCATTTCACGGCCACAAAAATTATTCATATTTTGGCCCCACATAATAATCGTATTAAAGGTTATGGCAGCTCATTGAAAAGCCAATAATCTGACAAAGCTCGATCCTTACAGTTTAGGTTTTCCTTGACGGGCTCCCTTACAATGTTATTTTAAACACTGTGAGTTCAATAAGATCTTCATTTTCTCGCTTCAGAACATGTGACTAACATAACTAGCCAAGGAAACCCTGATCCGTAAAAATCACTAGATTTTTTAGCTTATTACAACCTTTTGACTGAGCTAAATTAAATCTAGGTACGATTATTTTCTGAGGTCAAAATGTGCTGATTCTAATTTGTCGGTACCATAAAATGAGTTACTTTGCCTGCTGCCATTTAACTGCCTGAACATTATTTTTCAAGCAGCTTATAAAATACTTGCGCAATGTCTGAGCACGCAAACACGTTGCCTGAGACACATACACAGATAAACGCGAACATGAACTTCAAATTGATCAGATTTACCTACTCCTCAAAATACTTGAAATGTAGGAATGAAATAGCCTTGAACTACTCACAAGAGCTTGTTTGAGAAGTGTAGGTAGACCCCGACCGATAATAATCTTTGACGATTTTTCAATTTTCATTCATGCCAAAACGAAACTTGTCCAGGACTTTCACTTTTTGATTTTAAATCGTTCTTTAATGAAAATCCAAAGCTCTTTATTCTCATTAATTTAATTAATTTCCATCATGCATAAGAGAAATAACGTTGGCAAATTCCTAAGATGATCGATTAGGGTCCTTTTACGCTTCTGAAACGAGCTCCAGTAGCCCAAAGTGTTGCATGCTTTCTCAAGAGCTTGATAAAAATGTATTCAAATTTATAGAAAACAAACTTGTGATTGGGGTTGCGGCGTACGCAAGGACCTGGAAAATTGCCTCAGGAAATTTGTTTGACACCTCACCCCCCGTAGTTGCTGAAGGCATTGGATCAATGGGACCATACACGAAGAAAGATGGTCTCCTTTCGTTTTATGAGGTGTGCATTCAGATGGTAGAAGATGGATTTACTTCAGAACCGCTTCTGCTGAACAAAGCCGAGGAGACAGACCAACTCGGACCACTCACATTTGCGTACCGTATGCAAACGAACTTTTCCGATGGGTTATGGGTGAGTTTTGACGACCCAACTTCAATGGCTATCAAAGCAAAATATGTTAAAGAAAATAGTTTGGGAGGTATGATACTTCACGGGTTAGTCTTTGATGATTTCAAAGGAATGTGTGCTCACAAGTATAAAAACAAGCTTCCTCTTCTTCGAAGTATTAAGGAAAATATTGATTAATTTATGTAGTGTATGTACACTACAACAGTACGTTTGTTTCCATTGATAAAAGATAGATAGCTAAGCCAACTGCTACTTTCCAAACGCAACCGTTCGTTATGAAAATGAGTTATGTGGTTTTAATATGGAGCCATACCTCATAGGAACGTTACATTTTTACAAGAGCACCATGTACATGTGTCCAGATAATTTACAAAAAAATGTTTAAATAATTGAGATAGTACAAAAATGGATACATATGTAAATAAAAAAGAGAAAAAAGTGGACAGGCTTATTAAGTAATTTACTGTGAGTACTATAGGTATGTGTATATTATGAAAAAGAAGAAGAAGAAAGGTATAATAGTTTAAGTCTAATTTGCTTTTGTATATTTTGCACCCCATTTGTTAATTTATTTCATATTCTTGTTACATGTTAAAATAAATTTTTCACTCATAAAAATAATGCTATTTTCAAAATTTCGTTTTCTCTCTGATTAGCGATTTAATTTTTCCCCCTTATTGGTGCATTAAAGTTGGTTGACACAACTTCTGCACACACAATTTAGCGTCAAAACAATGATTACTGGTAACTCAGCACCGAAAGGCGTATAAAGGGGGGAGGGAGGAGCGCTCCCTCCCTTTCGTCTCTGAAAACAATGGGGATTGAGGCAGAAAATTACCTTTAAGAGTAAAAAATGGGGTAAAATTAAACTTTTGCCCCATCCCCCAAGCTGATTTTGCCTCCCCCCACCCCCTGAAATTTCTTCCAGATACCCCCTTGGTAGTACCTAATCTTTAGGCTTTTTGACCCTAAAAAGCACATCTGAAATTTATTATTTAGTTAGAGCGAGCGTTAATGTTGAAAACACATGTAATGCGTGCGTACTCAAAACTCCTTCAAAACAATGGGTATGCAATTTCAGCTACGAGCGTGTCGCCTCAGTTATCAAAGTCTCGGGCGGTTTATGCGCTGAATGCTAGGTGCAATAGACAGAACGGACCAACAAGTGAAGTGATGAGCGAGAATAATTTCAACTCTCCCGTGCGTATTTTCCAAAGAAGCAAAATATTGTCAAAGACTTCTGAAAAACAAGCTTCCCATATTTAAGGCAGTATCCCTCCACCAGTTTGGCTTGTTGCCAATGGCTTCACGTGCAATCTGGCAACGCTGAATTTTGTCCTTTGAAACCCATGCGAAATATCGATTTAAGGGAGTGCACTACAACTCCAACAGTTCAATCTTTTTCAAGCGTTTAAAATGGACAACATTCAGCGTTGTTAGATTGCACACGAAGCCAAGCAACTATGGAAGTCAAACTAGCGGGAGAGAAATACTGCTTAAAACATTGGAGCGGAGCCTGTTTTTCAAAAGTCTTCGGCAATATTTGCCGCTTGGGAAACACGCACGCAAAGACGTGCTCATTCACGCACGGGAGAGTTGAAATATCCGCTCATCACTTGTATAAGTCTGCCGGTCCGTTCCGTCTATTGCACCTATAGTACTCCGCATATAAACCGCCTGGGACTTCGATAACTCAGGCGACACGCTCGTAGCTAAAATTGCATACCCATCGTTTTGAAGGAGTTTTGAGTACGCGTGTTTTCAACATTAACGGTCGCTCTAACTGAATAATGCTTGTTTTGAGTAAAACAACTATGCTTGTTGCGATCTATTTGATTTTATTCTTCTGAGCTGGATGAACTTCAAAGTTTTCTGACTGTGCTGAATATAAAGCTAGAGGCAACGAGTGGTTCTTGTTTCATGAAAGGGGTATAACTGATAATTAGTTTAGTCATAGGTATCTTTGAGTGAAATAATTACTTCACTCGAACACGCAGTAGAACTTGAAAAACCATAACCTTACCGAAAACAAAACATTTCAACTTCACACCATGGATTTTCACATCAATTTTGAGTTATTTACATAATATTTCAGCAGTAAAAAATACTTACCCAAAGAGTGCCAAAGATTTACAGAACGATCAACTGATCTGACCTTCACAATCTCGTAAGATGACCTCTATCAAAATTAAATACGTTATTATGACTGCTGTAGACCACAAATAAAATAACTAGGACAAACTTGAATTTTAATTATTTTTTAATTACAAATTAACTTTACAGAATACTAAGCATGTTCTGTTTATTTATACTTTTGATACGTCCAAATAATGTAACATACTGTCCTAAATTCCTTAAAGTACAAACATTTACAATATACAGTCTTGAGTGTGGGTGCTTAAACTAGGTAATAAAATCCGAACAATGCATAGCTATCGTCTCAAAATAACACAATGTCACAAAAAATTGGTAAGATTTCAGTTAAATTGGAATGAATGAAGCTGTTGATGGATTGCATCAAATAACAGGGGACTAAACATCGAAACAAAACAAAAGCAAAAAAAAAAAAAAGACCATATTGCACTTGGGCCCGTTTAAATTAACGTTGAAATTGGTACAGCTTTTTTATCATATCTACTTCTAGACGGTTATAAAATATAGTTGATCAATCACGAAAACTATTGGAGTGGAGCTATTAGATCGGCAGATTCATGGTCAACGAGTTCTCAAAATCAGATCATCAAACTTCTGAGGCTATTTTGATTGCATCATTAAAACATTTGATAAAAATATTTTTGAGCATCAAAAGATTCCATATAGATGACCGAAGTGCGCTAATTAATTAGCCTGATCAGTTAACATTGAGCTTGCATGATTTCGATGCCTTTGGGTTTAAACATCCTGAAACAGAAAAAATAAAGAATCAGTGAGAATATGATGAATTACTATTGAGGATATTAAGCAGACGGTTCAACTAGGTGCAAATTAGGTTAATGCACGATTTTCCCTCGAGTATCGAGATAAAAATTAGGTTTTATGTCTCAATGAATTAGCCTTTTTTTGAATTCTTCGCAGTATCTATTTAGAATTAGTTCTCTCCTCTTTCAGTTGGTATATCTGCTTTGAGGATATAGCTAGAGCATTGAAGAGAGCCAAGTCCGTCTAAAGAAGGAAAAGGAAAACTGGGTGCCCCCGGCCGCCATTTCTGAGAGTCAGGGCCGAAACCGTCATCCTATAAGAAACTAGCGCTATTAGAAAGAACCCCTCTTGCCAAATTTGGATGCATATGGACTAACCGTTCAGAAGTTATGAGGGGACACGTACAGACGTACAGACGGACAGACATTTTTTGGGATTAAGATTTTTGAGCTCAGGGGCACCTGAAATGCCAATGATATGGAATAACCCCAACTTCCAAATTTTTCATGATGGCAATACTTTCTCTCTTTGAGGGGGGGGGGGGGGCGAGAAAGTAAAAATTATAATACTATAACCCTCATATGTAAATATGTAAATAAAAAATAATAATAAAGTAAATGGTGCCCTAAAACACGATCTAGGAGGCGAGTCTTCGGTCTCCGCTCTCTCTTTGACCTATGAGTCTGGGCCCAAAAATAGTGTTGCGGGTAGCCTAACTTCAGAAGTAATTTGATACTCTTTTTGCTTCCGCACAGTTTGAATTAGAAGGCTATGAAGAAGTGCTTTTTTTTTTTTTTTTTTTTTTTTTTTGGAAATATAAAAAAAGCTTTTAGACAGTGACGAAGCTTGTGCAATGGGGCAACAATGGATTCTCTGCATTTAAACCTACGTAAAATCATCGATTCTCAGAGGATTTATTAAACCCCTGATAAATCGAAACTTTTGCATAAACTCAAAAAACGAAAAACACGATTGCCAAATTGCACGAACCACCACTGCTTTAAGGTGATTTCAGATTCCTCAGCGATGTGAAGGCTGAAATTTACAAGGCTTTGAATTGCCGTGCATGTTTTGATTTGCTGTCAAACGAATTCTTACCTTTTACTTGGATTTTCTTGCAACTTCCTTCGCAAGACCTTGAGTTCAACTTCACCGGATCGTATTTTCTTAAACACGCCGATCGCCTCTGCGTGAGACATTCCATGCAAGCTCTCCTCGTTGACTGAAATTATCTCATCACCTGAAACACGAGAAAAAATAGTAAGCGAATACATATGGATAGTACAAAAGATAGGAACACAGAGGGTGAGAAGGACAGAAGAAATAATCTTCGGAAGGGGAAGCGTCTTTTTCGTTTTGCTGCGTTGCTATTTTCCGGGAAAGAACACACGTGTGACCTGAGAGCCGATCATTTATTTTTTCGTTAAATCGATCATTGTGACACAGGAAGAGTTTAATATGATTGACGCTGTAGGCATAGAATTGTAAGATTTGATTGGTTCTACAGTAAATTGACCAAATTTAACATCCACCCTAGAGTAGCCTTTATGAGGCTAAAGGTAGGTAACGAGACAATTAGCGATGCTTATTCGCTAACGGTGAAGTCTTACAATGGACAAACAACAGCGTTAATCGAAGACAGTATTATTTATCGGTTTAACGAAAGTAAATTACTGGCCTTCACATGTTTAAAGGACCCTGGCCCTCCTTTTGAAGCCCACTTTAATTGGCCGTTTCATTGTGTCACCATCATAATTGGATTAAAAAAAGTAAAATAAAAAACAAAAAAAACAAAAACAAAAACAAAAAAAAAAAAAAAACAATTATTTCTTACTTTCGCGGGGTTTCCCTGTAAGAAATCGGATCCGAAATTTTTCGATAGCTACTAATTTATGCTACCGAACAAGCGATTTGCAAATAATTAGATGACCCCTCCCAATATCGACTGTGGTGACAAAAATGCCCATGGTACTAATGAAATCTATGATTTTAGAACAGAAATATGAGAAAAAGTGCGACAAAGCTCCGCAGAGCTGTGACCTATTTTCAATATACATATTTTGTTCATTACACATCGTAGCGAGAGACAGGAATTTTTTTGTAAGGTAGTTCGTGAATTATTGACATTGTGCATAGGTGAAAGCATTGACGATCCGTCATATGATGTCATTGAAATAACACTAACAAACTGGTTTTTTACGTCATAAAACAATTCAAATTTTTTCCACAAGTAAAAAAAATGCTTTCCTCGATTCTGGGTGGGTCTTTGTTTCAATACTGTGCATGTACAAAGGATTCGTAATTACATTAAAAAAAAAAAAAAAAAAAAAAAAAAAAAAAAAAAAAAAAAAAAAACTGAAGTTGCATAGTTGAAATTGATTTATATTTAGCCTACAGAAGCATTCGAACTGTAGTTAACTAGATTGAAATTAGGTGTGATCGAGAAATCGCTTGATGCGTGCGTGCAGATACGAGCAGTAGGTGACTTTTAGCCGAGGGTCCTGAACATACGAATATTGAATTTCTGTTACATCGGTTGCATATTTAACCGATTAATAGCGCAACACATTCACATTAACGCCCAGTTTATTTAAATAACTATGCAGGTAAATAAGTGATCTTGTAATTTAATTTTAAACTGAACCGAAGGCCCATAAAACTTGGGGTGTACTATTACGTAGAAATCAGCATTATGATTACCATAGTACCAATTACGATTTCTACGGAAGAACACACCTCCACCTCATACTTTATGGAGCCTAAAACTTGAGATCGCCTCAACTTGTTCGTATAGGATCGCAGATCGGCTTCGATCTGTAATCATTCTATATAGGAGCGACCCCGGCACGACGCAATGGGAGAATATGCTTGCAAATACTGAGGACAACAAACATTCACTAGGAGGGGGGGGGGGGGAGCGAAAAAAAGAAGAAAAATAAAAACGGTAAAAACAATACTTATAAACGAGCGTGCGCACTGTACCTTCCGGTAATATACATCGCGTGTTAAAGAGATGTAGAGTACGTTACATTTAGAATTATTTCATCGTAATTTATAATAAGCTATGGGTCGATAATTTCAAAGTTGCAATACATACACTCTATACCTTTCGAAACGCAAACAACCCTGAATAATGCGACCTCCTCCTCTTTTCAAGACCTGACAATAATGAATACCTTTGTAAACTGGTTCGCTGTTAACATAGGTGACTGTCTTTTTGGAGAGGGGCTGTAATCACCCAAGAATCCGACATTTTCACACCATTGACATTTTCTTGCGCAAGAAACTTAGTTTTTAGAGACGATGTTTCATCATTAGAACCAATACCGCCTCTTCTCATACCCGGCTGCTTCCTTTGAAAAAGTGGGGTTAGGATTCGTCTTGGGACATGTAAGCTTATAGAATGCTTATGGCGTTATCAATGAGCTATAACTTTTGAGTGGCACATCAAGGAACGTTCCGCTGGTTCATTGTTGTCACCTAGGGCGCCGCCATCTTGCCGTAAAAATCGATTTTGAGGTTAAGTTTTGTAGGTTGTTTCCGGTCGTTTCGTAAACAAACTCGGGCATCGCCGGAAACGGCCTTCAAAATTTAACCTCAAACCTTGGAATCTGCCATCCAAATTCCCGCCAAATTCCGAACGACCTACAAAATTTAACCTCAAACCTTGGAATCTGCCGTCCAAATTCCGCTTTTTCCCGGGATTCCTTCTACCCTGTGTGGCACAAGGTGGAACAGCCCGCTGCCACTCTAAAGTTATAGCTCATTGGGCGTTATCGAAGATTTGGTTGGTTTTTTGAAGTTCAACCAAAATTGGAAAAGTACGTCAGTAATGAAAGTTTATGGCTTCGTCACTTCCCCAAAGCAGTAAAAGAGTTGAAAATCGTGTTTAGAGAGGATATAAATCTCGATTTTGCATTTCACCGATATTTCATTCTCCATGAGCGTACGTATGCCAAGACGACCCTAACCTCAAAGAAGCAGCTTCGTATGTTTACAGACGGTATTGTTAGAACTGAAATAATTGTGCAAACAGGCCCGGTGATGACGATGCTGCATGTAAGAACTATGAAGATGGAGAATTCTAACCACAACTTTCCTCATGAAACAATAAGTTCTATATTTACTGGAGGTGATAAGTATAGGCTCTATATTTACTTACATAGTAATTACTTGATTACTCATTTTTGTCGGGGGACACATGCATTGCTGCTCAAAATTTCTGCGCGCATCGATATCTGGATTCGATTCTACGTAACGGCTGTTAAGAGAATCACGATTAAGTGAGCAAACTCGCACGATTTATGAAACTTGGTTTTCTCCTAACATTAGCTGCACCACGCCTAGGAGCTCTTTTAAAAGTTGCAATCTGATCGGTTTGGTTCAACACACACACGATCAGACTCGGATCGCCGCACACTGGATCAGAATAGATAGATTTTTTGAACGGTAAAAGTTTCAGCATTTTGCTGGCGAAATATTTTAGAATCATCTTGAAATATCAAATCAATAAATTGATTGAGCTAAAATTCCCCCTGAAAATATGGTTAGCATTTTCTACAAATCAATGCTTCTACCCAGTTTTTAGGAAATAGATTTGAAAAATGCATGAAAAATATATGAGCAATATTGTTGGATGAAAATAATCATTGAACAAAAATGGGGGGGGGGGAGGATCCTGATTCCAGCACTTAAAATGCTATTAATTAGAGATACATTCCATCGCCCCTCCAAAAAAGAATTATCACGAATGAAATACTCTAGCAAAAATTCCTCTTGCTGTCACAAATAAGACAAAAGTTGTCTTCATTTACCAGAGCAATCGAAACTTTAGAGTGTAATTCAGAGACTTTCCTTGAAATCTACTTGACTTGACTCGGACTTGAAAAGTTCACTAGATACTATCGGTAAAACACACATTGAACCTTAAACAAAAACACCTTGAGATATCTCGAGGAAATTTCTAGGAGTTTTCAAATAAGAATGGGCACGAATTGGCTATTTAGAGACTCCTCAAAAGCAAATGATTTTTCACTCAAGATAAACTTAAGAGGATAATTTCAAGGTAGCTCATTGCCTCGTTACTTACCTTGAACTTAACTCAATGGTTCCCAAGGATTACCAATTTAATATAAGCGTTTATGAATTTCAATTTCTTTTTCTTTTTCACTCGGCTTGAATTGACTTGATTCTTTCTCAAGCCAAGTCAGGTAGATCTCTAAATTGCACTCAAAGAGTTTATAGACATACTGGGGCTCTTGCGAACTTTTGCTACAGGGGAATGAAGAGATGATTCTTGCATGAAGACCTGTAAAAATGACAATGAGTACACTGAAAAACCACGAAATTCACTCTCAGAATCGGGCTTATTGGCGGAGAGACGTAGGTTAGGGTGGGTCTAAAAAAGTTGTTTTCGATGTATCGATTTCTAATACCCGGCAAAAGTTGTGTCTTTGCATTACTTTTAACGTAGTGAAATCGGATTTTGAAATTTCGAATGGCTTTAGCTGGTAATTTCGCCTTGAAATTTGCTTAAATTGACGAATTCTGACGATTTTTGACCCTAATTCAGACCGTTGTGAAAAAAGTCGTTTTCAATGTATCGATTTCTAATACCCGTCAAAAGTTGTGTCTTTGCATTACTTTTAACGTAGTGAAATCGGATTTTGAAATTTCGAATGGCTTTGGCTGGTAATTTTGCCTTGAAATTTGCCTAAATTGACGAATTCTGACGATTTTTGACCCTAATTCAGATCTTTGTAGATCGACTTAAAATGCAAAATTCTATGTAAGTTTTTGCTCAGTACACTTCTTACAGACAGTATTAGCGCCGCTGAACCAATTTTGGGACCCACAGAGGTATCAGGGGGCGGGGGTGGGGATCCGAAATCGGAAGTTTTAACAGTAAATTTCACTGAATCCTCGAGAGTTCAAACTGCATTTGAACACTTTGTTTTTCACATTTCCAACATAAATCCAGCTTCGTGAGCATGCTGTTAAATAATTTACTAACTGTGAGGCCTTCATTGACAGAGATGAAGGGGGAGGGGTTCTTGAGAACCAAAAATTATATTTTAACAGAAATATTATACAGGTTCAAGGCTTAGCGCTCGGTAAATTTCAGTTCATGAAACTTTCCATCAGGACTCACCACGCGGCGGTGGCTGGACATTGAGTCCCTCCCTCACCCTCCCTCCAATCTATGTATCGCTTGATAACGGCAGAGCAGTTGGACCCACAAAAAAATTGGCCTCCTGACTAGCCGCAATTTGTGTACAAGTTATGTTACGACCAAAGAGAAATATTTGCATGAATAGAATTTAGTCCAGTGACCAATATTTTTTGGGCCCTGATACATGGTGTTATGCTTGTTCGATTTATGATACTATGTGAGTAGAGATACGTTTGAATAACTCAGTTTGAAATTGAGCCTTGTGCTCAAAAGAGCTCATGACACTTCGACTATTTAAAATCGCTCTTATGTATCCATCACGCGTTTTTTCGCCGTAAACATGTGTGGAAGCTTCTGTCACCACTTTCACACATCTTTCAACCGCTTGTGTATGACACGGAAATTCAAAGACGTGTGATAGTAGGTTTGGACCATCTATAAACTTCTTAAGGTCGTCTTCAGGTAAACTGCGAGTGACGGGGGCATTCTGGCGTCGACATGCATCGACCAAAATGGAAGAGCACATCTCGATAATAAAAGAAGTTGGTTCAGAGTTTGGAACAGGTAATAGCTCCTCCTTTCCACCCTGTGTTTACGGCCGTTCCATCCGAGCCAAGAGCTACTAAACTATCCAATAATACTCCATTTTCGTAAAGACACTCCATTATAGAGTCTGCGATACTTCTCGCATGACCTAATGGAGGAGTGGAGTGGCCAATGTACTCTGAACCAACTTCTTTTATTATCGAGAATAGCCGGTCAAAAAATATTGGTCACTGGACTAAATTCTATTCATGCAAATATTTCTCTTTGGTCGTAACATAACTTGTACACAAATTGCGGCTAGTCAGGAGGCCAATTTTTTTGTGGGTCCAACTGCTCTGCCGTTATCAAGCGATACATAGATTGGAGGGAGGGTGAGGGAGGGACTCAATGTCCAGCCACCGCAGTTTACCTGAAGACGACCTTAAGAAGTTTATAGATGGTCCAAACCTACTATCACACGTCTTTGAATTTCCGTGTCATACACAAGCGGTTGAAAGATGTGTGAAAGTGGTGACAGAAGCTTCCACACATGTTTACGGCGAAAAAACGCGTGATGGATACATAAGAGCGATTTTAAATAGTCGAAGTGTCATGAGCTCTTTTGAGCACAAGGCTCAATTTCAAACTGAGTTATTCAAACGTATCTCTACTCACATAGTATCATAAATCGAACAAGCATAACACCATGTATCAGGGCCCAAAAAATATTGGTCACTGGACTAAATTCTATTCATGCAAATATTTCTCTTTGGTCGTAACATAACTTGTACACAAATTGCGGCTAGTCAGGAGGCCAATTTTTTTGTGGGTCCAACTGCTCTGCCGTTATCAAGCGATACATAGATTGGAGGGAGGGTGAGGGAGGGACTCAATGTCCAGCCACCGCCGCGTGGTGAGTCCTGATGGAAAGTTTCATGAACTGAAATTTACCGAGCGCTAAGCCTTGAACCTGTATAATATTTCTGTTAAAATATAATTTTTGGTTCTCAAGAACCCCTCCCCCTTCATCTCTGTCAATGAAGGCCTCACAGTTAGTAAATTATTTAACAGCATGCTCACGAAGCTGGATTTATGTTGGAAATGTGAAAAACAAAGTGTTCAAATGCAGTTTGAACTCTCGAGGATTCAGTGAAATTTACTGTTAAAACTTCCGATTTCGGATCCCCACCCCCGCCCCCTGATACCTCTGTGGGTCCCAAAATTGGTTCAGCGGCGCTAATACTGTCTGTAAGAAGTGTACTGAGCAAAAACTTACATAGAATTTTGCATTTTAAGTCGATCTACAAAGATCTGAATTAGGGTCAAAAATCGTCAGAATTCGTCAATTTAGGCAAATTTCAAGGCAAAATTACCAGCCAAAGCCATTCGAAATTTCAAAATCCGATTTCACTACGTTAAAAGTAATGCAAAGACACAACTTTTGACGGGTATTAGAAATCGATACATTGAAAACGACTTTTTTCACAACGGTCTGAATTAGGGTCAAAAATCGTCAGAATTCGTCAATTTAAGCAAATTTCAAGGCGAAATTACCAGCTAAAGCCATTCGAAATTTCAAAATCCGATTTCACTACATTAAAAGTAATGCAAAGACACAACTTTTGCCGGGTATTAGAAATCGATACATCGAAAACAACTTTTTTAGACCCACCCTAACGTAGGTATCATGGGAGATTCCTATCTAAATTGAGACATATCTCTGTGTTTCCAAAGAGAAAGTGACAGGAATCTCCCATGATACTTGCGTTGAACCGCCATGTCACTACGATCTTGTCGTTATATCACTTATGCGAGTTTATTTCTAAATTTTAGACTTTCTTAGTGTGATTTTCGTGATTTTTGCTTGATAGTGCATCAGAGTAGACTATTCATTTGCTCACAGCAAAAGTTTACGAGAGCCCCATTGCAGTTCCTGAAACACTGTCCGGTATATTCTTCGCGTTGATTCAAAGTGCGGCGCCGGCCGGCCCGGCCCGGTGCATCGGCCACGGCCTTACTACTACGGGTGATTACTATTGCTTTGAGCTATCCCGAAGCCGGTCTGGCTAGCCTAGCCTAGCCTAGCCCGACCCAGCCCGGCCCGGCAAACTTACGCATTTGCAGCGTGGCGTGGCGTGGCATGGTGTGGCACGGCGCTGTTTCACTTTCCTCCGCTGAGAGTGAAAGGAGTCGGATAGAATCGGAGCCGTGAGCGAATTTAATATTCTCAGAGTGCTCTTCCAACTCTCGTGCTCGTCCCAAACTGGATCGCAGACAATCTTCACCACAGACCTCTTCAGTTTTTTAACCATTGCATCCGAAAGAGTTTATTTTTAGTAGACTTAGCGTGACAATATAGGTTATGTTGCGCAAACTTTTACTATGGGCTACTTCAATACCACGTCTATAACCATACAAAGTTGCTTTTTTGAGGTTAGGGTCGTCTTAGTATACCCAAGCTCAAAATCGAGATCTATCGTCTCTAAATACAATTTTCAACTCCTTTGCTGCTTTGGGGAAGTAACGAAGCCATAAACTTTCATTACTGACGTACTTTTCCAATTTTGGTTGAACTTCAAAAGACCAACCAAATACTCGATAACGCCATAAGCATTCCATAAGCTTAAGTATTCAAAGTGTAGAAGCAATGAGCTTTTCACTCACGCAGGAAAAAGCAGAGACTATTTGATCGTCGGTTCTGAGATTTCCTGTTTCAACATTTTTACGTCACAAAATTCTGTAAATTCTCAATAATTCTCGGTAAACTTCGCGCGCTTGGTATTTGAATAATGCCGATCTATTCAACCCAGTTCCAATGAATTCGGTTGCGGTTTTTTTTTTCTTCTTTTTTTTCATTTTTTCATTTTTCGGAGACTGAAGGTGTGGTGCAATTGAGGTATTGGGTGCAACAAGAACACTCATACAATGTATTTTAAATGGAAGAAGTGTCGTTATTGCACTCAACTTTTCAATTTTGGCATTACGTCGTGACATTAACCGATGATTGCAACTAATTTCAGTTTGATACACCTACCTATCAATTTTTTGATTAAAATGAAATTATAATCCACGGATTCGTCTTTCTCTTTCCACCCACATAAAACGCATGTGCTAGAAAAGGACAGATATGTGGGACAAAAGTCACGCGACTGCCTCAAACTCTATCCTTTTCTGAGACATGTGTTAGAGAAAGCGGAGAGAGAGAGAGAGAGAGAGAGAGAGAGAGAGAGAGAGAGAGAGGGGGAGAAATTCCTTCACCCGCCTTCGTTCTTCGCGTTCACTTTTTATTTGTTTTTATTTAGACTCTTTCAAGTTTTAATTCGATTTAAGCAAGAATGCTGTACGATTTAGAGTCGGGGAATTTGATTATTTTCTTCCAAAATTATAGCGATTCCTAGAAGCGCGTTGTAGTTGCAAAATACAAGAGAACCACCACAAATTAATCCGTTTTTTTTGTGCTCAGTCAGGACCTCCGCAATCAACTCAAACATACCAACAACAATTGCAAACAAGAGTAACTTGATTGATTCAAACCTCTACTAGACCTTGAAGCTTTTAAAGCGATATCATACCGTGCAATTTGAGTATTTTTGAATGATAAATTGACTTGATGTAAGTTGACATACTTAAATAGAAATTACATTGTATATGTCTGAAAATTAATCTGCTTCAAAATAAAATAAAAATCCCGAACCCAAACTATACTCGACCAAACAAACTCTTGTCTCTACCATAACCTAACATATAGCCTTTAAAAGATGAGGAGTCAACGGGAAAAAAAATCAGAATAAGTCACTTATCATGTCACACTAATGTTGCAGCTGTTTCTCCATTCTTTGTTAATAGAAAAATTGAACGGAATCGAAAGGTTTCACTGAAAGAATTATTGGCAATGCGACGAATGTGTCAGATGGAAACTTTTGCTTTAACATTATCGAGGATCAAATCCTATGTGAAAAAAATTAAAATTAATCTAAAATTAAGTGAAAATCACATGAAAGCACCAAAGAGTCTCAGAAAGCACTCATGACCCCACGAAAGCGTTTTAAGAGAAATCCAGGAATTTGGTCAAATGAGAGGGTAACAATGGTGGAATCTCATCTAATTGCAGCTTCCTTTATGATAAATCAATTTTTTCAGCATAGAAGGTTGCGATTAGATGCGACTCCCCCTTTGTGAGCACTGAGCAGCTCACCTGACCGCCACCTTGGAATTGCGCTAAACACATTTATTGAGTTTGTGAGTCAATTTTGGAACTTTCTAAGCCTCCTAACGTTATTTTCAAGTGATTTTACATCAAAATAGCGTCTCTCTTTATACCTGAAGCAAACGTTTGAAAAAGACCCAATTTTATTAGATTGAAACATTTTAAAGTAAAATACTTTCCTAACATACTTTGAGCAAAGGGGCCCGATCGTGTAATTTTTCAAACATGATTTATGCCATTTCAACCCAAGGTAATAGATTAAAGAGGTATGCTCATCTGACTTCGCGCCACAAATTCAGTGGCGCGTTGTTCAAAATCACTGCAGGCAAGATGGCCGACAAAAGCAGAAAACGTATACTCTTTGCAGAAAAAATTGAGATGCCCTCTGCAGGAAAGCAGAAAACAACCCAATGTTTTCTACAAAGAGTAGACACGTTTCCTGCTTTTGTCGGCCATCTTGCCTGCAGTGATTTTGAACTACGCGCCACTGAATTTGTGGCGCGAAGTCAGATGAGCGTACCTCTTTATTAGTCTATAACCTTGATTTCAACCTATCGATTTCTTGGGGGTCCAATATTACGTCCCCTGGAGATCGGTAACTTAACATAGGTAAGTAAGAAATGGAGAGAGTCCGTTGTTTCCTTACTACAACGAAATAAGGGAAACATGGCAAGTGACTTTATCCTGTTTCTTCGGTACTTCATCATCAAATGATATGGTTAGACAATTACCTTCCATGAGAATTCCTTGTTCGGCAGCTTGACCCGTTGCAAAAATCGTCTTGACGAAGATGCCCATCTCTCCTCGAGGCGAGTCCGTTCCTCCGACGATACTAAAACCAAGGGATTTCTTCCCGAACCCTTTGCTAAAACAGACCGTGAACTGGTTCGTCGTGAATGACTGCCCTCCGTAATCCGCCAAAGATTGATCGGTTAAATTCGAAGCTAGAACCCTGTTGATGATCGCTTTGGCGTGACTCCTCCTAGAAACATCCCAATTATTGACACCAAGCGAGCAGAGCTCGTCGCTGTTCGAGCTGGACGAGCTGCTGGAAAAACTCGAGCTAGGATTCGAGTTTGAATAGTCGATTGAGAAGCAGTGCGGACTATTTTGTGTCACAGTCACCGAAAGATCACTCCGCGAATGTGATTGTGGGTGATGATGGTGTCGATGGTGTTCGGGGAAATGTTCCGAGGCAGAGTGGAAATCGGGAGTCTCCGGTTTGCTCGTCTCTGAGCCGGAACCGGAAACGGAACCGATTCCAGAAATGCTGCTACTACTGCTGTCGCTGCTCGAGTCTCCGTCGATGTTGATGGTTTTCATGATGATCCGCGCGTCGGCCGAAAAGCGGTGGGGGTGGGGGTTGAGATTGGAGTTGTTAGTCTCGCGCTCCTTCTCCGGCTCTGCGAGAGGACTCGTGAAGGGTAGCTCTTGGCGAGAGATGACGATGTCGACGTGGAAACCTTTGCCGATGGAGCTTGGCTCGCACTTGCTCAGGATATCTTGCACCTCTTTCAGGGCGGTGATGCCCCGGAGAACACGGCCGTTGACATTGATCACTTCGTCACCTACGCAGATCCTGCCGTCTCTGGAAAAGAAAAGAAAAAGAACACAGATCAATAAATTGTCGCTGTAAAGCCTGTAAATGAGGAACCAATACAATGTGAAGCATCACTGGCAAAACAGCAGAAGTAGACGCAGAAAAAGCAAAAATTATTATGCTCCAAGTATTATTAAAACAATTGAGGCCAAATTTTAACAAGTTTTTCTTGACTTTTCCTCGAAACTTCCCAACTTCTACGACTTGAAAAGTGTCATATGAAATATACGGAGAGATAAAAGAGGATAAGGATCGACTGGATGAACAGTTAGAGAGTATGGGATAAATGGGGAATGGGTCTGTTGCAAACTTTTGCTACAGCGATATAGAATGTTCAATCTGATGTAAAATCGCGTAAAAAGTCCATTGGTGGCATCAGAAAGTCATAAAATGCAGTATGAAACTCACGAGAGACGTTTAATGAAATCCAATATGGCGGTTAAATATCGAGCAGCCTGTATGCATGCACCACGAACATCCAAGGATAGCCAACCTCGCAATATCGATCACACCCAATCACAACGTAAATAAACACATGTAACCTCTGAAGCTGTGAGGTTGTCAACGTTGGCAATCCTTGGATGTTAAAGGTGCATGCATACTACAGATTGCTCGATATTTTACCGCCATCTTGGATTTCATTAAATGTCTCTTGTGAGTTTATTATGATATTTCATGACTTTCTGATGCCACCAATGGACTTTCCGGGCGATTTGACATACGATGAAACACACTTTATCGTTGTAGCAAAAGTTTGCAACAGACCCATTGTGAAGTATTTGATTATGGAACTGATGGAATACATTTAGAAAAGGTTACATTGTTAAAATTTGGCTAAAAAATCTGGAGTGAAAATCGGAGCAAAAATATGAATGTGGGTACATTTTACTATCATGCGTAGTAAAAATAACGTGAACGGGAGTAAAGAGCGGCAAATACTATCGAGTGCGTCGCCTTATTGGAGTATCCTAATTTTTTAATTTCGGAGAGTTGCAAATTATTGACAATCTCTTTCCTCCTTTTGTCACCATTTTCTACACAGCAAATATCTTACTCTAAAAACTGTATGCCTACCGGGAGAAATCGTGGCTTTCATGTAACCGATGTCAGCATAAAACATTTCTAACAGTGTTAATAGATGGAAATAGAATAGATATTTAATGAGGAAATTAAACATTGCGGATGGGAAATGTTGAGATTTGAAGGAAATCTCGCTGAGCGCTCCACGATCCATTCCATGTTTAATTCTTGAAGAAAAAGAACATGAAAAGGCGCAACTCTCATAGTATACAAGAACTCTAGATGCGAGGAACGTTTCTGGATTGCGCTGCTGAACTTTCATTGGATCTCTTTCCGTCAGTTGTATGGCAAAGGACAGAGATAGCCTTAGCATAGGTATACGTTTGTTGGATGCGTGTAGCTAATTGTAAGAGGTACAAGAGAGCGAAGGCGTAAAACAGCAAATGCAGTCGCAGTCTCGCTGAAACAGGTGCACACTCTATCCTATCGGCTCCTCCACACTCCGAAGTCCGGAGTCCGTAGGCTGCATTCAACAAGGAATGCATTTCGTTTTTCTCCTTTCCTCACAATCAGTGCAGCAGCTTACGCGCCTTCGTTAAGTGCTCTTTGTTCCAAGGATAATGAAGAGGGATAATTTCTGGTCAGAGGATTAAACGCATCGCGTATTAGAGACAAGAGAGCGGACGCGGACGCTTTTCGACTCTGGTTAAAATAAATGAATAGAGCCGACGCACACTGAATCGAAAAATATATTTTTTTGGACATGGGAATGGGGCTCTTGCAAACTTTTGCTACACAGGATTGAAGCGTTGATTCTTGCATAAAAACCTGTAAAAATAACGACGAGTACCCTAAAAAATTACGAAATTCACTCTCAGAATCGAGCTTAATGGCGGTTCGACGCACGTATCATGGGAGGCTCCTATATAAATTGAGACGTATCTCTGTGTTTCCGTTGAGAAAGTGACGTAATAGACAGGAATCTCCCATGATACCTGCGTCGAACCGTCATTACGATCTTGCCATTGAAGTAGTTATGTAGGTTTATTACTAAATTTAAGACTTTCTCAGTGTGATTTTCGTGATTTTCGCTGGGTTTTACATCAGAATGAACTATTCATTTGCTCACAGCAAAAGTTTGCAAGCGCCCCATTTGGACAATGTAGTTCTGATATTTTCTTAAAAAAACCATATTAAAACACTCGTTTCAAGCTCTAAAATGAATGATTCCACAGTTGTTTAAGCTATTTAGAAAGTTGATAATTGTTCGTAATTTTTACTTTTATTCGTAAAATTATGTCCAGGAAACTCTATATTTCGATCCACTGTGATGCGGAGGATCGTTACAGTTCTTCTCCACTGTTAAACAGCCGCCACTCAGCACAGTGGTAAGAACCGCGAGTTTTGTTTAACAAAAAACATCAGTAACCAGAGTACTGAGCCAACAACTGTGGTGGCTCGTGCCGTTCGATACATCGATATATTTCCCCATTTGATTCCTTAGAACAAAAATAGAAATCAAAGAAAAGCCGGTGGCATCTTCATTTATTTATAGAACCTGCTGCTGGCACGATTTTTTATTAGGTGGCCGATAAGGGGTTTTTGACCCTCAGTTGGGAACTATACAGCCACTTTTAGATGCTGTATGGTGCAATCGCTCAACAAAAACTTAAGGACTGTCACATTTACACTCTCGACTTTCGGACTTTTCATAGAGCACTGAACGTGAACCCAACTACAGGTCGATAAACAATCTGATTCTGTCTAGTGGCGGGATTATGAGGTTTCCCTTTGGGGGGAGGGGGGCAAAGTTTTTCAAAAACCCTAATTTTTCTCTTTTTTTGTCCGCTTCTCCCCAGTCAAAAATCCTTGTTGAGGGGGGGGGGGATTTTCACTTCGTCCCTCACCAATCACCACCCCCAAATGGGATCAATAATGTCACTCCCAGAATTTGAACCCAGAAGTCCGGGATCTATTTATTAGCAGCCAGATGGACTTGCTCAACCGAGAAATGTCCAGTTAAAACCTGATTTAGATTATTATGTAAAGATCCAGAGCTATATTTTGGCTTGCAAAAGATGCAACGGTTAACTAATGCGCTTACAGTGGCAAAGCGTACAACGTTTCATTCTGTTCATTGAAACCCATGAAAAAGATCGAATTGTGAGGAGGAATACAGTGATCAACCACGAATTTGAACTTATTCCGGGGCTTAAAAGAACAAATAAAACGTTTCTAGATTATATGCAACGCCATTGATTCACTGTCCACAGTTAATAAAATTTACCCTACTGTGCTCAGCGCTACGTCGTTGCTGATCATCGCGGGTATAAAAAAAGAAAGAAAAAAAAACTTCTCATTTGAAAAGAGACAAACAACGGTAAGTGCGAGCACGAACACATTTGTATGTAAGTCGAGGAGGGAGAGAGAGCCAAACGCTGCTCGAGAGATGATACTGCTCTAGTGTTATTACTATATGCGCGCAAGTGTTTGTGTGTGTGTGTGTGTGAGTATCCATTATATGGTGTTTTTCATCCTCCGAGTCTTGGGACTCTCCGCACAGAATAACCAATGAGAAGCGGGCGAATGTTTTACACGCATATTCTCAATGTTTCTTGTGTGTTCAGTATGTTCGATCACGCCCTTCGTAACCTCTGGAACTCGACTCGGGTCTTTTTCAGAGACCATAACTTGCGCATGTTGCAGATGCGTGAAACTTGACGCGTTACGCCAACTGCAATCTTAACTTGCGGTGACAATTTTTTTTCTTTTCTTTCTGTCCTTGAAAACAAACACACCGATACGTATAAATGTGCGTGAACATAAAAAAATACTGATTCACCTCTCTCCCTGTTTCTTCTTTTTCACCCCCCCTCCTCCCCCCCGGAGGAGAATATACTATACGTAGAAAAGGTATTGTTTAAATATGCAGTGTAACTGCGCGTTTCATCTTTCCGGTCAGGTAACAAGTGCACATTATTTTGAAGAGCACAGAAAAAAGAGTTAAAAAAAAAAAAAAAACTTTGGTAGCTCGAAAATAATCTTTGGAAGTAAAATGACCCAGCAAAAGCTCTTCAGTAAGGAGAAAAACATCTTTGGTTAGCTCAACTGAAGTCTTTTGCTGGGAACTTTTTCTACAGAAGGTTTTGTCAGCGCTACCAAAGTGGTAAAATACACCAGTGCTGTCGCATGTGGCATAAAAGATACACATTTCCCAAGTAATTTACTTTAAAGTTTGTATCAAGTCAGGCAACACTGAAATACACAAATGATGAGCCGCTCAAAGGGAGAATGGCGTGGGGTCAGTCTAAAAAATTGATCCTTTACAAGCGTGAGCCCAGATTGTACAAGTCCCACTTTTCCTTTACATCAAAATCAGATACCTCCAAGAATGAGGGTAGAAGCTTGTACAAAAATATCGCATAGCTAAATAACACAGCATATGGGTCTCATTGTATGCATAAGGAAAAAGAATCCGTGACTTGCTCGATTAAGACAAAAAGCGTCTAAAATATTTTCTGGGGGGGGGGATTTACCAGAAACATGACGATACGCCGACCGAGGTAAGGTCTGGTGCTTATACTAGAATTCAGCAGATGATAGTGCCACAGTTCTTGAAATTGTTTAGCAAATTCTGATGCTGTCATATTCTGATAAAAACACTAGATTACGAGGTTAAACGTATTAGCTTTTCGGTTGATATATCCTTGCGTGCTTCTGGTAACATTGATAGAATTTAAGAGTTCTTATTTTCAGAGTGAAAATAGCCGATTCACTTGGGGTGATGGAAGGGTGAAGATGACCAGATGGTACTGGAGGGGGGGAGGGGAGAGGGGGAGGGGGAGGAGGGGAGAGGGGGGAAGCATTGGGGGTAAAAGTAAGATGATTGACGTATAACTTTTCAGTCTCGAGAGACAGAATCTTACCTGTCAGCAATTTTGCCCGGCTCCAACTTGACGACAATGTACCGGATCTCGGCGTTTTGAGAATTCATAACTTTCATGGTCAGGTAAATTCCAAGATCCTCGTCGGCGCGAACTTTCAAGAGTCGGATGAGCCTGAATCTCCTGCTCGGCTCGGAGGAAGAATTGAGCGTGGGGGGCAGCGAGGTCATCTCTTGGTGGTCGATGGGTAACGTCGACGAGAAGATCCTAGCGCTACCGCAGCCCTGAGTCTTGGAACTGTTCTTGACGAACATCTGCCTGGTAAACTTGGGCGTTCTCGGGATCTCCCTCTTGTCGTGACTCCGGTTGGAGAATTTGAACGGCGGAGGGCTCGCATCAGCGAAAGGACTAGAGAGACTGGGCGACTCTTGAGAAGAAGTGAGGTTAGGTCGGCACTCATTCGGTTGACTAGATTGAAGGGGTGATAAATCTAAAGATTTCCTAGACTTGAACTGCCTGCTCAGACTGTTGTATTCCGAGAGGCGTCCCCAAGGTGAACTATTGACTAAATTAAACAGCGGATAAGACGAGTCAAAATTATCGTCCGCTCGAGTACTATCCGATTTTACGCTACTCGACTCAAAGCTTTCATTCATAAGACTCGCGTCGCTTTTCTCATTGAGATCTAATTTCAGGACGAAATTGTCCTCGGCATTTCTCGTGCTATCACTGTCGTAACCAGACTCATTTGAGCTTACGTAATTGCTCAGACCGGGCACCGGCATCGACTGCAGATGCACTTTCTCAACCGGTTTCATCTTGAAACCGCACTCCATGCTCGGCCTTTTCCGCCTGCCGAGCGTGTTGCATTCGGAGAATTTCGTGGGCTCTATTTTAAGGGCGGGGAAATGCTCCTCTGAATTTGACTTGGCTCGGATTTCGGCTTCGTAGGCGCTGAAACTCTGACTTTGAATGAACTTGCTCGAGCAATTCATCCCGGATTTGATGGATTCCTCCGGGAGGACTGACAATTTCGATCGTAGAAAAGCGTAAGGGAAATTCGATTTTTTGGTTGGTGAAGGCGTCGAACTTGTCGTGCAAAGTCTGGAGATGTTATCACAGCTCATAGTTTTCACAGGGACATAGCCTGCGTCTGTGACGCGGGTTGCGGATTCTTTGATCTTGTCGCTACAAATGATACTACATTGTGGTTTCCTCCTCCTCCGGTATCGAGGTTGGATTTACTTCCGGCGTTGTCCAAGCAATCCGCCGGATCGTCACCACGAACGTACGACGTGACTAGCTGTGACGTCGAGACGCTTCGATACAACTGTGACGTCTCTGACGTATCGACGCCTCCAGGAGACGAGAAGGACGACGTCGGTTTCTCCGATCGGAAGCTACCGGTGTGGAGACGGGAGTAGTTGAGGACGCCTGTGGATCCTAGCCGGTTGAAGAAGCCTTTGATGGAGTTCATCGAAGACTCCGAGGATGGACTCGGCGGGGGCTGTTTGTCACTGTTTGAGACGTTCTCTATCGATTTGCCCAACCTCAAGATGGACTTCTTTCGTAGCGAGTCGCGCGAGGAGATGCTGTCTGTGTCTATCGAGTCTTTGGATTCGGATCTACGCAGAATGTCCAGTTTGCGGCCCATCTTCCGACCCCACGTGGATATTTCTGCAACAAAAAGAAAAGTAACGATATTCATTAATAATCTGAGGGGATAAAATGTAAAAATGTATATTTATTGAATTCGTGTTACTTTTCAACATAAATTAGAATTAAGCAATTGGCAACAATGTTGCCAACTGTGTTAAGTTATTTAAATTAATAGACAGAATACTGTCAAATATTCGCTTCTATTGCGAATAGGTGCAGGGTTGAGTGAGTGCAATGCACACACAAATAATAAATTTAAAAAAAAAAAAAAAAAAAAAAAAAAAAAAAAAAAAAAAAAAAAATCATTAATAAAGATGACAGAAACACACATTACAGCTGAAAATAGGGTACAAAATAAATCAACTTGAATTGGAATACGATTTTTTAGGGTAGTCATATCACACAAGGAAAAAAAAGACTGGTACAATTTACCATTTCGCGCAACTATTAATTAGTTCGGTCTTTTTCATTAATTTGACGTTTGCAAAAGGACAAACTGTAGTGTTGCCAGATTGCTTGCTTCGCATATGGGTCAATACAGCATAAGAAAATGAGTTTGGGGCAAACCCCCCCCCCCCCCCCCCCAAGCTCCCCCCAAGGAGCACCACGGAAATTTTGGATGCGCCAAAAAGTAGATCACACTGAGTTAGGAGGGTTCTGAATGTTTCATTTTTATGCGGGTGAAACAGTTCAAAAGTTATGGACCCGGTGCGGGACTTTTGGCTACCCTACACATATAACGAAATAAAAGCGACCGAGAATGAGCCGGTGAGTTGAACTTGAGAGAAACGGACAGAAATAAACAAACATTTTTTGTATTTGTTGTATTTTTTGCATTTTTTTTTTCCGCCTCGCTTGCAATCAACGCCTTCTTGATCACGCGAACTCGCTCACTATTGTACGTTGAGGAATTCGCGGTTCTGAATATGGGCTGGCACAACGTGTTTCCCTTACAGCGAAAATTTATGAGCCAGCCGGTACCGCACTCTCCCCCTCCCCCCTTCATTTGACCCTAATTTATGTAATTCCATCGACCATCATTTGTTACCTTACACCAAAAGCTATACCTATACCACACAAAAATGTACTTTTTCGACAACCACAGTCGTGAACACACGTAATCTCAAGTAAAGTATTTTTCGACATCGCATCAGCCGGCAAATGATGCGCCTGAATAAATTACGGTTTGCATCGAAATGGTCCTTTTTACGATCCTCAGAGCTTCTGTTTTAAAAATGAACGAGGAAAAACGCGGAGAGAGGTTAACAAGGAAAAATGCGCTTTCAGCATGCAGTCACGAGCGTGTTGCCAGATGTAGGTATACTAAAAAAGTTACTCAATTCACCGATGATTCCACCGGTTGAGAAAAGATTACACAGTAAAGTGCAGGGTATGACTGTAATACACGAAAATGCTCACATCTGCAATCTTTTCTCAACCGGTGGAGTCGTCGATGACTTCAAAAAACTTGCGGATATTTTAATTAATCAACGGAGTTTCCACCAATTGAGAAAATATTGCAGATCAGAGTATTTTCGTGCATTTCAGTCATACATTAAATTGAACTGTGTAATCTTTTCTCAACCGGTGGAATCATCGGTGAATTTAAAAATGAGATTAATTAAACGCAAAACGGCAGCCCTGATTATCGACGACAAAAGTAAAGGCATTTGCGCCGGAGAAATGCCATTAAGGCAACAAGCGGTGCATACAATACACTATTTCACGCCTAATCAATGGAAAAATACGTGCTACATGTGTTTTTTAAACGGAAATTTAAGGTTTGATCAATGATTGGAAGTCTATAATGATGCCGTGCTATAAGGAGGAACGCCGCACTATGGTCCAGAAGTCCGGTTTAGGAAGACATTAGTTTGCATTAAAATCGCTCAATATCTTGAAAACGGCTCATCTGACACCAAAACTGGTTATTACAAAAAAGATAGAACGTAAACTGTTTTAACTTTTTTGTAATAACCATTTTTGATGTCAGATGAGCCGTTTTTAAGATTTTGGGCGATTTTAATGCACACTAATGTCTTCCTAAATCGGACTTCTGGACCATAGTGCGCCGCGCCGCGCCGCCTTAATAAGGACGAGCCCGTATAAGCATATGAGCAAGGTTCTGAGTGCGTTCATCGGGGATTTTTGGTATAAGTCTAAGGGTAAACTTGATCCATTAAACTTCAGCAAAGACCCACAAGAAGTGTACAACCTGCGGTTACTTCAGGTCGTATATACTGGGTGACTGTAATCAAAATTCCCCAATCCGAAGTTAGAAACATTGTCACTCGAGAAATTGAAGGAGGTTCTTCCATTTGCAAAACGATTTCAAATAAGCAAGTCCAAAATTAGAAATCCTCTATCCAATTTTTTTTCTCAATTTAGTCGTATCAGCTTTTACCATTTTGGCTTCACACCGTGTGGCGCAAGCAGGATTTACGTTCTTTCATGCTACCTAATTTTTTGTTTTTATTTACCATTTATTTCTATTTCCAAGTCAACTTTATCGCAGGGCTGTGTAGAAATTGTTCTTGTAAAAAGCCCTTTCAATATCTCGAGCGGCAACCGTCCAAACTCTCGATGTGGAATTTTTTTTATAATCACCCTGTATGTGTATGTTTACATTTTCCATTTAAAACAACGTGAAATGGATGGATTCAAGCCTAAAAACTGGCAACGCTGCATGAAATACGGAAGATGGAAAATAATTTGTATGCGCAACAGATTGGACTACAAATAATTGGGATGAATATTTGTCTTTTTCGGTAAAAATCGGTCCACCTGCAAATTTATTCTCAGCTTAATTTACGAGACAGCCCGCATGGAAGTGGTGGTGCGATATAAATCTCTAAAACTGATGGTTCTCGCGCAAAGTCAACGACACTTCTCTTGACGTAATACCTTTTCTCGTCTCGCAAAATCTCATTCCTTAAACTCCGAGTTCAAATCGAATATTAAAATCGTCGATCAAATATCAAAACTAAAATAAATAAGAGAGGGGGGGGGGGGGGGAAGCCTCAAAGGCGTATTTTCGCGAATGATCAGTGCGATAATGATAATCCGATCTGGCGTTTTTAGAGAATCATTTGAATGATGACTGCTACACGGAAAAAAAACTACGGTGAAAATAACCATACGGATACCTGATTTTGGCACCTGCTTGATGTTATGGTAATGTTAACCAGAAGTATACTATGTTTTGACTAGGTACTAGGTGATGTTACTTGATTGCATGTCGAATTTACTCAAAGTATCGGTAAATGTACCATACTTCTGGTCAATTTTACCATAACATCTAGCAGGTGCCAAAATCAGGTATCCGTATGGTTATTTTCACTAATCTTTTTTTTCCGTGTAGGTTTCGAGGTTAGTGGCATACAGTGGCGTCGCGTGCAATTTGGCAACAATGTATCCTATCCATTTAAACTCGTGTAAAAGATCGAATTCAGGGGGTGCACAGTGCACAAGGACAATTCGATATATTTAATGAGTTTAAATGGAGCAGTTGCATTGTTGCCAGATGGCACGCGACGCCACTGGTGGCATACGCAGATTGTTGGGGGTGGAGGGGGAGAAGGTAATCATTTGCCAATACTCATCAGTAGTGCAAGCCCCAACCCAAGGTTATAGATCAAAGAGGTATGCTCATCTGACTTCGTGGCACAAATTCAGTGGCGCGCACTTCAAAATCACTGCAGGCAAGATGGCCGACAAAAGCAGAAAACGTATACTCTTTGCAGAAAACATCGGGCTGCACTCAGCAGGAAAGCAGAAAACAATAACCCAATGTTTTCTGCACAGAGTTAAAGTTTTCTGCTTTTTTCGGCCATCTTGCTTGCAGTGATTTTGAACTGCGCGCCACTGAATTTGTGGCGCGAAGTCAGATGAGCATACCTCTTTAATCTATAACCTTGGCCCCAACCAACAAAAATCCTGCTTGCGCTATACCGTGTGAAGCCAAAATGGTAAAAGCTGACACGACTGAATTGAAAATAAAAATTGGATTAAAGGATTTCTAATTATTATTAATCCACGAATTCGTCTTTTTTTCTTTTCGTCCATTTAAACGAATGTGTTGGGAAAATACAGAGACAGACCCCAAAATGTCCATTGTAATTTTCTCTGCATTTTACTGGGGGAAAAAAACAAACAAAAAAAAAGAGAAAAAACAACCATCAAAGAGGGAATTTGTTGACAGTGCAACTGTAATTGGCCCATTGGAAGCGATGTGATCTTGGCTCAACGGTAAAAAATCGAATCACGAAATTAGTATGGGGCCTTTCAAACGTGACTTCACTTGATTATACCTTTTCAGTCTTGTGATAATCATTTTTCCATTTGAGTCGTCAAGAATCTGTCCAAAAAAGTCGAAAGGAATGCTGCCAAACGAGAGCTTTTTCTGAAGGTGAACCGATCAAGAAAACCAAGACCTTAACAGACTGATTGTGAGTGCGATCATTTAAAACTTGGACGTTAAAGTATGCAAACCTCGATGAACGGTCCGAAAGAATTTTAATTTTTGTCGCGAGTTTAGTTGGCGATTTCATTATAACCGCCGCATGTGCAAAGAGGGAGAAAAAAAGTCCTGTTTTCCTGGAAGCAATTTCGCCCCATTGCACTATGGGCCAGGAAGGCATGCTACGCGAGAATAATGTCATTTTTTCAAGTGTCAATTTTTAAAATTCCAATGAAAGATTCGAGAAGTAGACATCATAAGGAATCAGAAAATACCCATATATCATGGTCTAGGTGCATATACGACTACACAAGCGAGGGGGGAAAATGGTCACCTCTGTAACATCCACGCTCGCTCCGCACGAATCAGGAAAGATAGCGCGCGCTCATTGTTGATCTCTTCGCTATTATATGAGTCAAAATTTAATGAATTGATTCCAAATCATTATGGCAGATTTGTCAGAATGTAAGCTTTCTTTCGGTATACAAATCTTTTAAAAAATCTTAATTTAAACTGCCGAAAATGCGGTGCAAACATGGTATCCTTTTTATTTCGTTTTTGCGGTAATATTGTGAGTAAATAGTTGTCTAGAGTTTTTCGCTTAAAAGTGCTTAAACTTTTGCCGCCAGGTATTGATTCTACATGCCTTTGTGACCAACTTCCTGCATAGTTCGTCTGCAACAAGTTGCAACAACTCTTGGAAAACATTTTTTTAAGTAACCGAACCATCCATAGAAAAGTGGGCAGAATCTCATTTTCATGATCGTTCCTCTGTTATTATGCGTAGAGGTATTTTTTGTCGTTAAAATCAGATGTTGTAACTAGTAATAATAACATTGCTTATTATCTTAGGTTATATTATGCCATCTGAAATTTCCAGTGTTGCCAAATTTGTAAAATATTCAAGTATTTTTAATTTATTTAAATGGGAAAAAATTGAATAAATTAAAAAGGGAAACGTGATAGTCGTCCTTGCATTGCACTGCACAACAGACAATAAACTACACTCTTTGCCCACAATGGAAGCTGGCTGTGTTGCCAGATTTAAAGGAAAATTTGCGAGTTTCCATTTGCCTCATGGCTGGTGTCTCAAAGGTGTCCATCCAGGTACCATTAGAGTGCCCCCCCCCCTCAGAATAGGATGAAACTTTCAAGGATGATAGAACTAAGCGTCAGCTTTCAGAATATCTGCAGTTTTTTTAATTTGGTCATCTGGGAGCGGGGGGCAGGGGGTCAAAGTCAAAACCTTCAATGCTCCATAACTTTTGAACGAAAAGAGATATTGACGTGAAGTTAGCGCCAAAATATGCTTCTTTTAAAGAGCTTTCGATTGGTGTGCTTTATTGTTTCGTTTAAAAGATCTTTGACCCTTTTTTTTATTTTTTTATTATTTTCAAGTTTCCAAAAATCCGTTTTTTTGAGTTTGAAAAATATGCGCAATGAAGGAATCTGAACAAAGAACTTTCTTGAAAAAAGCTGATTCTCTAAGCTTTCAGATGGAGCAAACCGTGATGCCGAGAAACGTTTCGTTCAAGAGTTATGATCGCACAAAGTTTCAAATCTAGGCCAAAAATAGGGTTTTACCGACTTCCGATTCTACAAAAAAATGTGTTGCTCCACAATAATCGATGAAATTCATTGAAACTTGGTGTATGGGGGTTTTTTGGGTCGCTGGATTCTTTTTTGATATTAGTTTTTCAAAATTCCCAAATCCAAGATGGCCACCATAGTCATACTTATCGGCGGCCATCTTGGATTTGAGAATTTTGAAAAACTAATATCAAAAATGAATTCAGCGACCCAAAAAACCACCCTGCCCAAATTTTCAGGAAGTTTCAAGTAAATGTAGCGTCAAAAATAATTATTCTCGCGCAGCATGCCACCCTGGCCCATAGTGCATTGGGCCAACAGAAAACAATGAACCAGGAAACTTGAGAAAAAATGTAAAATTGAATCAAAGGCATCTTTTCAGACTTAATCTAACCGGTCATCGTCTGATGGGCTTTAATATAAAAAGAAAATAAGGGGGAAACCAAAATAAATGCATATAGAAAACCCCATATATTCAAAATAAAAGAAAGAAAAAGAAAAAAAACCAAAAAAAAATTATACATAAAAAAAACCCGGCGAAATGAGGGCTTTTCCCACGAAAAACACAAAAATGACCCACTTTACGGTATTAAAATACGTTAAGTTTGAATACTCCAAAATTACCAACAGAACTTCAAAATGCATACTTTCAAAAGAAAGGCTAGCCATTTTATTCAATGTTTATAGACTAATTCATTTAAATTTTGACCATTTTTGAACCCAAAAACCGGTCTTATTATGGCGCTCCTCCTTTCAGTTTGAGGTAATACCATTTTGTCGATGTTTTGAGGAGAAGGAGTATAGGAGTTACTCATGATATTTTTTCTGCAAAATAAAGGCAATCTCTTGAAAAAGGGCCCACCAAGTGGACAGGTGTGCTCTTCTGAAGAAATCTCTATTGCGCCCATTGCCACAATTATTTTAGGAAAGAACAAATGAGGTCTTTTATCGGCCCGATTGACAAAGTTAACAGCACTGAAGATTTCAAAAGTTGTCTTTCTATATGAGGCAAAATGTAACGTTGGTATGGCTACTTATTGAATGGTTTTATGCATGGCATCAATAATATTGAACATGGAACCATTTTACTGGTTGAAAACAGTGGCGTATAGCGTGAAATTTGGCAACGTTGCAAATTCTTCCATTGAAACAAATGAAAAAGATCGAACTGTTGGGTGTCCAGTAAACACCTTCACATTCGACGTTTTATGTGGGTTTAAATGGACCCAATCCAATGTTGCCAAATTGCTCGCTACGTCACTGGTTGAAAATATGATTGAAACGGCATTGTTACTGAATCCAAATAAATGGATGCATCAAAATAAATAAACACGTCTTCGCTAAGTTGTAAAGGAAGCATGACACACATAAAGGCCCTCAATATACGAAATAATTCAACACCGATAGAAATTGCGACTTATCAAATAATAACAAGACGACCAGTTCACCTGTATACTTTCTCCGCAGAAATACATCGCGCGATATTGGGTTTAAGTGGCGTGGATAATGTTCCGTAAACTTTGATTACATTCACACACTCTTTAAACAACACGAGCATCAGACGATCTGAGTGATGATAATTTTGCACGTCACCAGGGTTAGAATAATAATCGAACGAAACGATCTGTGTCGGTCGAGTATAAAGAGTCCATTAATTAAGAAAAAGTGATTCTCAAGCTCGAATCACTATTCTCGAATTCATGGCTCATTAGTGCTGGGGGAGAGGGAGAGGAGGGAGGTCATTCATGACATTCCATTAGTT
This sequence comes from Trialeurodes vaporariorum, assembly GCA_011764245.1. Classification (NCBI taxonomy): domain Eukaryota; kingdom Metazoa; phylum Arthropoda; class Insecta; order Hemiptera; family Aleyrodidae; genus Trialeurodes; species Trialeurodes vaporariorum. The sequence goes on along the minus strand of VMOF01000024.1, from coordinate 16,142,277 downwards.
TCGGGAAAGTAATTGATGGGCTTTGACTTGAGGGCTCATGAGCAGGAGCTCAAAGAAAAAAATTGCTGGATATGAACAGAGATGACTTTAGGTATGTATAGTATACTATAGCGCAGCGGAGCGCATACGTCACGGGATATGGAACCTGCAACAGATGATTTTAGTGCGAAGTCAACGGTTAGCCAACAACCACAACAATGCGCACTCATCGGTCGCAATCGGTTGTGATAAAACTCGCGTAGCGTTCCAAACGATCTCACTCACTCTCTCGTGACCTCCATGCACACCCATCTCTTAATAGTTTCGAAATTCGTATACAGGGCCTTGTTTCACGACATATTAAAATCAAAATCGCATTAAAATGACTCGAGGAATTCATTTCATCCAAAAAATTTCATGAAAAATGTCTCTATGTACGATTTTTGAAATTAGAGTGAGATGGCAGTACATGGGGGTTACGTGAGAGCGAGAGAGACAAACACTGTCTTTGTTCGGAAAGCTCATCACCGGCTGCCGGCATTACTAATGTCAGTCGACTCTTTATTTCGCTCAGGTAGGCCACCTGCTGCAGTGCTTTAAGTCTTTGTAATAAGTATTGCAGGTTGTCTATCCAAATCGAAATATCAGGAGTCGCGACTGACATTATTTAGTTCACCAACTGCATACTCCATTCTGCCTATGAGTATTCATGGGCGCCGCACTATTGGCAAATTTTGGCCGTTTGGCGGTCATAAATCTGTAACTTTTTGAAAGTTAAAAGAATGACTTCAAACTCTCGGAACTGGTTCCCAAGCCTTTAAAGAGGTCAAAAATCAAGGCTGTGACCATAGATTTTGCACATAAGTGGAGGGGGAGGGAGTATTTACGATTTGAAGACGAAAATTCAGAGCTTGAAAAAATTGATTTATGACCGCCAAATGGTCAAAATTTGCCAATAGTGCGCCGGTAGACAATTTTCCAAGGGAGAGGGGACTCCGAAACCAAATTCTGGAGGGGAGCCGTGATTTTCGTAAATTTTCGGTGGTTTTAACACAGAATAATACAATCAGAAGGGAAACTCTAATTCATTTTGAAACATTCTTTACTTCGGGCCGCCATGTTCGAAAGTGAGTATCTTCGGCAATCTTCGGCAGATCTTCGGCAACTGGCCGAGTTGTGATTGGTTGTATAGCCTGAAAAAGCATGTGCGCCATCTTGAGAAGTGAGTAGACACAGTTGCCAGTTTGTGCTGGTAAATTCCAAATCTTGTTTCCATTGGCTCTTATGGGAGTTTCCCTTCTGATTGTATTATTCTGTGGTTTTAAGCTCGTTTGTAGACAAAATGCGGCTCAACGCGCATTTGCCCATCTGTGTGTATTGCATACTTTTGGCGTATAGGCAGGTATATCTATGCCTCAGTAATTAGCTGGTGTACAGTGTACACTCCATAAGTGCAATGCAGGAACGTTTTCTCATTTCAATATTTCTGAAGACGGGGCTGGACTCATCCGTTGTAGGCTTGCTCCCTTCAATTGCCTCGATAATGGACTGTAAGAGGTGAGCCCCTGTTGAGAAATTTTGTGCTACATATCACAAATCACGCAACCATCTTGTAATTTTGAGTAAATCCATTCATTGAGTTTGAGAGTAAATTTTGAAGTTTTTCGATGCTACAAAAGTTATTTTAGTGTGAGTTTACACCAGAATTGACCAGAACCACTGCTGTAGAAAAAGTTTGGAGCAGGCCGATACATCTAACGATTGAGAAGGCAGGCGGCGAGAATACTAAAGCGAATAGGTTTGGGAATCACCTTAACGGGTTGAAAAAGAGACGTCTGTCAAAACATGAGAGGATCAAAAGGAACCACAGCTCATTTAGTTGTTGTTTCGGGTTGTCCACTGTGTTCTCTAAAATGTGCTTTCGTGCGGACATAAATTTTATGAGTTTCGAAATCGGACATCTCATTCAGATGCAAAAGAGACACGGATCTGAGGACAAGATTCACCACGCGACTACTGCTCTGATCAAAGTCGAGTCGTAGCCAGGATACTGACCTTCTCTCTTTTAGCCCATTTGAATGCATGTGTAAGAAAAGGATGGATATAGTCGCTATCACGTGACTTCAGCCCCTGCTTCTGTTCTTTCCTAACACACGCAGTTAAATGGGCGGAGAGAGAGAGAGAGAGAGAGAGAGAGAGAGAGAGAGAGAGAGAGAGAGAGAGAGAGAGAGAGAGAGAGAGAGATAGAGAGAGAGAAAGAGAGAGAGAGAGAGAGAGAGAGAGAGAGAGAGAGAGAGAGAGAGAGAGAAACTCCTGGCTACAGCTATTGCTCTGACGCAATGCGATGCGACGACTGACAAAACACAGTTTTATTGAAAGTTGCCTTGTTCGTTTAGTTTTCACAGAAGAAATAACCATTATTGTTGCGGACTAGTAGTGGTCCGAAGAGAAAGAGATAATATCTGGATCCGATCAGAAGATTCGAAAGGCGGCAATCAGAGCTAACTTCAGCGCAAGAAACCAAACCAACGCTATATCGACACCTGCGACCTGCGTGCTGATAGTTTATTTTAAATGGCAATTTTACAAACGATGTTTCCTCGGTTAGAATGTATATTACGTATGCATACGAGGTGTGCAGAGTGATCTAAATGTAACCATATTTCTGTCGCTGCAGGTCAAAAAATACGATCGTATCAACAAAATCTGCACTCTGCAACTCTTTTTAATTTGAATGATAAGGAAGATTAAATTTTTTTTGGACTTGACAAATTTATCAAACGAAAAATTTTCTACAGTGATATCAAGATGGCGCATAAATAGTCACAAATATTTTGTGTTTTTCAATCGCATAAAACTGCAGGAACCTTCGTTTTTAATGGGTCAGCTGCAAACTTTCACTTCAGCATGGTAAATATGAGTATCAGTTCAATTTCTGCGGTGTAGACTCATTTAAAATTATAACGTTATGATAGTTAGCATCGAAAAGTTCTAAAATAGACTTACAAACTCCATGAATGCATGCATTTAAATAAAACTGAGATAAAGGCCGGGGATCTCTCCACCTGCGAATTTAAAAGTGCGAATTGACTGCTTGAGCCAATGGGCTTCTCTGTTGTCGATACATCGGACTCGACCTATCGACTTCAAGGCAGCTCAATGCCCTCAATGGCTCAATCACTTTATTTGCGCTTTTAAATTCGCAGATGGAGAGACCCCTTAAGATGAGTGTTGTATAGCGGTTCACGGTAGATGGGTCCAGTCCCATCTAACTTGTCTGCCAGCACACGATTAATCAATTTCCTAAGTGTATATGGAAGCTGCAATTAGATGAAGCGTATAGGACTACGCCATTGTGACTCGGTATACACAGCAGCCATCTTGTTACTTTGATTTTAATTTAAATACAGCAATCGGCAAAGAATGCAACCCCACTGAACGCACGTCGCACAAGTCAAAACAGTTGCATACCCGCAACTCTACTTCTGCGCTTGGGATCTCGGTTGGTATCTGTTAGGACTGAAGTTCCATATTTTCTCACTATGGTCGCTAATTCACGGTTGCGAAAATAGGTTCATTGCTTCACAAATTTTCTTTCCTGTTAGATTTTCCGTTATCTTTCGGAATATTTCATAATACTCCCAGCATTTTAACCGCATTCACTGATTCATTCCTGAGCGACAAGAGGGTGGGTGTGTGTGAGAGGGAGAGAGAGAGAGAGCGTGAGAAAAGGGGAGAGATAGAGAAAGCAACATCGCGCACAATCACTATAATTGTTTCAACGTTTTCCGCTAAGCGCGTAAAATTTGTGAGCCGAGTCCATAGCTGCTAGAATGGGCCGCAAAACCACCATACTCAGTAAAGACGCTTATGGGTGAATCCAGAGCTTTTCTGGCCAATTCTGACAACTACGGCCGAGTCCATTTGTCTTTTACGGAGTTATTGTGCGTAGGAAGTTATATCTGCACGGCATTTAACGAGAGGTGAAATACCGACTTTGAAACCGCATAAAGCATCACAGAGTGAGTCTCGCTTTCGTTTTTACAACGTATCGCGATAAAGGTTTTACAGCAGTCGATGTCGCGGTCAGTCGTGACTAGTCACTCAGTGGTGCGAATCTTATCTTTCTTTGGACAAGAAAATATCAATTGCATTTTTGGCGTGTTTAACCCTTTACAGACCAGGTTTGTTCAGAAGAAACGCCACTCTTCCGTTAATATAGGAACGGTAGTTAACTGTTCGTACTCGGGAGAGTTGGAATTGCCTATACGATACATTGAAGGCGTCCGAACGAAATCTTATCTTGTGTCTACATCCAGAACCGCATTTATTCTGAATCATGATACTGAAGCACTGTGAAATAGACTACAGACTACAGGAGAAAAACGAGTACACTCGAGCTTGGCCCATGAGAGGTTTAGAACACAATAATATCTATAGGGAGGAAACGACTAGAATATGAGTTCGTATTTTCGTAGATACGTAGGTTTCTATACTCTGATGATTGTAGGAAAAATGTAATTTTTTTCTTAAAGAAAATTGAAGGTGTGCTCGTTTCCATAACAGCTAAATATTGGAGTGCACCCTACGTTCATTGCCCATCAGTTAACAGTCGGCGACTGTTGTCTTTTGTTTTGATGAGTCCCGATCTTTAAACCTAAACATGGGACATAGCACACTGAAAAAATCAATTGTTCAAGCAACAATTCAAAATATGCTGATTTAACAAAAATTGAAAGTAGCTAAATCAACCAGATTTTTCTGTTAAGTTAACAATTTATTTGCTGAACTTACACAAATAGTTGTTAAATCAACCCTATAATGGTGTTTTTTTTAACAAAATAGACATTGTCAATTTAGCAATTTTAAATAGTTAAAAAATTACAGAACTTAACCCAATTAGTTGATCTAACAATTCAGCTTGTTATATCAGCAAAATAAATTGCTGATTTTACTTACTAATTTGTTATTCGAGCATAAAAATTGTTATTTTTCCTATTTGATTTGCTGGTTGGGCAAAGTTAGTTGTTAAGCTAACAAAATTAATTGCTTATTTAGTATTTGAGTTGTTAATTTAACAAAATTGTAGGTTAATTTAGCAACTCATTTCGTTCTGTACTTTTTTAACTATTTATTTTTTTCAGTGCAGTCGCAAAATTTGCGCAGGGTATCTAATTTTCTCTGCATCTATACCTATGCTTCTAATAATAAATCATGTCCGAAACGCTGTGTTTGATCCCACTGTGAGCGTGATGAGCATGCCCCACAAAACTTGGTCGCAAAAGGCGAAACGAGCGAGCGTTATTAAGCCGCCGCGCCACGCCGCCGCTGTCTCAAGACTTCGCGAGTATAGGACTGTTATTGGATGCCATCGCCACGCCAAAGCGTGGATGCGCGCGGCGCGGAATTAAGCAGAGTGGGGGATGTTGTTAAATCCATAGCGGATGCATAGCTAGCCGCCTGCAGTTGCCGCCGATGAAAATTGCATAACACACTCGGCGCGAACTCATCAAAAATCGCGGACAGCGAACCGCCCGGCCACGCTCTAGACGGGTCTCTCAACGACGCGCGACGCGACGACTCCCGAGCGCGCGAAGAAATTGATGGCGCGCGGAGTTATCATCCTTTTGACATTGAGTTGCAGCTCCAGCGATGGATGCGAGGGGGTTATAAGCTGTACCTATTCCACGGCGAGTCTTTCCTTTGTATAATTTTTTTGAGTGTGTTATTATTAAATGTGTGGGTGGAGTTAGAGTCCCTATATGTAGAGAGTTAAGACAAGAGGGTAGTCAACTTCTGATTGGTCGATGAATTTTAGGCTCTACGCACGCCGCCATTGGATGCAATTTTGCACTTTTGTTTTGTTTACCAACGGTCTTTTATAGATAAAAGAGTTAATTTGCGATGAATCTGTTAATTTTAATCATAATGCACCACGAGAATGTCCATAAATCTCAAAAGAATCATTAAAAGCGTTAATACATGTCGATCAACAAAAGCAGGGAAAGATTACATCGTTACAAACTTAGCGGAACTGTAATCTTTGCAGTGGAGCAAAACACAACATCGGCCTCAGAATGTAAACAAAAGTGCAAAATCGCATCCAATGGCGGCGCCCATGATTTCACTTGTCTTAACTCTCTACATATAGGGACTCTAGGTGGAGTAAACAGTAAACGACCGACTGACGCGTGCGCGTAGCATGGAAGAAATCACGCTAGACATCGGCGAGTTAGTTAAAAAAAGTCTTCGCGCACTTTTTCTTTGCGTCTCGATGTATCGATGATTGGTGACTATGCACTGGTCCCTGTAACACTTCCAAACAGCGCAGCTTACTTTAGTTAATAGGCCTAAACAGTAGCGCATCGAGAGTTTCTTCATCTCTCTGTCTTTTCTCCATTAAAAGAAGTATGTTAGACAAGGATGGACAACGGGATAAAACCCCCTCTTTCTGTCCTTTTCCTACTTATACATTCAAATGGGACATGAGAGAGATGGAAGATATCCTGGTTGCACCAGTGGGCTTAAATATCCAGACGCTCCAAGGACAATATAGAGGAAGACTGCGGGAAGTGGGCTCACTGTCATCTCATAACACGGTAAAAAGTAAAGCCGGTTTAGATACGGAGCAGTGGCGTAGCGTCCAATTTGACAACATTGTAATTTTGTCCATTTAAATCCATGTAAAAGGTTGAATGCAAAGGTGTTCACCGGACCCCCAATAGTTCGATATTTTTCATGGGTTTAAATGGACGAACTGCAACGTTGCCAAATTGCACGCTACATCACTGATACGGAGGGCTACTGGGCAGGACTTCCCAGCTCGGGGGTATAACGTACTATGGCCCTTCTCTTTTAGCTCTCTTGCATGCGGAACGTCAACCTTCAAACATATTACAGTAAATTATTTTTGCAAATAACAGTTTTGATTCCTATGTATGATGTACAGAACAGTATATTATACAGCAATACCAAGAGTTGCAGTTAACGATCAAACGGTTATTGTTTACTTTGGTACACAAAAACTCTCTGCAGAACTTCCTATAAAACAAAATTACGATTATTGTGTATCTACCTGATAAATTTACTGAATCTTTCGGGTTAAAGTTTATCAATTTTAACTTTCACATAATGCTACGTACAAAATTGGAAAATCTACAAACAATCTATTGGGAAATGAGGCCGAGAATCATGCTGAAAATGTCAGGAGTCGTTCCAGGTTAAATTATCGAATCTAAGTATACTATACGTACTTATGTTGCCTCTAAATCGTATGAGTCGTATAGACTCACGAAATGGAATCTGGAAACGATGTGCCGATGCAACGGTATAACGAAGACCGAATATCACTTTTAAGAATTTTCACAACAGAGAACAAGTGCGAATAGAAAATCACCACCAGGACAAATCAAAGCTTCGATGCCTCCTCTATCACAGTCTCACTAAAGTTAAATCGAATTTTCAAGACACTAATTATTAGCGTCCAGCTAAGCAAACAAGCCCATTTCCCATAGTCCAAACACAGAGTGACGAAGAAAGAATGAAACATTTTTCTAACTGCAAGCAGCTCTCGTGCTTTATCACCCTGAGTTGGCAGTGCGGATTTAAGATTTTGCAATCATTCACAATGATATTTCTCAGCAGTGGCGTAGCGTGCGATTTGGCAACGTTGCAGTTGGTTCATTTAAAGCTTTGAAACAAGTCGAACTATTAGGTGTTCGGTGAACACCTTCGCCTTCGACCTTTTACACGTGTTTAAATGGACACAATACAACGTTGCCAAATTGCACTCTTCGCTACCGTTTCTCACAAACTGAAAACAGTGTGGCAAAGAGCGCAGTCAGTCAACGACGAATTTTGTCCATTCATTTAAACTCACGTAAATCGTCGAATTCGACAATGTCCACTTAAAGACCCAAATTGATAAGAGCCAAGGGGCCTTGTTTTGCCACTTAATGGGGCTCTTGCAAACTTTTATTGTAAGCAAATAAATGGTCCAATCTGATGTAATGACCAGAAAAAATCACGAAAATCACACCGAAAAAGTCTAAAATTCGGTAATAAACTTACATAACTGCTTTAACGGCAAGATCGTAATGACACTCCAACTCAGGTATCATGGGAGATTCCTGTCTAATCTGTCACTTCTTCTCTACGGAAACTCAGAGATATGTCTCATTTTTGACAGGAATCTCCCATGATACCTGCTATGAACCACCATTATGCCCGATTCTCAGAGTGAACTTCGTGATTTTTCAGTGTACTCATCGTCATTTTTACAGGTTTTTATGCGAGAATCAACTTTTCAATCCCCCGTTGCAAAAGTTTGCAAGAGCCCCATTACACCTACGTAAAAGAGCGATTATCGGAGAGTCATCTTAAATAACGCACTAAGAATTTATTATTTTCTACTAAGTTTTAGATGGAAAAACCGATGAAGGAAATCCAATGTTACCATGTATTGACAAAGAAGATGCGAGGCTACGAAGAATTTGAGTGACATCAGAAAGATACGTCTGAAAAAGGCAGTATAACTGAGAAAATAAATGCGATCGCAATATTAATGGAATATAAATAGAAAAAAATAAGTAACAGTTGATCATATTAATTAAATTAAACTACTTTTAATATTCTGAGGGATACGGTTCATGAATGGAAATTACACTTCATTTGCTCGCTTTACGCCAGATTCATTCATGCGACACGCAACGGACGCTGTGACCATATGGGACTAATACATCGAACTATATCATTAAGAAAAGGACGCACAATTACGAGATCAGTTATTAAATAGGGAGCCTTTGGAGTGAAGCTGTGAGGGCGACTGCGTGAAACTTGTAGCTACCGACTCTTATGAATTTCTGAGAGACATATGAAGGTGATTGATTAAAAAATTAATAAAACTGGATATTCCATCTAGACCTATCGATTTAAGGCGAAACTTGTACAATAAAACTCCTTTTTTGGAGGCGATATCCTCCGGGACTGGATCAGTAATCGGTGATGTTGTCGTTTTTTTTTTTTTTGTTAATCTTTTAATTTATTTACTTTACGCGGATGAAATGGAGGAATAATCGAATAGAGTGGTAAACGTTCATTCATTAAAATTATCGATTCTTTAACTCAATATTCTTTTCTCCTTTAATTCAAATGAGACTATTATTAACAAACCAATGACTATTTCTGTCCGTTCATTCGAGTGTTAGTTACACTTTTGACAAGGGGGGACTATTTGGAGCAAGAGCCTACATTTTTACCCTATGCGCTCCTGCGTCCCTGCATGCAATCTTATCAATCATCTGCAAATTTTACGGCTGCAATTCAGAGACATCTTGCAGATTCCAGGAATTTGGTTTTCTCTCTCTCCACACATTTGAACAGAAAATGATGAACCACCGGGCAGTCATTTAACTTTCACACTCTCCTCCATCCTTAACTAGAGAAGACAAATTCCTGGACACGCCTCACAAAGTATCGAAACATAGAATTTCTCGGACATATTATTTTACGAACGAAAATCACAATAATGTACATTGTACAATGAAGAGAAATATAATTTAAAAATGTGTGAAATTATCCATTTTAGAGCTCAAATTAAGTCAATTTCTGCAAATTTCATCGTTAAGTTGCCCTTATTTAAAGGCTGTCCATGAGACACCTTTAAACATGAAAACCGGCAGAAAAAAACAAAAAAACTGATCCATCGACTGGATTGAGAGGACCAACAAAATGATTCCCAAAATCGGTCTACATCACGCACTGACGTCATAGATATAAAGACAAAATATACATCTTAGGCACACTTTTCATACCAACGATTTGAATATATTGCTGGGAAAAAGAGAGAAAAAAAACCAGTAAAACAGCTGGACAGTGGCGGCTCGTGCAATGTGGCAACAACGTATTCTCTCCATTTAAACCTATGTAAAACAATCGATCGTCAGGAGGTGCAATTGCACCCTCAATATATCGATACTTTTGCACATATTTAAATGAAAAATAAGCATGGTTGCCAAACTGCACGAGCCGCCACTGCAGCTGGAGAATTCCATTGATAATAGTGTTTCGCGGGGCGTAAAGAATATGAATGATTTTATTTTCACGATTAATGCAAAATGAACTTTAATCTATCTACACACCTATAATCAACGCCGCTTTATTTATTCGAAGCGAGTAGAAAATAAGTAGTAGGGATAAATTGTTGATCTTGATAATTTTGTGTTCTAGTCTTTCGTGCAAAGAATAGACCCTCAAAGAGAATAAAGATCCAGATCCGTAAATTATGTGAATACACCACTTCATTAAGGATATTTCCTAAAGAGGGGCCCAAAAAACAAGAGATGCGCTCTTCAGCTAAAAATCCCCATTTGCTCACAATACACAATTCTCAGGAAGAGCACACCCAATGTTTTATGGGCTCTTCTCCCGGAAATGTCCTCAATTATCACTTTCGTCTCGATCGCCGTCTCCACTCTGGCTGGGAGCTACAATTTGAGACAGGAGTGTGAGTTTTCAAGAGTGTAAGCAGGTAGGGCCGTTCTTTTCAGTGTTGTCAAATTTATTAAAAATTCACAAATCTTATTTTGAGTCAAACAGGAAAATGGTGTATAACTGTACGCAAAACGGCAGCCCTGGTGGTTTTAAAAACCCTCGGGGAGATCCATGCGTTCTCGTTGAGTGGCCACGGCGCGGCGGGATAAGTGAGTAATAACAACAAGGGGGCGGGGGAGGCGTCTCACTCTCACAGGTGACCTTGAAACTTGGTGCATCGGAAGGATAGTTAAACAAAAACACGGAGAAAATCGTAGCATCCACCTTAGATGAGATTGATGACTTACTATTTTCCCGCTCCTTTACAAAACGAGTCCATTCCTATAGCAACCTTAAAAAAAAAAGAGAAGAAAAAAAAAACCCTCTTTCATTCTCGCTTTGCTCTAATCATGAGCTGGTTGTAGTCGGGGACGACCGAGTTTCATTAGACTCCGTTCCAGGCTTGCCACATTTATTTTTAATGAGCTGACACGGAAAAAAACTACGGTGAAAATAACCATACGGATACCTGATTTTGGCACCTGCTAGATGTTATGGTAATGTTAACCAGAAGTATGCTATGTGTTGACTAGGCACTAGGTGATGTTACCTGATTGCATGTCGAATTTACTCAACGTATCGGTAAATGTACCATACTTCTGGTCAAGTTTATCTTAACACCTAGCAGAGGTGCCAAAATCAGGTATCCGTATGGTTATTTTCACTAATCCTGTTTTTCCGTGTAAGAAAAAGTTTCCAGTTTGGTAATGGGGCAGTTGCAAGGGTCTGAAATGTTGTGTCTTTTATAAAGAAAATGAAAGTACTTGATGAGCTGAGAACAAAGATTCCTTTGGTTTCTAATTAAGTCCAACTGTTCCGGAGATGAGATTTTGGCCCAAAATACATTGTTTTAAATGGGAATTTCGCGTAGTGACGTCACTACACCCACGATTTTTGGCAACTTCACACGAGTGTATCTTCAAAACCGGGGCACTTGGGAAAAAAACCAAAGGCACCATTATTCTTAGGTCATCAAGTACTATCATTTTCCTTATAAATACACAAAATTTCAGACCCTTGCAACTGCCCTATTATTGCTCGCTATTAAAAAATGAAACTACCCTTTAAGTCAACAAACTGTGGCCGTTGAATAAATCAATGACTAAGAAGCTATAACTGCAGGACTTTAAAGACAGATTTTGCAGTATAAAAGCCCATTTTTTTTTTTTTTTTTTTTTTTTTTTTTTTTTTTTTTTTTTTTTTTTTTTTTTTTAAAGATACCGCGAGGATTTCATGATCTCTCCCTGAAATAAAACCATTTTCTCTCAATTTGAGCTGGCAGCAAGGCCCTTCATCTCCGCCACTTCTCTTGACGACCGAAGATGGAGTGAAACGGAGAAAGAAGAAGAAGTAAAAAAAAAAAAATCGATCTTGAGGCGAGAAAGAAAGGGTTTACTCATCGTCTGTGATGACAAACAAGATATTCTTCACGTAAACACAACACTTCTTCCCTTACCTCCCCCCTTACCAGACGCGGTAACTTTTGATTTCCAGACTCCACCGCGGCCGTTGGAATGTTGCCACCTCTCAAAGGTTTTGGAGCCTGGTGTGACTCAACCAATAGCGGCTCTTGAACAATCTATGTTGCAAATTTATCACTGTGCATCGCAGTTTTCGTTCTTTTTCAAGTGTTTAGAATGTTTAGATCAGAGTTGGGCAAATGGGGTGGGACTCAAACAAATCGGATTACTTTTCGTATTCGATCTGACTCTCCGAGTACATTTTGTACTCGGTGAGGACAACTTTCAAACTACAATTGCAGTGTAATCTACGCTGATTTTCAGGAATCAAATATTATTTTTTGTGGCTTTGTAGTGTGCTTAAACAAGGTTACCTTTGATTTTTGAAAAAGAAAAAGAAGAAAAAAAGAAAAAAAAAACAGTTTTGGATCACTCATTGATAACAGTTTGATCGGTTTGAAAGCTTTCCGAATCCCGAGTGCAAAATGTGCTCGGAGAGTTAGATCGAATACCTAAAGTACAGTGGCGAGGCGTGAAATTTGGCAACAATGTAGTTTCCCCATTTAAATTCACCAAAAAGGTCGAACGCTTCAGTCATCGGCGATGACCAGGCATTCCGACCTTTCTAACGTGTTTAAATGGGGGAACAGGAACGTTGCCAAATCGCACGCCTCGCCACTGTTAAAGTATTCGGCAGTTCCACCTCGGTTCTCCAGCTCCATTTGCCCAACTCTGGTTAAAATGGACAGAATCCAACATCATTCATTAAATTATACGCTACCCCAGTATTTTTAGAAAAGAGCACCAGATGTTAGGGCTGCCGTTTTGCGTATACTCAATGCTATTTTTCTTTTCACCGATGATTCCACCGGTTGAGAAAAGATTACACAGTTCAGTTCAGTGTATGACTTTAACGCACGGAAACACTCTGATCTGTAATCTTTCCTTAATCGGTGGAAACTCCGTTGATTAATTAAAATATCCGCAAGTTTTTTTAAGTCATCGACGACTCCACCGGTTGAGAAAAGATTACAGATGCGAGTATTCTAGTTTATTTATTACAGTCATGCACTGAATTGAACTGTGTAACCTTTTCTCAACCGGTGAAATCATCGGTGAATTGAAAAATAGCATTGATTATACGCAAAACGGCAGCCCTGGTTTCAACACATTCGATACATTAAAAGCATCAATTAGTCAGTTAATGAGTCATCCAGTGAGTCAATGTCACTCGAGAGCGCAGTTCAAAGGCAGAATAACAGTGTATATGAGTAAAGGACGAATATAGACAATCGGGCGGGTTTTTTGTAGAAAGGAAGCAACTACAAAAGGGAACAATAGCAGTTGGCTCCCTTCTGCACAAAGCCGTCCAATTATTCCTAAGATGATGTATATAAAAAGGACCGATTATAATGAGCGCAACCTTTCACTCTGACTCATCGAACATTGCACACCTACGGACGGAACGGCCCGTTACTGTTTGCCTAGGTGACCTTTTCTTATAAGCTCCCCTGCGCTCCCTCACCCCCTAATACTTATTTTTATAGGTTGTTGTTCTTGCATTGTCTTCCCTATTTGATATTGAGATTATCTATGATGATGGCACCATTGGCCATTCCATTGGCACCAGCTGACTCCATTACAATGCATCAACTGATTTAGTTTAGCGTTCGAAGAGAAATCAGTTGCCTTTTGAAAAGGGCAGCAGACGTTTCAACAATGGCGTAGCATGCAATTTGGAAACGTTGTATTGTATCCATTTAAACCCAAGTAAAAAGTCGAAAGTGAAGGTTTTCGCCGAGCACCCTATAGTTCGATCTTTTTCATAGGTTTTAATGGACAAACTGCGACGTTGCCAAAGTGCATGCTTCGCCACTGCGTTTCAAGAAGTTTAATAAACAAGGCAGCAGACGTTTCAACAGTGGCGTTGCATGCAATTTGGCAACGTTGTATTGCATACATTTAAACCCATGTAAAAAGTCGAAAGTGAAGGTTTCCGCAGAACATCCTTTAGTTCGATCTTTTTCATAGGTTTTAATGGAAGAACTGCGATGTTGCCAAATTGCATGCTTCGATCGCCACTGCGTTTCAAAAAGTTTAACAACAAGGGATTTACAGAAATTCAAAAAGCTGGGATTTGTTTCTTTAAAACGTTCACAATGAAAAAACTGTGATATGACTTTTTAGAATTTGGCGAACAATTAGGTATATAGACTATCTGTAGTGCTTAAATTCACTGATTGAAAGTGTGAGACAAAAATTTTTGGTAGCGGGGTGGCCTGCCTTCAAGAGTCGTCTTACATTTTTTTTTTTTTTTTGTCCCTGAATGTAACGTCAACATTAAGATAGTCTTGAAAAATAAATTTACTTAGCAAACTGGAAACTAATAGCTATCTTTGTGGAAATATTAAGTACAGCAAATATTTGATTATTGGCTTTCTTCGAAAACTGAAATTTAAATTAACTCACAATGACACATCGCAGTTAGTGGCGTAACGTGCTATTTGGAAATGTTGTATTTTGTCCATTTAAACCCATGTAAAAGGTCGAATGCGAAGGTGTTCAAGGAACAAGATCAATACTTCGATCTTTTTCACGGGTTTAAATGGAATTATGTTTTTTGTAACACGGGGCTCAGTACAAAGAAAAAGAAAATATTTACTTTGGGCAGTTTGAAGAAGACGTATATTGCCTCTGGGGGTGATTCCACTGAGTCCTACCAATAAATGACTCGCTTTTTTATATCCCTCGCCGATAGGTAGCTAACGAGCCCCCGATTCATTCACAGAGTTAATCGGGTAGAATTCCTTTGCCTGTTCCCCAGTAGCGCGACGAGAAATTCTCCCCCTCTCTCCTTCTCCATCAAAACATTCATGTTAGACAAGGATAGATAAGGTGATAGACATAGAGCCTCCAGACCTCCACTAACTCATCCTTATCTAAACTCCTTTTCTAACCTACCCATTCATACGGAAAATGAGAGGAATAGAAGAGATCCTTGTTGCGTCAGAGTGTTCTAACCTTCCCGACTACCTTCTAAAGAATCGGCTCTTCATTCACATTGATTTCTCATTATTTATTTTGCCTCCTTCTTATAACCACAACCAGAGCACAAGAGGTATTTTAATTGTGACTTCACGCCTAGAGATAGAAATAATTAGCTATCCTCTGAGAAGCCTAGAAGGACCACAGTGTAGACATCTATTTTCTTTTAAGTGTGTGGGGGGGGAGGGGTTGGAATCTGATTCCTGATAAGTGCGAGAGAAAACCCCTTTCGTTTCGTTCAGTATTTACAATCCTCGGAGGAAACGCAGGTACCTAAAAAATTAACCGAAACGGTGTTATTACGTCTAACCCCCTTCCCGACTACTTATTCGCAATGCTGTCACACAGGAAATAATATTGGTCCAATTTACCATTTGCACAGCGGATTTTTGTGTCTGCCAGAAAGTATGGTAAACTTCACCAGAGTATGGGTAAACTGTACAAAGGTCAACCTCTATGCACCACAAGTTATAATGCATTTACTGTAATCTGGTACTGGCAAACACCAAAATATGCTTTGCGTATGGTAAAGTGTACCATTCTTCTTTTTCCGTTCATGCAAAAAAAAAAAAAAAAAAAAAAAAAAAAAATACAAAAGTCTTGCATGAAATCTATTTTTTTCATTTGGAGTGAGAATTCTTGTTACGGTAACAAGAAATTTTTCTCATTGAACAATTTCTTGTTACGGTAACCAGAAATTTTTCTCATTGAACAATCCATT
Organism: Trialeurodes vaporariorum; assembly: GCA_011764245.1. NCBI lineage: Eukaryota > Metazoa > Arthropoda > Insecta > Hemiptera > Aleyrodidae > Trialeurodes > Trialeurodes vaporariorum. The sequence goes on along the minus strand of VMOF01000024.1, from coordinate 16,126,482 downwards.
TTCACTGTAACAATCTTTTTCTTTGTTTTACTTTTTTTCCATGCGACCCTTTTCTTTTCCGTGATTTTATGTTAGAAGGTATGTCAGTATGTGGATCGATATTAAAAACCACAATAGCGCGAGCTCACAGGTGCTAATATACTGTAACCTCAAGCCCGGGGACTCTGGAACGATGAAAAAAAAAAAAAAAACAACAACTCAACGCAATGCGCATCTAATAAGTATATGTTTAACTTTTCCACCTGAGAGGGTACGGCAGGTAGAAGTTTGAAAGGGGACGAAAAAGAAGAAGAATTTTAGAAAATGAGATGATATGTAAAATGTATTAAGAAAAATGTTTACTTCTTTTCATGTCGATAGGCCCTGTTTCTTCTTCGAGGATGACCGCAGGCATGGCTGTGACGGTTTGAAACACTTGTGGCTGCTCCGTCGTCGATTTTTCAGTCCTTTCAGTCTTGAGCGTTTTGAGATCTGTCGCTGTTCTGCTCTCCACCCTCTCGGTCTTGTGGTCAGGCGCGTGGTTGTCGCGGGTAACGTGGTCATTCTCCAGCGACGACGTCTCCGACCGCTTCAGCCCCAGAATCCTCATTTTCGCCGTTTTCACCTTCGATCTCCGAGCCTGCAACATCAAACAATACAAAAGACCGTTCTTAGGAAAAATTGAAAATCAGGGACTAAAATTGGCCACTTGACCCAATAGTATGGTAAAGGACGCACTTAATATGATATAAAGAGAGACAGCTTAATACCAGGGAGTTAAACCGTCAAAAAAAAAAAAAAGAGATTCAGGTTTGGTTCGGGTTCAGACAGTTTCGAGAAGTTCGGTTTGCAGTTCAGTTCGGATTCGCGCGGAGTTTCGGTTCGGCACAATTCCTGGTTCACAAACCGATTCAGAGCCGGTTCGGCAGAATTCAAGGTTCATGACTGTTTCGGAGATATGTAATGACTAATTTTTTGTTTCGTTTTCAAAATTAACCATGACTAATTTTTGTTTTTGTTTTTTTTTGTTGTTGTTTTTTTTTTTTTTTTTTTTTTTTTTTTTTATAGCGAAATCAGTGTATTCATTATGATGGAAACAAATTGGCGAGCTATGTTTCTCTGCATTTGGATTAACTCTAAGGGTTTAACCCAAATGCAGAGAAACTTGCAGCGAAAAAGGCGAATTTATCTACTTTTTTTTTTTTTATCCGACAAAGATTCTACAGTAATGAGGATTGATTCTTTAAAAAAAAAAACGAAAAACAAAAAAACAAAAAAATCCGCCAAAAGATCCTACGAAAGCACTTTAAACTCCGGATTCTTTTGTCGCTTCTCAGTCATTTGAACGGTCAGATTGGGAACCGTCTGTGCACTGATTTTTATCGATTCACCCTGTCTCAATTTCCTGTTCAGGTTCGGTTCGGGCTCAGGTAATTTTTAAAATTAAGGTTCACAGTTCGGTTCACAGTTTACAGTCCAGCTCGGTTCGACTCCCTGCTCCGTACACATAAAAGAGTGTATTTTATATTTATCAATAGTTGATGTCATGGATATCCTAAAAATCCACCACATTGGTTATACATACGCAGGTTGCCCATTAGATTGCCTTTCTGGCCAAACGTACAGCTCAATGACTTCTGCCGGGGTAGGAAATCTTAAGAGACGAAACCGGCTTACCTACGCACGTCTGTATCGCTATATCGCAAGTATGGAGAGAGAGGGGAGGAGGGGGATGAGGACGGAAGCAAGTCGGAGGCGAAGGCTAGGAAATACTAGAATGGTACGGGGGGAGGGGAGGGGAGGGAAGGAGATCGAGGGGGTAAGTAAACCATTCAAGCTCGCACTTTCGCTGTCATTGGCATACATCGAAGGAGAAGAACTGCACGTCGTACCACACAAGTAATAATGGAAGAAGGAACAGACAGGCGCAAGCAGCGTTGCCGGGCGTTTATGGGGAGCGAACAACGAATCTTTTGAGAGGTTTTGCTGAAACGAAGTTATAGAAACTCTTGTAATCAAAGACGCTTGGCCGACACCGCTTCGCGGTGCGGCGAGTGCTTATTAAGTTGCGAGAATCGATGCTAAGGGGTGTCTCCCAGCAGCGGCTCGTGCAATGTGGCAACAATGGCTTTCCTCCATTTAAAACTGTGTAAAATAATCGATTACTTGGTGAGGCGTAGCGCCTCACCTAGTATCGATCTTTTTGCATACGTTTAAATGGCAAAATTGCACGGTTGCCAGATTGCACGAGCCGCCACTGGTGTCTCCACCTGTTTTTTGAATTTAAAAGCGCGAAAAAACTGATTGAGCCAATGAGCTGCCTTGAAGTTGATAGGTCGAGTCCGATGTATCGACAACAAAGAAGCCTATTGGCTCAAGCGGTCAATTCGCGCTTTTAAATTCGCAGGTGGAGACAACCCCTTAAAGTAAAACGATGCAATACTAACAATGCTCGCAGTTGAGATGATTCTTCAGCGTTTAGTGCCGATATCTGCCACCAGAGCGCTACCGTTCGATTAAAGTCAAATTACAGGCCGGAAGTAATTTACTTTTGAGAAAACGGAGTGTCAGTTACTAGGTAGTGATCTGATGAGTGTCTATGCAAAAAATCTCGTCAATAACTTTAAAAATAAGGCTGAAAGTACTAAAAAATGAAATATTGCAAATCGATTCTTGTATCGCAATGCGATAATTCATTTTATGGTACTTTCAGCCTTATTTTAGAAGTTATTGGCGAGATTTTTTTGCAGAGACACACTCTTCAGATGATTATCTAGTAACTGACACTCCGTTTTCTTAAAAATAAATTATTTTCAGCCTGTAATTCGACTTAAATCGAACGGTGGCGCTCTGATGGCAGAAATCGGCACTAAACGCTGAAGATTCACCTTAAAATTACTTGAATTACTTGAAATTAGTTGGTAAAACTTTACCATCACATGGTATAAATGCAACGTACCTTGTTGGGGGAGGGGAGGAGAGGAGATCGAGGGGGTAAGTAAACCATTCAAGCTCGCACTTTCGCTGTCATTGGCATACATCGAAGGAGAATAATTAAGATAACTTGTTGGTACATTTCATCACAAGGTACGTTGCATTTACCAAATGATGGTAAAATTTACCATGCTTGATAGCAGACTCCAAAATCAGCTATGCAGATTGTAAATTCTAACAGTCTTTTTTTTTCCGTGTAACTGAAACGCTCTGTTTTTGCATAGTTAGGCGGCGCGTGAACACAGCCTAACACTTGCTCGCCGGAAACGTTCTATGTCATGGTTTTGTTTCGTCGCCTTTCTCTCTTGCGTGCTTGCAGACAATAGAATCCAGGCTTGTTGGAAGGTTATTGGAGGAAATTAATGTGGGTAAGGGTGAGCCATATGAACGGACAGTCGGGGACATAAAGAATGTTAGGCGTCTCCTTGAAGTAGGCAACCCGCAATACTTATCTCAATGAATTTAAGCATTGCAGGTGGCCTATTTTAAGGAGTCACCTGACATTCTTCCTATCCCCGACCGTAAATAATGGGGGGGGGGGGGAGAAAATCGCGATAAATGAACAATTGGATAGGAAAAAAGAAGAAAAGGAAGAAAAATCAGGGAAAATGTGAGAATCTGAGAAAAATCTGTAACTTCATAATGGGGCAGTTGCAACGGTCTGAAATGTTGTGTTTTTTACAAAGAAAATGAAAGTACTTGATGAGCTGAGAACAATGGTGACTTTGGGTTTTTCCTTAGTGTCCCAGTCTTGGAGACACACACGTGTAAAGTTGTAAAAAATCGTGTGCGTAGTGACGTCACTACGCGTAGTTCCCATTTAAAACAATGTAATTTTGGCCAAAATCTCAACTCTCGAGCATTGGGACTTAACTAGAAACCAAAGGCATCTTTGTTCTCAGCTCATCAAGTACTATCATTTTCTTCATAAGAAACAAAACATTTCAGACCCTTGCAACTGCCCCATTGGGATGTAAACTGTAACCGATGATGGGCTCTTGAGAAAAACTTCCTACAGGCACGCCAGTGGCTCTGTCTCTTAGTATTTTCGTCCACCGGTGGAATCACCGCTGAATTTAAGAATTCCACGTGGAATTCTCGCGAAACGGCAACCATGTGTGTACGCGCATGCGCAAAGCGAGTGCGATAGGGGAAAAAATTACAACAACAATAACATCAACAACAAGCGAGAAACCAGTAGAAATGACTGGGAGTCCGACCAACTAAGAGCGTCGTTACGACGCGCGGATTCACGTTGCCAGATTTGAGTCGCCCAACCGAAAATTTAGGAAAACTCCGGAAGAGGGGCCCATAAAACCCCATAAAAGCCCATAAAACTTCAGATTTGCTCTTCTGATTGAATCATGATAGAACTACAACGCTCGTTTTCTGGAAACAGCATGCACAACCGATGTTTCAAGGCCCCTTCTTCATTTGCACCTACATTCCGAGGGTTCTATTCTATAGTGTTCATCTATTAATCAACAATCGTTAATATAAATACTAATAAAATAATAAAACCAACTTTTTAGGGATAGTATCTTCTTGTAATAAGAAAGTCTTTTTTAGACATAGAGAGGACAACTGGAACACTGAAACTGTTTCCATGGAAACATGGATAGATAGATTATTTAAATAAATAGGGGAACATATAGTATTTTTTTTTAAGTTTTCTGCTTATAAAGGGACCCAAAATTTGATTTTGATCGCACGGAAAAAAAGAATGGTGTAATTTACCATTCGCATAGCTGATTTTGGCCCTGCCAGAGTTCAGATAAACTTCACCAGAATTATCGTAAATTTGACCAGGTATCAAGTGAAATTGACCTGATTCCTGGTCAAATGTTCCATAACTCTGGTCAAGTTTATCTGAACTCTGGCAGGGGCCAAAATCAGCTATGCGAATGGTAAATTACACCATTCTTTTTTTTTCCGTGCGCGTGTCTGCTCCGGCTCCGAGTCTCGGATTATTGTGGGAACTATGGGCTAGCTATCTGCCAGTGCTATATATATGGCTCATGCTATTTGGCAGCCATGTTTTTTGATAAATGAACCTATTCTAAAGTAACAATATATCAGGGGTTCAGTGAATCCACTGAACAATCCACTTTAGACTTCCCAAATTTTTGGACTTCATTTTATGGACCTATAATCTCTGGACATTTTAATATTGGCCTATTCTTCTTTTGAACGTGTCCTCTTTGGACCTAATTTTTTGGACTTTAATGTTTTGGACATTAATTTTTGGACTATAAAGTTTTGGACATAAAAATGTGGACATATCGTCTGTGTACCATTCAACGTACCTTGTGATAAATTAAGTTAACCTTTTGGTACATTTTACCACAATATAGTGAAATTTACCACACTTTCTAGTTCTAGCAAACTCCAATTCTACCAGTCTTTTATTTTTCCATGTGGTAAAAGCTTTTGGTTTTAATGGTTTCTGTTATTCTCATAGGAAGAATCTGACAACACTGAGGTAAAGATATGGTTGCCCGCTGTCGTGAGACCTTCAACCATCTTTGGTGCGCGTACGTCGACGGATGGTGCAGTGCAATGCAGTGCAGTGCAGTGTGGTGGAGCTGCGCAAAGTGCAGCGCATAAATAGCAAAGCAACGGAAGGAGGAGGTGCGGTGAAGCAAGATGCGTCCGATCTAAAGTGCAGCACGCATGCGCAACGGACGACAGCTTCAAGTTGCACCGCGCGCAGCTTGGATTCACCATGTTTTTATTCTGATGGTCGACTATAGTTATGCCGCCAACAGCCCCGACCCCTGTCTTTCAAAATTTTCAATCCAATCCAGTGGCGTAGCGTGCAATTTGACAACGTTGTAGTGCGTCCATTTAAACCCATGTAAAAGGTCGAATGCAAAGGTGTTCACCGAACACCCAATAGTTCGATATTTTTAATGGATTTAAATGGCCACATAACAACGTTGCCAAATTATTGCACGCTACGCCACTGATCCAATCGCTGCGAGAATGGGTCTGTTGCGTACTTTTGCTACAATAATGAGGCACATTGATTCTTAAGTAAAATTACACACAAATAACGATGCGCACATCAAAAACATTCAAATTCCACTCAATAATCTATAGGAAGTAACTTCCGTTTTAAACTGCCCGTGCTATACATTAATGGGGCTCTTGCAAACTTTTGAAGGGTTGAATCTTTCATAAAAACCTGTTAAAAATTACATTGAGCACCCAAAAAAATCCGATAATTCACTCTCAGAATCGGGTTTAATGGCGGAGAGACGCAGGTAACATGGGAGATTCCTACTTAAATGGACCAATTTCACACGATTTTTTTATTGTCTTACCGTAAAGTACTACACGAGCTGAGTAAGAGATATTTATTACACATTTTTTCGGGATCATGGAGGAAAACAGCTGTTTAAAGTTGTGAAAACTAGGTGTCCCATGACGTCATCCGATAGGTATCATCCCCATTTAAACACATGTATTCTCGTTGATTTGAATAAAGAGCCGTTTCTCAGGAACTGCTTGACCAAAAAGAAAACTAAAAATATCCCTGTTCTCAGTTCACGCGGGTATACTTTTATTTTTCCAGCTAAATCAATCAATTTTCAGACACATGCAATAGGTCCATTGAGACATATCTCTGTGTTTCTACATAGAGAAAGTGAAATAATAGATAGGAATCTCCCATGATACGTGCGGTCGTGTGTTGAGCCGCCGTTACAAACTTGCCGCTATAGTAGTTATGTGAGTTTATTACTAAACTTTATATGTTCTCAGTGTGATTTCCGCGATTTCCGCTGATTTTTACATCATATTGGACTATTCATTTTTTCACAACAAAAGTTTGCAAGAGCCCCGATACAGATCAGAACATTTTCACATTTTTTTTCTTTTTAAAATGTTATCCCAACATTTTCCGAGTAGGTATGTAAATTTGATAAGCTATGTTGAAACATAAGATGGAATCCATACAGATTAAAAATCCAGCATGCTTTGAATATTAAATCGCCCTGTTTATACTGACATATTGAGAGGCTTGCTCAAAATGTTACCGGCTTTTACGAGTATTGAATATTACCGTGATATCATGACACATTTCCTCCGGCGACACTCGCGAATCGCTCTTTCATTTTATTCGGCGACTCTTGACGGACGGTCCGCGTGGGTCGTTGCGACTTGCAGACATGGGCGGAATGTCATTCCCTCTCTCCGGGCATTTGAACATATGTGTTAGAAAAGGATAGCAGAGCAGGCCATCATATGACTTTAGCCTCTATCTCCGTCCTTATTTAACGCAAAAGCTCAAAGGGAAGAGGGGAGAGAGAGAGAGAGAGAGAGAGAGAGAGAGAGAGAGAGAGAGAGAGAGAAACACGAATTCCTGTATATCTGCGAATGCTTGCGGATGGCATAAAATCAGGACACTTTCCAACTGACTGATTCGAAAACAGCCGTATCATTGTGACTACCCACTGTTGATTGCAGCTCGGTAGCTTCTCAAATTCTCTTTCACCTCAGCTAATTACTCTCCTGCTTCACTTGATAAGTGCCCATCATAAAGTTCGACTCACACTTTCAAACTGATTGATTTCACACGACCAGATTCATTGTTACTTCCTGCCAGCAGGTATCAGACAAATTGGCGGACTTCCTACATACAGCGGTAGTAAGTCATCCAATTTTCCGTAACATATAGTATAACTTCAAAGCAATGCAATTAACCCAAATTCCAAAAAAAAAAAAAAAAAAAAAAAAAAAAAAAAAAAAAAATGTGATCAAAAAGCGCAAGTCATGCAATCTGACAGTATAGAAAGCCACAGATTAATTATTGTTACGTTACGAATGCACCTCGCTGTTTTAGATTTAATTATGGTTACTCGGATTCTGTCCCAGAAGATCTCATTTGTGATTCTTTTGGATTGTTTGTAAGAGAAGATAGAGAGTCGTACTAATTGGTTGACATTATTATCAGTGGCGTAGCGTGCAATTTGGCAACGTTGCAGTTGGCCTATTTAAACCCATTAAAAATATCGAACTATTGGGTGTTCGGTGAAATTCGACCTATTACATGGGTTTAAATGGACACAATACAGCGTTGCCAAAGTGCACGCTACGCCACTGATTATTATTCTTCATTCTATTTAGTATTTATTTGATATTATTATTTTTTTCTTTCTTTTTTCGTAATTTGGATTATTACACCTTATGTCAAGCACTTTTCCAGCTTATTTGATCACATGTTTTTAAAATAACCTCTCTATAGTAACCTCTATGTGAAAATAGTCTATCTGTCTTACCGCGACTACGAAGAGAGCAAATAAGACTCCTCTCTTATTCCTCTAAACCATTAAAATTGTCATACCTTACTTGTGTAAGTTTATTATTATCAAAAATTGGTTCAATAAACTATGAATCAATACATTATTTTTTGTTACTAATTATTACGCAACCCCTTACAAAGATTGGGAAAGGAACGTCATACAGTCACTATGTTTTATTTTTACTGAGCTAGCCGGTTTTAAAGGTGAGCGTCTTAAGGCGAGAAAAGTAGAAAAACTTAAACTAAATGGTTTGTTGGTCGGGTTTTAACACTTTTTGAATATTTTCAACTATAAAGACAAAAAAAAAAAAAAAAAAAAAAATAAAAAAAAACGCTCCTTTGCACACCATCGATCATTCAGACGAATCATCAAAAATAAGCAACTGGCCACTCGCAGCTGAAAACCAGAACTCGGGAATCCGAAATTCCAATGTCCAAGAATAGAGTGTCTTGTGTGTGTGTGTGTGTCATGTCATATCTGCAATCCTAAATTATAATTGATTTGTCAGAAAACAATGCAGGCACGTTTTATCTACCTACAAGTTTATTCGCCCCCTTTTTCTCTCTTTCATCCTCTCTAACCTAACTCTTGATACTTTTTCTTCGTCAGCTTTCCTGTCCGAGGACCAAGATGCGCGTGATGTTACCTCACGGGTGATCCAAGCGCGAAATTTTCGCTAAAACCGCTATCAGTTTTTCTAAATCAGCGGACTTGGTCAAGCACACAGCCGCGTACATCATCCGCTTACTATAGCCCGAGGCCTCGAAGACCAACCGTGGCTTTCTACATGGCACAAGCCCTGATTACGTAACAGAGCTGGTTATGAAATTTGATACCAACTAATCCTTATTGCGTACGAAACCATCTTCACATTAGTCATGGTAGTTTTCATTAAATTAATTGGATTCAAAAACTTCACCCGAAATCTTTCCATCAGACCCTCATATTTTTTGACCGCGTCAAGAGCCAAAACATGAAGTCAGTCACCCTAGCTTGGGACAAAATGAGGTAACATGGAACATGGTTGTATGACATATTACTTTACGTGCTTATACACGGAAAAAAATCAGGTCTTCATATTTTATACCAGGATTGCTGAAAAAGCCTCAGTTACTAGTGGTAGACAATATACTGGACGATGTTTCGTTTTTTCTATCACGGAAGATTTTTCTTCCACCGCGGTAGATTTTTCATCCATCATGGTAGATAATTTACTATAAAGACCTGCAAATAATCTACCAGGGTAGTCGAAAAATCTACCATGGTAGAAAAAACACTCGATCGCGGTTGCTGAGGCTTTTTTAGCAATCCTGGTTGAAAATATGAAGACGTGATCCTTTTCCGTGTAGTTCATACAACCATACTATACTGCAATTTTGACAGTTGAGCCCAAGAAATTTAGTTTTCGTAGAAAATCGGAGGTACAGAAGGTCGGCAAAACGTGAGAAAAAATTATTGATCCAGACTCAAGAGGAAAGAAAAGTTGAAACGAGAGAATGCATGAATCAACTCAGGTTCATCTACTGAACAGGCAACAATAAAGTCATATTCTTACGAGGGAAAAAAAATAATATCGTAAGCCGTGCTCAGCATCATTAAAGAAACTTTTTTAATTATAACAATTGCTCTTTGACTCTTCAGGACCCCGATTTCAATTAAGTGCCTCTGCTGTTACAACGATTAAGAAAAGTCAGTCTCACGCGCCTTAAAAGTTATGCAAAGTGCAGCAGGAACTTCCCGGAAGTATCCGAAAAGAGGAAACGATTATATCGTGAGATTATCGAATTTTCGACGGAGTGCCGCACACTGGTCCAAAAAAAGAATTTTTCCGGACATAAAAAGTTTTCGTTTTCTGTTTCAAAAACGTTTTAAAATCGTTATTTTCTATCTAAAAATCATGTTATCTGACTCATTTTAAGCTGTGAAATCGTTTATTAAACTCAGTTTTTAGTTGAATTGCCATTAATTGCCAGTGGCGTCGCGTGCCATCTGGCAACAATGCAACAGCTCCATTTAAACTCGTTAAATATATCGAATTTTCCTTGTGCAATGTGCACCCCCTGATATCGATCTTTTACATGAGATTAAATGGATATAATACATTGTTGCCAAACTGCACGTGACGCCACTGTTAATTGCTCATAGTCTTGATTTTTGTCCACGAAAAAATGTCCAGGAAATTTCACACTCCGTCCTACTGTGCGCCGCGCCACCGCTGCTTCATTGGAATAGTCTTCCTCGCAGCACTTCTTCGTCATTTGTTGCTTGCGGTTCACGATGGTACAGTGTTGCCAGATTGGGGTGAAAAAGCCGTATGTTTTACATTGATTTAAATGGGGTCGATACGGATTTTTACCCTCGATCTGGCAACACTGCGATGGTAAGTGAATCTTATCTTTGTCAAGGAAGAGAAATTGAACGTGAGCGGACAGTAAAACGAAAACAGTGGGCATTGTTCCTTTTTAGTAATACGGCTCATCCTCTGTTTTTGGGAGCTCCAAACTGAAACTTTCGCTCGTGAAAATTCAATTGAATGGACTTTTTTTTATACACTTTCTTCTCTACGACATGTTGAACATATTTAAAATGTGTGAACATACGTTTGGATGCTGCCTCAGTCGAAAAAAACGTAACTCATTTTAATGTGATAGAAAGGAAACAGTCCGCTCCATAGCTCGTGGTTTGCAGCAGTGGCGAAACGTGGCAACGTTGCACTTGGACCATTCAAACCAATAAAAACTATCGGACTTAAAGGAATCGGCGATGGCTATGGAATTCGACCTTTTGTGTGCTTTCAAATGGAGTTAAAGAGCTTTTATTTTTTATAAAAAATTTGATGGGACCAATATAGCAGTCCTTCATTTATCCAGTCTACTAGCCTTATTAAATGATTTCAATGGTCGGCTCGCAGGCTGTAAACCGTTTAAACCTTTGTAAAACAATCGATTCTACGCACAGCAGACTGCAAAATAAAGAATCGATTATTTTACATAGGTTTAAATGAAGAACATCCGATGTTGCAAAAATTGCGCGAGTACCATCAGAAGTTATCAAGTATACGGATTTGAACCTGATACATATACATGGCAACACTGCGTGGAAATTGAGACCACTGTTGCGAATATTGCATGCATTCATGTGAAAGGCGCATATCTTTTGAAGGCTTTATAATGTAGTTCGATATAGATTCTGTCTCGCCAAAAGGTGTAACGCACCATCAGAAGTTGCAATTCTCCCCTGAAATTTTAAGTAACTTCAAGCAGAAGGAACAAACAGAAAATCATCATACATACCCACAGAATTTTAATTTAATTTAATTAATTTTAATTTTTTATTTCTGGAAGAGCCAATTCAGGTGCGCGCTGAATATTCTCTAAAAAATGGAAAGAATGGAGTCGTAGAGCCAGCCTTAGCCAGTGGCGTAACTAGAAATGACCTTTCTCTCACTTTGTCCATTAAAATGTGTAAGTTAGAAAAGGATAGGGAAAAGGGGATCAATCCCCTCTTCTTATATTTTTTCTACCTGTAAATTAAAATGAGTAAAAAGAGAGATAGAATGATTTCTAGTTACGCTACTGGTCTTAGCTGATTATTTGCAATAGAGGACAGCAAAAATAAAAAACAAAACAAAACGAAAAAAAAAACCCACAAAAAAGCGTCAATATGCAGAATCTTGGATCTTGGTAACATTTTGCTTGGAAATAAATTCTAAACTTGTGAAACATAAATCGGTGAGCACGAACCCACGCCAGCAAGACATTTTTTCTTCCTACACAATACGTCCCAAATATTTAGTATAAGTGCAAGTTGCTTGCACAATCCGAAAAAAAGAATCGTAAATGATTCGCCCTTTATTTTTTTTTTTTATAATATATGTTGTTCTCAACTACACTTATCATATTTTAAAACGGTTCACCAGCACTTAACGTCACCGAATGCAAAAAGAGCCGTGGGCAATATCCCACTTATCTAAATTTTGCTTGTGTAAGCCCTGGCGATGTGTTTTGGTGCCAAAGCTTCTGGTCAAACCCTATTTCACCCGCGAAAACCCGATCAGCAGTTGGAGAACCGGCAGTCGGCGAACCACTTTCTTCTGGGATTCGATTCAACGAGGAGCAATGATTTCAGACTATCGATATGTAACATGAAACACAAATACTCATACATTCGAATGTACAGGGTGCTTAAAAACTCAGGGAACAAAATCTAGAGCGCATTTACGGGGGTAGAATTATAAGGTTTTCCCCCTTTAAACCTGAGCCCAGAAAATGTCTTCCATACAAGCTCTCTCCCCCCCCCCCCCCCCTCAGAAGTTTTGACGAATCAGTGGTTTTTTGAGGACTAGTATTCACCTTTTTTTTTTTTTTTGTTTTTAACAAAGTGAAGCAGGGGAACCTGAGGAGCTGTTTCTTGAAAGATATCATTTTAAAACTTACGAATTCGTTTGCAAAAAGGACACATCCCGCGTGGTTTAATAGTTGAAGTTTGAATCACCCTGTAAAAACAAATACAAGTACAAAATGACACATGCACCTAGTTCCAATCGTATTTGCGAATTACGATCCGCGCGGACGGTGAAACACCTGTGGAATCGTGGCCACGCTGTTTAAGTGAATTGTTTGCCGGCGGCAAGGCGCGGCAAGGTGGAGGCAAGGCGACTGAATGCAAGTGTGCATTGGCGGTTGCTGAAAATATGTAAGTGTGTTTATGTGTATGATGTAATGCCACTAAAAGGTGAGGTGACATTGCTTCTTCCCGCCGTGATCTGGCGTCTCCCGCGCGCCTCTCTTGCCATGCTTATTGCATACTCGTGCGTTAAGGGACCGCATGGAATGGAGGACAGGTTATGATTCGGCACGGAGACGATCCTAGCGGCCGGCGCACGGCGAATCTAAATATTGAATTTTCTGCGTACCATGTCATGAACGAAAACCAACTTTACACATACTAAACTATAGGGCGGCAGTATAACGCCTTTCGCCTCTATAAAACAATAGTTTTCGAGCCCATGGGGTTTAAATCGACAGATGAGAAAGAGAGGAAAGGGAGGGGGGTATAGAGGAGAGAGAGAGAGAGAGAGAGAGAGAGAGAGAGAGAAGAGAGAGAAAAAAGAGAGAGAGAAAAAAAGAGAGAGAGAAAAGAGAGCGAAGAGAGAGAGAGAGAGAGAAGGAAAGAGAGAGAGAGAGAAAGAAGAGAGAGAGAGCGAGAGAGAGAGGGGGGGAGAGGGGAAAGAGAGAGAGAGAGAGAAGAGAGAGAGAGAGAGAGAGAGAGAAAGGGGGAGAGGAGGGGAAAAGGGGAGGAAGAAAAAAAGAGAGGGAGAGAGAAGATGAAAAGGGAGAAGAGAAAGTGAGAAAGGGAAAGAGAGGGAAGGGGGAAAAAGAGAAAAAGAAAGAGAGGGAAGAAGAAGAAAAGGGAGAAAGAAAAGAAGAGAGGGAGAAAGGGGGAGAGAGGAAAGAAAAGGAAAGAGGGAGGGGGGAGAGAGAGAGAGGAAAGAGAAAAGAGAGAAAGGGAGAGAGGGGGAAAAGGGGGAAGAGAGAAAGAAAAGAGAAAAGAGAAGAAGAGAGAGAGAGAAGAGAGAGAAGAGAGAGAGAGAGAAGGGGAAAAGAAAAGAGTGAAGGACACATTTCTGAATCCACTATACTCTAAAGAACCGCATCTTCGCTTTTTGACTTCTGAATGTACTCGTGGGTCAAACAGCCAGTCATAAGGAAAACTGCACAAGATTGGCGAAGCTAAAACCGGCCGAAGAATATCTGTTTCGCGAGAAGTGTGAATGAGCTTTTAATATTGCATAACTTTAAGGTGTGCGCATAGTACGTGCTGTATCTCTGAGCGGCTTTTTCTAAGCGGTTTGCATTCAGCAGCCAGCTGTCAGCACCGCTGCGATTTTATCGGCTCTTGAAATCTACGACCCGATTGAGATGTAAGATCCAAGATGAGTAACACAATAATAGTTAATGAGAGAACGTCCGCGACGTTCTCCCTGTGACTTCTCGTGAAATTAGGCAACACACTTTTCCCTCCATTTGAAGCAGAGCATGCACGAAAAACGATGGTGATAGGTGAAAAAGTCCAATCATAATTGTCCAATACAAAAATGTCCAAGCGTACAAAAAGTCCAGTGTACGCAAATGTCCAAATTAAAAAAAAGTCCAATGTACTTAAATGTACTATTTGAAATTTTGTCCAAGAACATAATTACAACTCCTTTTGAAAAAATGTCCAATTACCTTAAAAGCATACTTACTGTGATAAAAATGCTTTACTAATCTAAAAAAGGTTTTTAAGATGTATCAAAATTTTAAATATTGACATACATATACAAAGGCAAGGAGCATTAAAGTTGGAGGGGGGGGGGGTTGCATGAGCTTCGCATGTATGATCCTATTTTTCCTTAATCACAACCACATTTTTCATGAATTCTTCTGCTTAAATGTGGCAAAAAAGGAATCACCTGTTATAGAAAGAACAACAGGTTTTTTTTTCGCTTTTCAAAGAAACCATGAAAAAAGAGGGCTAGACGATATCCCAACGTATCTAAGAGCTATCGCGAATCATTTGAAAGCGCCCCAAGCAGGAGGCGAACATGAACCAGAAAATTAGGTGTGTATTGTATACTTATTTTTTTCTTATGGCAAAAGTTTGCAAAGCCCCATTTGGGCATATTTCAATTAGGACTTAATGTACATTGGACCTTTTTTACCCTTGGACATTTTTGTATTGGACAATTATGATTGGACATTTTCACCTATCACCAAAACGATAGTTGATGAAGCACTGCTTTATCAAATCAATAGTTTTACATACAATGAAATGAAGGAGACACGTGCATTTTTGTCGAATTGCTCGAGTCGCCACTGCGTTCTCATTAAAACTGTCACATTCGCGAGAGATGCTGCAAAGCGTGCAATCTGACAACGTTGCAATTTTTCCTTCTGCACCCGTCACAAAGTCGGATTCGAGCAAGATTTGGTTTTACAATTTCTTTTGAGTATCGATTAATTTGCCGTTAAATTTCGACGAGACATGAAACAAACGTATACTTCTGCAATCTGCAGTTCATAAAATGTTGACGTTTCCTCAATTAAATTAATGCAAAATAGAAGTCTGCTTAAAATGAAATTACTCGGAGATACAATATTGAATGGACATATTTTTCGTTTTGACAATCATCGAAATTGATTTCAATGATAGTCTAAATGGACTTTTTATTTCGTCTCCTGAAATTCACAGTAATTGAACCGATGAATTTTTATTTTGGGAATAACTCCTCGTTTAAAGTTTCTTTTTACTCGGTTAGCACCTGTTGCAAGTCTCAACGCGCACTTTGAAATGGAGGTTTAACGCAGTTTTGCACAAGAGAGAGGGCCCATTAAAGTATAAAACTACTTGAAAATAATTTTTGGAGTATGGACAAGTTCCAAAATTGACTCACAACTTCAATAAATGCGTTTAAACGAAATTCAAAGATGGCTATTGTATAAAGAGTCATAACGGGACAGTCTCGTCCAGTGACGTCCACAGGATGTTTCTTGGTAGGGGCTTGCACTGATGAGCGTTTGACATAAATTATTCCCCTCTTCCCCTCTTCCCATCCACCCAATAAAATCGGTGATATGGAGTGATTTAGACTCCTGACCCCCCCCCCCCACCCTACGCCACTGGACAGCGCAACTTTCTCTAGGCTTGGTCACGAGATTGATTTTATAGTAAAAGACAAATAATTAAATGAGACTGCCCCATTGTGACTCACTATACAACATATTATAACTCGGCATTTTGTTCAGACGCTTTCATTGCGTTTGTGGGTAAATTTTTGAACATTCCGATACTCTCAAAGTTTTTTTTTTTCAAGTGATTACACACAGGAATCAACCTCTTTACGGTCGTGAAAAATAACTTTGCAACATACGTATTTTTCCGTAGTTTTGTTTTAAACGCACTAGCGCAGCGTTAAATGTTGCAACGTTGCACTCCGTCCCTTTCAACCCAAAAAAATAAATCAAAATGTTGAGTGTGCGATGAGCACCCTTAAATTTAACCTTCTACTCGCGTTTTAATACGAATCACCACGTTACCAAATGGCACCAATGAGTTTATACTACAACCAACTTTTTGTGTTTGCATGTTCTGGAGCACAACTTTTTTTTTTTTTTTTTTTTTTTTTTTTACCGTATGCAATAAAGCGTAAAGTGTACTTCTGATGCTTCGAAAAAAACTCGCCTTGATGCATTGTAAAACTATCACTACCGTCTTTTAGCAGTCAAAGTCCCAACGATTGTGCTTCCAAAATGTTTAATCTTTCCTACTCGCGCGTTGAAGTCTCCTATTGAACGAGCGCTCAGTGCCGGAAAAGCAGGGGACAGAGATATCAAGGATATGCAATACGCAGCACACCAAATACACGTCTTTGAATGGTCGATTGCGCGTTGCGGATTGCATACCCTGGCCAGTAATATTTGTCTCAGCTAGTACGGTGACTAGTACTTTACTATTATCTATAGCTATCGGTCAGTGATGTATTACATCATTTTACATCGATCATCGATCATCGATTCTGCAAGTAGCGTAAGGCTTTATTTGCAAAAGGCAGCGTTTCCCTATCAGTGTGGATGCTTTCCAAACTTTGTAGATTCTTAAGTTTTGCAACTTGGCAGCACCGCGCTGGTTTAAGCGGCTCTTCAAGTACGCGGCTGTGACTTGTGAGGTGAGAGAGGATGGTTTGAGGGAGTGAACAGGCTTCACTGTGGGCTCTTCGGCCAAGACCGCAGTCGGGCCCTCTCAAGCCCAATAAGTGGCCGTAGCTGCACCTAATATTCGAGTGTTTGATTAATGGTCAAACGTACTTGCAGCGGTAAACAACATCGGTCTTTCTCGAAAAAAAAGAAGGAAAAAACCGACCCTCCAAACCGAGAGCGATAGCCTCTTTCCAATACATCTCGTTTTTAAATCATCTTCTCGCTATCGACTTTTTCCTGCCACTTCCGAAAGTCTTTAACAAAATTATCACACTAATTGTCAGAAAAAAAACTTTAGTTTGGTTATTGAGGGTGCGATTCACATGGAACCTTGGAAAATTTAGATCAATTTGAATGGGATGACTCTCTTTGCTGTTTGCTTGTCTTCAGTATGAAGACTTCCAAGTTTTTAATTTTTGTTTATTTTGTTTTGTTTTTGTTTTGTTTTTTTATTTTTAGGTTTTTGCACGTAGCTTTCAAAATAATGAGAAAGCGTCAGATATTAATTTCAGGCAAACATTTTGCAAGATAGGGAGATAATGTGGAGGAACAATGGTGAAGCGAGCAATTTTGCAACGCTGCATTCTGTCCGTTTGAACACAAATCAAAGATCGAACCTAAGGGTACGTGGTGAAAACCCTCGGGTACGACCTTATTTGTGAGTCTTAATAGACAAAATGCACTGTTGCCAAACTGTGCGCAGCGCAACTGAAAAAGAAAAAGATAATACTAAAGAGCAATAGAAGAAACATAGAAGGAAGAATAAGAATAAGAAGAGGAGGCGAGATATCGAAAACTTGTTTGAGAAAATTCGCTCTGAGAGCTAGAGCTCTTTAATCAGCCGTAATTGGTGGAACGGAGTACCTTCCAAAGTGGTAGTAATGAATTAACGTCGGTTTACCAGAATTTACGACACGAGAGATAAGCCAAAAGTTTCAATTTACGACCCCATCCTCGTGAAGGGCGGCGAGAGGGGTACTCAAGAGAGGAAAAAAATGACCTTAAACGTTCTGACGGACATGATTCGCTTTTTCAAAGAGAATTATGCTCATAGTCGTACTATATAAGCAGAAAACATTCTCGCGGTTGATCATCATAGGCGCCTAGTCGAGAGGAATTACGTATAATTGGTTTACAAGGCGCGATTACATCTGAACCAGTTTGTAACAGCATGAATGCTTGATTATGTTAGGTACACTTGCATAGATCTGTGGTATAATTAGATACCAGGTTTCATAAGCGCAATAACCGCTTTGAAAACGCTTTAGAAGGCTGGGCAATGCGGGAGGACGGGGGGGGGGGGGTGGCGATGGACAAAGATATATTTTAAAACAGTCTCGAGTACCGTATTTTCTAAGCGGCTGCATCTTACATTTTCATCTTATCTTTCTCAAACAATATATAAGGGTGCAATTCATTCGGTTGACGACATTGGCGCAGCCTGGATCTCTTCCATCTCTCTTATTTTTCCCTTTGAATGTATGAGTGGGAAAAAGATAGCAAGAGGGGGTTTTTATCCCCTTGCGTCTACCCTTGTCCAACGTACGTGTTTCAACGGAGAAAAGAGAGAGAGGGAGAATCTCTCGTTGAGCTACTGGCTTCATTGAACTCGAGATTTTCAAGTCGGGGCTCGTCTGATTTATTAAATCGCCGCGCGTTGCTTTGTAATGGAAGCACGAGCAACGGATGAGCCTCGTCCCAAGAAATCTTGAGCCTAACAACCTCTTTATGAATTGGATGGCTCTATGCAGAAGGAAGCCGACGATTCTGTCGGCTCAGAGGAGAACTGGGACTGCTGTATGGTACAACTATAACTGAACGTGCAGTACAGTATATTTGACCTCAACTCCTACTGGATGGATGTTGAGTTCTTTTCAGCTGATTGTTGGTCATTGATCAGTTGCAGTTATACGGTCAAATATTTTACTGTACACACAAATACACATCCGACTAAATTGGTACCGATCCGTGCTGCCGTTTGCGGGGTATATAGTTAATGGCGCATTTTTAAATTCACCGGTGATACCATCGGTTGAGAAAAGTTTACACAGTTCAGTTCAGTGTATGACTGTACTGCACGGAAATACTCTAATCTGTAATGTTTTCTCAACCGGTGGAGTCGCCGATGGCTTTAAAAAACTTGCGGGTAGTTAGATGATTAAATGCCGGAAAAGCAGGGGACAAAGATATCAAAGATATGCAATACGCAGTACACCAAATACACGTCTTTGAATGGTCGCTTGCGCGTTGCGGATTGCATACCCTGGCCAGCTGTCTTTGTCTCAGCTAGTACGGTGACCAGTACTTTACTATCAGCTATTGGTCAGTGATGCATTCATTACATCATTTTACATCGATCGTCGATCATCGATTCTGCAAGTAGCGTAAGGCTTTATTTGCAAAAGGCAGCGTTTCCCTATCAGTGTGGATGTTTTCCAAACTTTGTAGATTTTCTCCATTTAAAGTTGCGTAAAAGAATCGATCTTCCCGACGCTCATTGAACGGCCCCGATGAATCGATATTATAGACATTTAAATGGCAGTAAAGCATGGTTGCCAAATTGAACGAGCCATACCGCCCTTAGACGAACCATAGTACTGCAATGGAGCTGTTGCAAACTTTTGCTACAGGCTTATTAATAGACATGATAATGGGGTAAAACCCTTTAAAAATAACGATTAGCGCACTGAAAAATCACGAAATCCACTCATAAACTCACAAAATGCTTTTAATCACGAGACCATAATGGCCGCCGGGGCCGCGGTTTTCATTGGGGTTCCCTATCTTTAATCAGCGCCATCTACACGAGTGTTCTCGCAACACCACCAAAGAAGAAGAAGAAGCATACAATTGCCATAAGAAAATCGCGGCCTCGGCCGCCATTAAGGTCTCGCGTTTAAAAGAATTTTGTGAGTTTAGGAGTGGATTTCGTGATTTTTTAGTGCGCTAATCGCTATTTTTACAGGGTATTACCCCATAATCAAATATTAATAAGCCTGTAGCAAAAGTTTGCAACAGCTCCATTACTTTTTCTTTTTCTCTACTCCGATACGGCAACGCCGTGCTCTGTACACGCAGTAAGCCGAACAAACCGTTCACGGGTTGCATCAATCATTGCTTTTCGGTGAGTATCCCATCTTCAGACCCCGATCCCCTCCGCCACCAAAAAAATGAAGAAGAAAACAAAACCCCGCATCAAATCAGATATCCTCTGCTTTGAAGGAGCGGCGGCGACGCGACGCAGCGCCTACTATGCAGTCCTCTACATGACACAGTAATAACAGCAATTTCAAAATACTTTGGGGGAGGGGGGAAATTAGACTGAAAAGAGTCGCCCGTTTCATTGAAATTCAAGCAGCAGCTGTTGAGCAAATAAAATATCTGGATGGGCGTAATTTTGCGTGATTTTGAAATAAATCAGAGAGTGCTCGGCAATAAATCTTACCGAGATAAACAACTGGTTTCAAAATTAGACAAACGAAAAAATTCAAGTTGCAAAGCTTCATTAGCGAGTTTGGAATTCGGATATTGCCATCCTGCTCGCTGACAAATCATCCTCACTGATGAGCAGAAATCAGACTAAAACAAATCAGCCCACGAGTGCATGAGTGAAAAAAAAGGAGGGAGAGGGAGTTATAATTGGGCTGAAAAACTCCGAGGGTCATATTCATCGCAGTTCAGTTCAGTAGCGCTGCAATCTATTTGCTCTACGGTTACTGCAAACTTCTTACTTCTTCAAACTTCTTACAAATCACCGTGTTTTTTTTTCGTATGATTCGCGTAGTTACCGAACTAACTTCTCGGACGTGCGTCGCAGTGGCGGCTCGTGAAATTTGGCAACCGTGTCCTCCTCCTATTTATCCAATGTAAAACAATCGATTCTCCCGGAGGCTGCCAGCCTCCGCAAGAATCGATTATTTTACCTACGTTTAAATGGAAAACTTGCATGGTTGCCAAATATCACGAGCCGCCACAGGTGCGTCGTGCACTAATCTCTTAAAGAATAAAGAAGCATTAAGCTCCATTATTGTGATTTGTCCATCTGACCCACTGCATCTCTCTCCATTTTTTTTTTCAACGATCTCTCATCATGCCCGATCATCACAAATCCCTGAAAAATAGTACTCGTATAAATTCTAGATACACTACAATACATCAATGAAGGCTCGTGCAAAATGGAAACAAAGTATTTTCTCCAGTCAAACGTATAAAAATAATCGATATTAAGCGAGACAAGTTAGGGAGATACTATACTAAACCAAGATTTTGAGGTGGGTCAACATCTAAATCAATTGTTCAGATTTTTTAGAACCAATCGATGCAATGCAAAATAGTAAATAGATTCAAAATTGATATGCTTATTATTGATTAAAGAGAATAGCTCTCCAAAACTCTATAGAGTTGCCACTCAAGTTAAATATTATATATCGCTGCTTTTGTTTACTCTTTGGAAACAACCACCCATGAGGGTATATAGCCGTGGGCGAAATGAGGGGTTTGTTTGGAGCGAACCAACTGGAGACGGATTGTCAAGTATTCTATATGATTTTTTATTTTCGTTCCTGTACTAATGTCTACAGAATAATAATACGTTTGAATTTGATGTGCGCCTCTGCCAATTTGAGCATGAAAAACACGTAAAAATAACAACGGTTCTTCTTGGTTGTTTGTTTAGTACCTACAACAGACACAACGGTGTCCTTTTCAGACAACGCGCATGCACCGACGAGAAATCCTTTTTTCCGATATTACCGAACATTACACGTGTACTTAGTTAGACTCAGGTGTAAATCTGGGGATTTTTTTTTCCTTCTTTATTTGCCCATTTAAATACATGAATTAGAAAATAATAGAGGGAAAGACTGAAGTGACACGATAGCACCCAATCCATCCTTTTCTAACACAGTCTATAAATGGGAGAAGAGAGAGATAGACTAATTTCTATGGCTACGGAGGTTCTTTCCGTCAGTCTCACAAAAGAACGAAATCATGACGTTGCGGTAAACGGGGCAAATCGATGGAAAAAGCATCATTCACTTGCGTCATCTTTGTGGCGATCGATTGTGGCGATCTCTAGGAGCAAGGCCCCTGGCCCGTGTGCTCTTCACTCGAAATCATCAGTACATTTGAATTATCATCTATCCGAAAGAGCACAACGCATGTTTATTGTTTATGGGCTCATCTACCGGTGGTCTTCTTCATTGAGGCGATGCGGTTGCGAAAACTATACGAATTTCCCTTTTAAAATACATTGGAGAGGTTTTGTTGTTGCATCTATCACCTTAGTTTTACTGTACACTTATATCGCCACTTTGCTATGGGATCAATGAATGGTTTTCAGATTTGGTTAAAATAAAATTGGCCGGATTTGGTGTTGAGTGTTGCGGGAGAGCTATGGTTAAATAATGGTCTAAGCTCGTTGGTTTAAATAAACAAAATTGAATTGCAACATTGCAGGATTGAGATGGAATTCGTCAATTTATATTGAAGACCTCCCTAGGATCAATATAAATTGGTTGACACACGGAAAAAAAATATTAGTGAAAATAACCATACGGATACCTGATTTTGGCACCTGTAGATTTGATGGTAACTTGACCAGAAATATGGTACATTTACCGATACTTTGAGTAAATTCGACATGCAATCAGGGAACATCACCTAGTACCTAGTCAAAACATAGTATACTTCTGGTTAACATTACCATACATTGAGAGGTTTTGTTGTTGCATCTATCACCTTAGTTACTGTACCTTATATCGCCACTTGCTATGGGATCAATGAATGGTTTTCAGATTTGGTTAAAATAAAATTGGCCGGATTTGGTGTTGAGTGTTGCGGGAGAGCTATGGTTAAATTATGGTCTAAGCTCGTTGGTTTAAATAAACAAAATTGAATTGCAACATTGCAGGATTGAGATGGAATTCGTCAATTTATATTGAAGACCTCCCTAGGATCAATATAAATTGGTTGTCAGATGTCTACGATGGTTGTCAGATTTGGTTAAAAGAAAAAATTAGCCGGATTTGGTGTTGATTATTGAGAGAGCTGGTTAAATTATGGTTCAAACTCAGGATTACAACATTACAGGATTGAGATGGAATTCGTCAATTTATATTGAAGACCTCCTTAGGATCAATATAAATTGGCTGTCGCAGATGTCTACAATGGTTGTCAGATTTGGTTAAAAAAAAAAAACAGCAGGATTTGGTGGTGATTATTGAGAGAGCTGGTTAAATTATGGTTCAAACTCGTTGGTTTAAATAGACACAATTTTAATGAAACATTACAAGATTGCACGCTCCACCACTGATTTGGACTCGAGTCCATATGGATAGAGAATTAAGACACGTGGACCATGGGCGCCAACACCAGTGGATGCAATTTTGCACATTTATTTACATTCCGAGGGCCGTTGTGTGTTATGGTCCCATGCAAAGATTACAGCGCCGCAAAGTTTCGAACGGTATAATATTTCACTGCCTTTGATGATCGACATCTATTAACGCTTTTGAAGATTCATTTGGGCATCGTAGACATTCTCGAGGTGCATCGTGATTAAAATGAACAGTTTAACTCTTCATCCGTAAAACACCGTGGGGGACCTCTGTTGAGAATGTAAACAAACAAGCCGCTTTGATAAACAAAATGTGCAAAAACGTATCCAATAATCCAATAGTAGCGGTACCCATAGTCTCAAACTCGATGACCAAACAGAGGTCGACTATGACTGCCCTCTTGTCTCAACTCTCCACAGGTAGATAGAGTCTCTGATTTGAACTTGTTTGATAGTCTTTTGGTCTGAGCTGTGCGTTCGTAGCAACTCCAGCTTAACGGAATATCGGCTGCTTTTTTCATAGACTTGTTGAGACAATTTCACGCTTAATCCCACAGTGCGTCGGAAGGTGTCGCCTGCATCGCGTCGTCGCCCGGCCGTACCGCAAGCTCGTAAGTTTTTAAGTCACGCTTTCTAGTTGTGACTCTTAAAGTCTTATAAATCCATTGAATCGGTCGCTCGAACGCACTTTCCTTTTGTGCCTATATCTCCTCTCATTCCCTTCTTACCAAACACTCTACCATTTCACTGATCGATGATCGTTACGAAGATCAGTTTCCAAGTTATAATAGTGAACGCCGCGCTTCGCTAGCGAAGCTCGTCACAGGACTACGACAACAATACAACACGTCATTGAAAACTATTTTACAACTTCTGTGGAAACGCATGATGAACCGTATGATTAGACAGAAAGTTAGATAGTAATGAGCGTGATTCCATTGCCGATTCCTCGATTATTTTGGTTAATCGATACCGCAGTGACGTAGCGTGCAATCTGTGAGCGTTGCATTCAGGAGCGGCTCGTGAAATTCGATACATCGATGTCTACTCCATATAAAACTGTAGAAAAGTATCGATCGTCAGGGGGTGCAATTGAACCCCCGAGAAGTCGATACTTTTCTATAGTTGTTTTAAATGGAGTGGACATCGATGTATCGAATTTCACGAGCCGCCACTGGTTGCATTCCATCCGTTTAAAGCCATTATAAAGATCAAATCCGACAGTGTTCACTGTGCACCCAAAAAGTCGATCTTTTTTTCAAGTTTAAATGAACATTGTGCTATCAATTAACTTCTAGCTTTGGTTCCAACCAAGAGAGCGTTTGGTTATTATCGATCGAAGAGTTGTATGCAATGAGACTCTTCCAGCTACAGTGCATTTTAAATGAGAGAGATACCCTTGCACCAAGATCATCAATAATTATGAAACTTCACGTGACTTCATAAGGAGAGTAACTCTACCTATTATAAGCGTTATTTGAACGAATCACAAGACACCACATTTGCTCTATGATTAGGCAGTTGAAAGGATCTGAAATTTGGTGGTTCCCAAAAAGAAAATGAAAGTATATGATGAGCTGAGAACAAACATTGATTTGGATTTTTCCTATATAAAAGTTCCTGTGTCGGAGAAACACTCGAGTGAATTGGCAAAAAAGCATGTGTTTGAGACGTCACAAAGCAGGATTCCCACTTGAAACAATGTACTTTGTGCCAAAATTTCATCTTCAGATCTATGCATTAACCTAGTTAGAAATCAAAGGCTTCCTTGTTGTTTCCAGCTCTACGTGTGCTTCCGTTAGCTTAAAACACACAATTTGGACCATTGCAACTGCCCGCCCCATCGTACACTAAAAAAAAATCACCAGTAATACAACACTAATTCAACCTTGGAAATGTCCCTTACTATACTACCTGAATTCTGGTCTATTTGTACCATATTTCTTGAAAATCAGGAGGCACTAAGATCAGATTCTAGCAGAGGCACCCGAATTTACAGGTCAAAGTACTTTCAAGAAAATCTTCAGTTGACATTTGTTGTGCTTTTACAAATATTATTACCATAAGATTAGATTCTAGCAGAAGCACTCGAATTTACAGGTTAAAGTACTGTCAAGAAAATCTTCGGTTGACATTTGTTGTGCTTTTACAAATATTATTACTGTCGGTGTGTCCAAAGGGAACAACACATTGTATACTACTATGACCACCTGCATTTTTACCGAAGATTTTTTTAACACCCCCCCCCCCCCTCTTCAAATGGAATAGCCTATAAGCTTCAAATTCAACATGTTTTCAAGTTGAAACAATAATTCTGATCTAACAAAAACTGTATGCATGGAACGTACCACGAAGGTCGTTCCACTAGGGATTTCACTTCAGTCTCCGATTTTGGAGACAAAATCATGCGACTAATATAACAGTACTTGATGAAAGAATTTTGGACGGGTCGCTGGGGCCGCAGCGCCGGCCATGCGCCAGGCGGCTCCCTGACTCATACCTGAATAGATCTCTCGCTTCATAAACTGCGGATTGAATTTTACTTCCGCTCATTAAAAAAGACAACAAAACACCGCACAATGGCGATAGTTGAGAGTTTTGGGACACATCCGGGTAAACATGGCAATCTAGTATTTTTGGAATAGTTGACAGTCGTTTAGTAGTCACTTTTACTAGGGCGCAGGCAGTTACATTTTGGTCTTCTTGGGGACTAAAGTTGAAGCGGTAAATAAACTTAGCATAGACCGTGGAAACAGAAAACTTCTAGCGTAGTCTTTCCTCAAATTACTCAGTATGAGAGCAGTAATATTCAGTTATGGATCAAACCTGATAATTAATGGACTAATCTGGGCTAGCTACACTGAGAGAAATCACTTCTTTAAAAACAAGGAAACACGTTTACTTGCGATAGTTTTCCTTGCGCTAAATAAAGTTCTCTTGCATGAAGAAGAATCACTGTCACGACAAGGAATCTTTTCCTTGTAGCAGCAGACATTTTCCTTGGGTTAAAAGAATTTTCCCTTAGTCAATATTTCACTGTGTAGTTTCTTCAACACAAACTAAATAAATACACCTTGGATTAAAAAAAAAAAAAAAAAAAAAAAAAAAAAAAAAAAAAAAAAAAAAAAAAAAATCTTTCAATGTATATCTTAAGATGGCTGCTCAATAATTATTCAAAAAAGTCAAGAATTTTCTTTGATCATAATCTTTATTTTATTTTTGTCTATTCGGCATGGATAAGTGCCGATTGGAGGGAATTGCATTTGTGACGTTACTGGTCAGTAAGATAATTATAAATAGGTGAACCATTAACTTATCCCGTCTAATGGGTCTCGTATAGGACCAACATGAAAAATACCCGCATAAAAATTGGGTTCCGTATGAGTTTGAATGAACAATATACGACTTTTCCGGATTTAATTTAATTTAATCTAATTCATTTATCCAGAATTAATTTTAATACGATAGATCTGGCAGCGCAGTGAATGAAAGAAGATGCGACGAGCGTGCGTACGCACAAACACACACAGTGGGCAAGTGTGACCGATTTCGTGGCTAAAACTCAGCAAATTAAAATCTCCTAAAACCATCGCTAACATGTTTTCAGAGCTAATTTGAGGCACTTTACTTAAATTAGTCAACTAAAATTATGACTAAAATAGGTTATAAAGTGCGCGTAAATTGGTCATGACAGTTTTAAAACGATAACTTTTATGATTTTTACCTGTTGGTTTCTAGTCACGCAAATTTGGCCGGTTTCGACCGCTGTGCGACGCACTGTAGTCTATAAGATCGTCAAAAAGTGGCAAAAAATCAGACAGTAAATTTCTCAATAATGTAACTTTTTATTATACTATCAAGGACAATTTTAACCAGAGAGAACACTTCTGGATGGTAATTCAAACCTAGGAATATTACTGGAAAGCTTTCAATTAAGCTTAAAAGATAGGCAACGTTTATTTTTATTACTTTTCACTCACGATTTTTGGCCACATTTTTTTTGATTTCAGACTATTGAGCGACTCTCGAAAGAGTTCGACAGCATTGATATGTAAATGAAGAGGTCGGCAAACAGAAAACAACGCTGTGACACGATGACAGCTTCAACAACAACACAGACTGGGCCGAAATCGAGACTCTGAAGACCCCCAAGTCCAAGATACAAGTGTACATTAACACCGTCATTATACTTAGTTAAGCTCGTCTCGTATGTCATTTCTCTGAACAATGCGATGGGATGGACGTGGGGCTCTTATACAATGACATCCCAACATCCCGACCACTCGACATCATCCCGAAAGGCATTTAAATGCGACATTGACACCTTTCAGTCATCGGAGTATAACAACTCAAAACAAAGCTCTCATCTCACTTTCTTCTGCATAATGCGGACCAAGGCTCTCCGTGTCCATAAAAGCGCCGATCAAATGTTTTTATTCTACACTCATAAATATGGAGATCGGAGAATTTTGAAATTCAGATTTTAAGTATAACCAACATCCAAAAAGGGCACGGAGAAAACAAACTTTGAGATGCACAAAAGTCTATAAAACATTGGAAGATTTTGGTCCACTCAATGGGGCTCTTGCAAACTTTTGCTACAGGGAATTGAAGAGTTGATTCTTGCATAAGCACCTGCAAAATGACGATGACACAGTGCGCTAAAAAATCACTAAATTCACTCTAAGAATCGGGCTTAATGGCGGAAAGACGCAGGTATCATGGGAGATTCCTATCTAAATGGAGACATATCTCCCTGTCGAGAAAGTGAGAAAGTAGACAGGTATCTCCCATAATATTATGTTCACCCTATATCTTCTGTCCTTTTCTAGCACATTTTGTTTAGATGAGCAATGAGAGAGCAGGACAATTTCCTGGATGCACCGTCAGGGCAAAGATGGTGGTTTTCGAGATACGATACAAAGCTACAGGCGCTCGAGCTATAAACCAATGGATCTAGTTCTATCTCCATGTTTTTTAGTTTCATTATTTTCTGTTTTATCGTCGCATGACAAATTCAAGAAATTTGAAATTACTTTGAAAGCTGAGGTTAAAAATACAAGTGGGCATTCACATTTAACGATTAAAGTGTGGAGAGAGAGAGAGAGAGAGAGAGAGAGGGGGAGAGAGAAAGATTGAACAATCATAAAAGTGTTACCAAAAAAACGTATTGGAAGTTATTATTTAAACAGAAAAAATTCGAGGGACCTCTTTAAAAATTCTACCTAGCCGTACTGCAAAACTCCGTTATTACATCGCAAAAGGTCAACAAACGTAGGGAGAAAAATGATCACCGGATCACGACTCACGTTTGGATTTTTGATGGTTCCATTAAGTCGCGAGGTCTCCGTCAGGAAAAAATCGATTCTGTCAGGATGAAACACGATTTTTTATCTTCCTTTTTCGAATATTGAAGCTTTGCGGTGGGAGGGGTTTGATTAAACTGGGGGATGGCGGAGCTATATGAGGGATTTATGCTTGTGACAGTCCGTGATGACCCGTGAACCTTGGTTGAGTGTTCGTGTCAAAGAGAGGTGCGAGGATGGGAGGGTCGGAGGGGAGGGTAGGGCAACCGGCGCGCGGGGGCAGACGGCATATTGACTGCGACACTGTGGGATGGACTTCGAAAAAATCTCGACTTAGAGAAAATATATCGACATCGAGAGAACTCTTATCTCTACCTTCATACATTTACGTAATACAGCCTAAAATGGGGCTCTTGCAAACTTTTGCTGTAGGAGATTGAAGTGTTGATTCTTGCATAAAAACCTCACTGAGAAAAAGTGGCTGTTAAAACTGTAAGAATAGAACCATAGATGCGTGTTTCGCCTTATTTCAATCATAAGACCTATCGTTGGAATATTCGGCGCGCTTGAATCTATACAAATTCCAATTGTCTCTATGGAACTCCGATTATTTCTATGGGAATATCCTATCGGAAAGTTCATTGAAACAATCGGAAATTTTTCTCAGAAAAATGAAGATGAGTACACTAAAAAATCACGAAATTCACTCTCAAAATCGGGCTCAACGGCGGAGAGTACATGGGAGATTCCTAACTAAATTGAGCCATATCTCCGTGTTTCTGTAGAGCAAGTGACGTAATAGTCAGGAATCTCCCATGATACCTGCGTTGAACCGCCATCACCAAATTGCCATTATAGCAATTATGAGAGTTTATTACTGAATTTTTGGTGTGATTTTCGTGATTTTTGCTGGTTGTTACATCAGATTCGACTATTCATTTGCTCACAGCAAAAGTTTGCAAAAGCCCCACTCATTTCAGTTATGAGAAGATTGAAAAATAATAACGTTTGTCGGGAGTAAAACAGTTTAAGACTTCAGGTCCGATTTAAACACGAGGTCTTCCCACTGCGCTCTGGGGGCGGCGCACCTCAAATTCCGGTTTGGCACATGTCGTGTCTCGAGGCAATTTGTCTCCGCAAAACTTTGCATAATGTGGTGCTGCCCTCTCTCCCCCCTTGTGATTACTACGTGCACTTTGCACTTCCCTGCTCCTCCATTGAGCAAAGAAGAAATAGGAGAAAACGAACGAAAACTATCTTTGAAATATAATAAGTGGTTGGATCATTGTTTTTTCGTTTGTTTTTAACTTACTTTTCCGAATAACAATAAGTATCATAACTAAAGCACGGTGATGTTTTCGGTAAAACAGCAATTAGGATTCAGTAAGTCCATCAAAGTCTATTTGGTTTGTTCAATTGATAAGTAAAATTTGAAAACTCAGAGGTTTCTGACTCACGGCATACCATAAATGAGTTTCTGAGGATACGCGCTTCAGCATGGTGCACATTTGCACACTTTTGTTATAAGTGAGTTAATAGGCGATTCTGGGGTAGAAGCCTCCAAAAAAACGATGGCAGCACTGAAAACTTCCGCAATCCACTCCTAAACTCAACACACACTTATCTTTGCGCGAGTGGAATTGTGGCTTGGGGCAGTAATAATGGGAGATTCCCATCTAACAATACTGTAACTCCATCAATAAATATATATGGACCTGCAATTTGAGACGACTTTCATTTGACATCGGTGTCCCTAGGTGTTACGATACCATTCATCTGATGTGGATCACTACTCTGATGACTAATTACTCTGTGAATCATCGTTGTCAGCGTAGAGAGAAAGACGAAATTAAGATAGGAATCTCCCATTATTACTGCCCTCAGCCACAAGTACGCTCGCGCAAATAAAAGCGTTTATTAAGTTTAGGGGAGAATTTTGGAAGTTTTTAGAGTTGTTAACATCGTTATTTTTTTAAGGTTTTTACACCAATGGCGACTACACGGAAAAAAAACTCCTGTGAAAATAACCATACAGATACATGATTTTGGCACCTGCTAGATGTTATGGTTATGTTAACAAGAAGTATACTATGTTTTGACTAGGTACTAGGTGATGTTACCTGATTGCATGTCGAATTTACTCAAAGTATCGATAAATGTACCATACTTCTGGTCAAGTTTACCATAACATCTAGCAGGTGCCAAAATCAGGTATCTATATGTATGGTTATTTTCACTAATCTTTTTTTCCGTGTATTCAAGCACTTCAGCCCCATTAGCAACTTCTGGAGGGGTTATAATCCTTCAAATCTTTTTTTTTTGTATTTTGGTAATAATTGAAGCAACAGGACTGAACTGTCAGTTATGCGCTCTGCTCATAGTCAGTATTGTTGACAAATCACTTGGCGTTCAGCATGGGCAATCCAGTTTACGGTGGAGTATTTTGCACAAACTTTCACTATACAGGATTATGGATTGTACGTTTTCACGGATTTTGAGCCCCCCCCCCCCCTCCTAAATCCACACCAAGCGCTTTCGCAATCCACTCATACGGTCGTAAATGTATTATTGAAATCCATAAATTCAAACAGCGCGCACGCTCGAAATTCTAATACCACCACGTAAGCAACTGCTAGTCACCAAGTCCAGTCACCGAACCACTAGCAAACAAAGATTTTATAACTAATAACGAGAAAAATGTAGTTATAATCTCTACGGTTGCGCTCTCGTCGACTCGAGATGTTGTCACTACACACGGACACACTATACAAGTTCCGCGTTGGATGACGTTACTTACTTGACGGAAAGAAATTGCGAGCATCCTGAATTTACGGATTATATGGACACAAAGGCAAACAGGACCTTATTTCATTAAGGATCTTGGTGCGCTCACTTCTTCTTTTTGTTTTTTTTTTTTTTTTTTTTTTTTCATTATTAAAATCCACTGCTGCTCATTTGCCATAATGCTGAGGTAAAAGTTCGTTAATAAAATAACGTATTACGAATACTAAGAGAATTCTTTTTTTTAATCCAACCCTGGTAAAAGTTTTTCATTGGTGACCAATGAAATTACATTGGTCACCAATGAAACTACATTGGTCATCAATGAAAAATTCATTGGCCACTGGAGAATTGGAACCGTTTTATTGGTCACCAATGAAAAATTTTTACCAGGGAAGGTGTATTTCGTTTGTGTTAAAGAAACTGCACAGTGAAATATTGACTAAGGGAGAATTCTTTTAACCCAAGGAAAATGCCTGCTGCTACAAGTAAAAGATTTCTTGTTGTGACAATGATTCTCCTTCGTGCAATCAGAACTTTTACTTCGCGCATCGCGGAGAAAAAAAAAATCGGTTATAAGAACTGAACTTTGGCTCATATGGAACACCGAGGTGTTCGGTTACAGTAACCAAAGTTTTCGGTTGTGAGTTACGAACTTCATTTAAGAGTACCGAAAGTTTCGGTAAGTGTGACTAATACTATGACTCATATTTTGTTCATACTGAACCACTTCGGTACTCACAACTGAAAACTTGGGTTACTGGAACCAAACACCCTCGGTGTTCCATATGAACCGAAGTTTTTTTTTCTTCGTACAAGGAAAACAGCCGCAAGTAAACGTGTTTCCTAGTTTTTTAAAGAAGTGATTTCTCTCAGTGAACCAAGACATCAATAAAATCCGCAAAGAAAAGAAATGCCTGACTGATAAGCTGATTCGATTTCTTGCGTTTGCTCTCTTTTTCATGACCGACAAAGATCGTTGAAAAAAACGTGTGAATTGCTCCTTACGGCAGTTTCTCAACAATGCAAAACATTCGAATGATCTTAATAACGAGTATTTATTTGCAGTCAAAGCCGGGGCGTCGGTCGGCGTCGTGCTTGACCGTTATAATTCGACAAAGAATCGACAGATTTGGGTCGATGAGTCAATTGCGAGATTTTGAATTTATCAGCTTTTTTCCTTCCCTCGTTAGCGTCGCGCGCAGGTGCAATGCAGTCGATGCTCAATCAAAATATTAGAGGTGCGCATTTACAGTCTGCAAAAGAAATGCTCGCGCAAGCCCACCGCGCAAGTTACGCAGTCGCACATTGAATCGTGACATGGGTTTTAAATGGACAAAAAAAAAAGTTAAAAACCGCAAAAAATTTAATTTAAAACACCACGCAAGGTTGAAGGATAAAACAAAATTGTAAAACCCCAAAGATTTTAAAAATCTCACTGGGTAAGAAAAAAACAAAACAGTGGTTTTTTTTTTTTTTTTTTTTTTTTACCGGCGCTTTTTGAGAGATTACACCTCCTCCTCAGCGTAATTCGACTTTAGCTGAGTTGAGAACTCTATAATAGTTCAGTCCAATTTCTCAGAGGACGGCAGGTAATTACCCCAAAAGCTTTGGAAAATGAATTATTTTTTTTATCTACGCGTGAGTATTCAGATTTGTTTTTTTCTAAAATTTCATATCCTTTTTTTTAAAAAAAAAAAAAAAAAAAAATAGTTTGTTTAAAGATTAAAATTAGTTTATTTTGTTTCAGAGGGCCAAAACGCGCGTAACGAACGGGACACCTGACTCTTAAAAACTGGAAAAAGCTGGTGAAAACTTTGAAAAAACAAGTCAACAACAGTCTTCAGTTGTGCCAAACGGCCTACTAAAACCTCAAAAATTTCATTTCTTTTTCCTGTTTTTCCGTTCAAGAAATATTTTGACTTTTAGGGTGTGACGAACGGGACATCTCGGAGGAGCTCAGACTTTGAACGGTTCGAACTAAACTAATGGACCCTAGAATAGGCCTATGCGATTATCAGTTTCGTGTATCGAAGTTCGATGTTCAAAAAACATCGAAATAAATTTTAACAAGTCAAAAATGTGAAACCGTCGAAAACCATGATACTTCTGTGTGCTTTTGAGATGGTTTAATCTAAAAAATGACACCAAAGTCCAGTGCTGCCGTTTTGCGTACAATCAATACACCGATGATTCCACCGGTTGAGGAAAGATTACACAGCTCAGTTCAGTGTATGACTGTAATGCACGAAAATAATCTGATCTGTAATATTTTCTCAATCGGTGGAAACTCCGTTAATTAATTAAAATATCCGCAAGTTTTCTAAAGTCATCGACGACTCCACCGGTTGAGAAAAGATTACAGATCAGAATATTTTTGTGCATTACTGTAATACACTGAACTGAACTGTGTAATCTTTTCTCCAACGGTAGAATTATCGGTGAATTGAAAAACAGCATTATTCTGTTTTTAGTTGAAAATATCGATAAATAACGAGTTTTGATGCATCGATTGACATCATTAGCATCTAATCCATTCGATGGCTATAGCAAGAAAACATCGATACTTCGATCGATGCATCGAACATCGCACAGGCCTACCCTAGAATCATATTAAATCCAGGGAAATATAATTTTTGCTCACTGTGCGGCGATAGCTCTAAAGCGCATTCGTATTGTTCATTCACCTTGTTCGGAATGCGACGGGCGACGACGTCACGTGCAAGAAATTCGCAGATACGTACGCTGCATGCTGCATGAACCCCCCCCCCCCCCCCCCCCGCTCCTTTTTTTGAATGCGCGCGTCTGACTCACAAATCGATGGGCATGCACAATAATTCGGCATTTTTGACGACGTAAAAGAATTGGCACCCGGCCATAATTCGCAAACGTTCCATTCAGTGGCGTCGCGTGCCATCTGGCAACAATGCAACTGCTCCATTTAAACTCATTAAATATATCGAATTTCCTTTGTGCACTGTGCACTCCCTGAATTCGATATTTTACATGAGTTTAAATGGATGGAATACATTGTTGCCAAATTGCACGCGACGCCACTGGTTCCATTTGAAAACGTTCTTGTAAGCTGTTGGGTTCTCAACTTTTTTTCAGAGACGTAGAATTTTCTTTCAACTCTCACAAAGTTTATTTTATTTTCTAGCAATCTTGATTTATTCACTCCATGGACCGATTCTTACACGAAAAAAATAGATAAGTAAAATCAGTAAAATGAAGCAAACGCTAATTTTACCAATAATTTTTCTTAAAATTTACTAAACATGAAGCTAATTTTACGTTTTTGATTGTAAATTTTGCATAAGTTATATTAATTCTACGATTTGGATTGTAAATTTTACAACTCAAGACATTGTGAATTTTGCATTTAGTAAAGCAATCACGAAATGACAGCCATTCAAATTGCAAAAGTCACAATGTTTTGGATTGTACACGGAGAAAAAACAACACCCTGTTTTGACAGCAATTGCGGTTGTTCCAACGGCACATTACTTCACGAAAATGACCTTACATTAATTTGCTGTTGGAACAACCGCAAATTTTAGTTGAATGATTTGCCGTTGGAACAACCGCAAAATGCTGTTATCACAGGCATATTGCTCAGTCGTTATTGAGTCTAGAATTTCGATGGCCCACCGGGGGGAGTGGGGCTACAACCCTCTCAACAACCCCCATCCCTCCGGATCCGTGTCTGGCCACAACGGCATTTTTGTATTTTTGGCCGAAAATAGCGGCTGTACAGCCGCATAATGATACAATATATTATTCTCTCCCTCTCCCCTTTTTCTCTATTCGCCCCCTCTCTCTCTCTCTCTCTTTCATCTCTCTTTCTCTCTCTCTCTCTCTCTCTCTCTCTCTTTCTCTCTCTTTCATCTCTCTCAACTCTCTCTCTCCCTCTTAGGAAGCAGCGTTTTTCTCTCTCCCACTTTGACATCGCGATAGTTACATTGCAACCTCAACTTTCTTCTCTTCATCACTCACTCTCTCCTTATCAAATCTAACAATCTAACTCTGCCTCTCTCCCTTCGGAAGACGGTCAAATGTGTTTACAAGGCAACGTGCTGAACGACTTGAGTCCGTGCAAGGCAGTGGCGTGAGATAGAGTCACAAAGATGTGAATATGGAAAGGGAAGAATCGCTTGTATATAAAGCAACCAAGTTTGAAATTTTGTTCTCTACTTTTAGGTGGTTTTCAAAGTGTAATAGCTGATAAATTATCAAAATTAATTTTATTTTTTGCAGTACCATGTGGGAGGAATTCAGATTAATCCTTTTGTATCATTAAACTTTACAAAAAATTAGTTTTGAGCTTTAGAGAGCTTTCCAAAAATGAGAGATTCTTGCGATTCTCGAGCAATACGAAACTGCAGCACTACAGTTGAACTGAAGGCAGCATTGCTGTTGGAACAGCGGTTTTTGCCCCCGTTCCAACGGCAGCGTGTTACAGCAGCAACCCTTCATCCGTAACAGCCGCAGCAATGCTCCTGTTTCAAAAGTTTGAACTGCTGAAACAACAGCAATTGCTGTTGGAGCAACGGCAATTTTCAGTAACAGCAACGTTGTCTCCATTTTGACCGCAATTTTTTTCTCCGTGTAAGATTTACTATTCGAATTGAAAAATTTACAAACCAACTCGGAAAATTAATGGAACTTGAGCAAAGTTTACAATTTAAATCATAAAATTAGCAATAAATTTAGTAGATAATACCAAAAATTACTAGTAAAATTAGCATTTGTCTCATTTTACTGATTTTACAAACTTAAGTTGGTTTGTTAGTAATTTCATTTTTTTCTGTGTACTAAAAGTACAAGAACAATTGAGTTTGATGGAAAGGTGTGTTTCAACATCATGTAGAGCAAAATTTAACTATTTTTGATGCAGACTGCACAAAAAGTGTAATTAATTGAAGCATTCAGTTAATGAAACAGTCTAATTAATGAAAGGTTAAGATTTTTTGAAAGCTGAACAAAGACAAAGACATGGGAAGTTTTAAAATCCGCATGAAATTGAGAATTTTACAGGACCTCTCTGATGTTTAATTCTGCCCGTTCTTCCCGCATCAAGTGAAACGAAATTTGGCAGATTGAGTGTGTCCATTAGGTTTAGGACAGGTGACTATGCTGTGCCAGAATTTTATTGACAAATAAATTTATAACTAAGCGAAAACTATTAGAATCACAGAATAATACAATCAGAACGGAAACTCTGTCGGATTTTGAAGCAAATTCATTTCGCGTCCGCCATGTTGGGATATAGGATGTTTACATCTGGATTCGTGCTCGAAAAAAAAAATTAGGACATGATCCGCGAAATTTTCATTCTGAAATGCCATTAGAATAAAAGTGAGGCCGGAAACTTAAGATTTCTCACCAGAATTTACAGAAATAAATGAGTTTCAACACAAATCACACACGCATGTTGGGAAATAGGACCACAGCGTTAATTGCCTATTGGTGCCGGTAAATTCCAAACTTGCTTCCATTGGCTCTCATGGGAGTTTCCGTTCTGATTGTAATATTCTGTGTTAGAATTCTTTACGGGGAGTATAGATAACTTCCTCAAGTATGAAGTAATTTACGGCGTGTTTGAGGCGAGACCATGAAAGTTGGATCAAACAAAGGTTATAAGCTTACATTCTCAACACTTCTTGTCCGTCTTCTTCGAAAAAAAGGGAGCTGACGATTCCTTCCGATTGAAGACTTGTTCAGAAATTTCAATAAGTTTTGGAATCCTATTTTCGATTTTTGTCGATAAGACGATCACACATGACGAAAGTAAGTTGATAATCACTTGGACTATTCGCTGAATTTGGACGCCCGCGTTTGCTTCTGGCGATCGTCTGATATGCAAGCTAGAATGAGACGGAACATTTGAATAATGTGCGATTCAACAAAATTCTAGACGCGCGCGCGCGCTCCATAATATGCGCAGCAGTCTTCGTGGAATACAAATTGCCTCGTCTTAATACCGCATGACTCGATCACTCATGTCAACTGTTTCAGATGAATAGCAGTATTTTTATTATTGTCAATAACAGGCAAATAACAAGATAGGTAAGTCAAAAAGACGAGATGAAAATGCATGGGGGCGGAGAGGTTAGTAATGAAAAGGAAGCTGGATTTACATTTTGCTCAGTCGCTCTCTCTCATACTCTCACTCTCTCCCTCTCTCTCTCCTCTCTCTCTCTCTCTCTCTCTCTCTCTCTCTCTCTCTCTCTTTCTCTCTCTCCCTCTTCTTTTATCCTTTTCCTTGAAAAACGGTTGGGTCTCGTCGAAGAGAAAGGCTACGTTTATACGTAACTCGTAAGTATACAGCACATTTTAACAGAGCTGACGTTTTGCGAACAAATAATGGCATTTTTCAATGGGTCTGTTGCAAACTTTTGCTACAACGATAAAGAGTGTTTCATCGCATGTAAAATCGCTTGAAAAGTAACAAAAGGCCAATAGGCCAATGGGTCCATGGCCAATAGGTGGCATCAGAAAGTCATGAAATGCGATAATAAACTCAAAAGAGACGTTTAATGGAATCCAAGATGGCGGTAAAATATCGAGCAATCTGTATGCGTGCACCATTAACATCCAAGGATTGCCAACGTTGACAACCTCACAGCTTCAGAGGTTATGTGTTTATTTACGTTGTGATTGGGTGAGATCGATATTGTGAGGTTGGCTATCCTTGGATGCTTGTGGTGCATGCATACAGATTGCTCGATATTTTACCGCCATTTTGGATTTCATTAAACGTCTCTTGTGAGTTTATTATCGCATTTCATGACTTTCTGATGCCACCAACAGACTTTTCACGCGATTTTACATGAGATTGAACACTCTATAGCGCTGTAGCAAAAGTTTGCAACAGACCCATTCACCGATGAAGTTCGTTCACCGGTTGAAAAAATATTACACGGTTCAGATCAATTTATGACTGTACTACACACGAAAACACACTGATCTATAGTAATTTCTCGCATAGAAACTTGATTTTTTTGTCTCAAGCAATTATAAGTCCGGAAAAGTCAATAATCCTTAATAAGGCAGTTGTAAGGGTGTGAACTTTTGTGTTTTTTATGAAGAAAATTATAGTATTTGGTGAGCTGAGAACAATAGTGCCTTTGGTTTTTTTCTTTGGTTTTTTTTGGTTTTTTTTTGGTTTTTTTGGTTTTTGGTTTTGGAGTTACACAGGTGTAAAGTTGCAAAAAATCGTATGCGTGGCGACGTCACTAAGCGGAATTCCCATTTAAAACAACGTATTTTTGGCCAAAATCTCATATCCGGAGCAATGGGATTTAATTAGATACCAAAGGCATTTTTGTTCTCAGCTTATCAATTACTTTCATTTTCTTTATAAAAAACACAACATTTCAGACCCTTGCAACTGCCCCATTATGAGCGGCGGGCGCGCATTCATCTGTAAAAAGTCAACGAAAAACATCGGTGAGTTAAATCGCTAACTCATTCAGACATGAGACATATTATATGTACTTTGGGGCGACGATTGATTCATTGATCAACTTCTATGTAGAATCCGTTGATATACCCTCTGCCGCGCGCCACGCGTAGCCGCGCCGCACCGGTTCAAAACGTGAACTCGCTGTGATGAACGTTTAGTGATTCTTTTAAACAAACAAAACAAAAAACAGAAGTAGCTCCTAATTGATGATCCTTGTTCTTGCAATCTGAAAATTCAATCCTAAACTCTGACGATTACTAAAAGGAAGCATTCATCGTGCCTGACATCGCACGAATGACAGCAAAATAATGCATTTTTTGATAGAAATTTCGAGTTTCGACCAATAATAACGAAGTTCGTACACAGAAAGAAAGAATGTTTCAGATTTTAAAAAAAATATTTTTTAATTATATGACCATAGGACGTCCTTTTAATTTAAAATTAAATGTTTTTAAAGTAAAAATAATTGTTTTTAAATAAAAATAATTGTTTTTTATGAAAAATAACTTTACTTAAATTGAAAATAATTGTTTTTCAATTAAAAATTCGATATTTTGATATAATAAAACATTTTTTTTTAATTTAACAAAACTTAATTTCAATTTTAAAATACGTCTCTTTGTCATGTAATTCAATTTTTTTTTTTTTTTTTTTTTTTTTTTTAAATCTAAAACATTTTTTTTTCTTTGTATAGAGTATAAAAGTTTACGAATTGAAAAAAAAAAAAATAATAAGAATAATTTGATGATATTCTTACAAATATTCAACAGCGGCATTTGAAACTGGGTCCGGTACTTACCTGCAACAGAAAAGAGGCAATAAGCGATAAGTAAACAAAAGAGAAAATACGATTAAAAGAAATGCTTTAATTGATAATTCATGCACAGCAAACACTTTTGAAGCATGAAACTGTTTCTTTTGCCAACATATTTGTACGAATGCTACGTTTCATATAGCTGCACTTTGACACATCAGAACGGGGCTTAATGGAGTGAGAGTAGTGACACTTAAAGGGAATGCGGACTGCGGGTCACGAAAAAAGGAGGCTACTCACGCACTTTTGCTTTCTCACATTTTCAAAGTGTCACGAGACGAAAGCTTCGACTGCGTTTGCGAGTCGCTGAAATGTGTCTTAATGCGTGTCAAACGTTTCCTCGCATCGCCGTGTCACCGTGCAGTGTTGCCAGATTGGGGGTGAAAAAGCCGTACGTTTAACATTGATTTAAATGGGGACGATACGGCTTTTTACCCTCGATCCGGCAACACTGTCACCGTGCCACGGCCGCGGCCGTATCGCTCATTTGCAGTTCGGATTCGAATATAGGCCCCGGCCGTACGGAGCTTTCGTTCCCGAAACAAAAAAAGAAAGTAAATAGCTTCTCAACTTTACGAAGTAAGACATCCAATGAGCTACATCGATTTTTGGCATCGTTTTATGCTCAGGCCTTGCCTTACAAAGTAAAAAATCCTGGATTCTCCAGCATGAAGAAGAAAGAAAAAAAACCATGGTACCTGCGTTAACTCTTTCAGTGCTGAATTAAGAAAAAGTATTTGCACGAATCTTTGATGATTTTTACTCCTGTAATTTCATATGCACGTCTATTGGGCCCAGTACCCAAGAAATGTAACCCAAAGAAATAACGGGACGGACGGTCCTCGACCCGACGACCGACCCCGACGTCGGATTTTACGTTCTGCAGACATTTGTGCTACCAAAGATTTAGTGCGGTACTATGAGTTGAACAAGATAAAAGGTCTCAAAAGCTTTATTAAAAGTACGGAATTGCATTCGTACGCTCTGATAAATATTGTGTAGGTATACGCCCCCCTCTAAAATCCATTTTCCATTCACTTTTCCTCTTGAGAAGTGAATTTTTCCATAAAACTTAGTGTTTTGATGAATTTAAGGTTATGTTCTAAGAAAGCTAGATTCAAGAGGAATTCATGAAAATTCGCTCCAAAAGCTATCAAATTCGAAGTCAGCGTTCAAAGTTGAGGCGAACTGACAAAATTTTCAAAGAATTTTGAGAGAAGATGTTTGAACTTTATGTTTGTTTTGGTAGCGCAAATGTCTGCAGAACCGTTCACTTCCCCGACTTCCTCCCTAAAGAACCTCAATATTTCAACAAGCATCGGTCACCAGTAAACGGACCGCATCGGACCGTCAAAAAACGGCGGCACCACAAATTAACCTCAAAATAAGTGTCACGAGAGGTAAACTAAAGAATCGTAGAGCTCTGAGGGCGATTCGGGTACACTGAAAAAAAAAAAAAAAAGACTGGTAGAATCTACCATCTGCGCTGATTTTGGAGTAAGCTATCAAGCAGGTGGTAAATGTAACCTACATTATGGTGAATTAAGTTTACTTGTTGGTACATATTACAATCATTTAGTAAAATTTACCATACTTGATAGCTGACTCCAAAATCAACTACGCACAAGGTAAATTCTACCAGTTCTTTTCTTCCGTGTAGACTCTAGATCGGCCCTTAGTACAGTAAGTAACGTGACGTTGCGATCGTAATCGTTACCAAACATTTCTAAGCTCTGTTAAAAGAAATGTGAGGTTATAAAGTACGCCATCTTTAGACACAGCCCGAAACCCATCAGTTCCAAACAATTTTTGGGTCCTTGTATAGCGACCCCTCAAATAAAAAAAGGTCGTCACCCGATTTTAACAAGGGCATAAGATACCTAAAACGTGATCTCTAGTAATGTATTGTCTCTGGGAGAGTAAGGAGAGACACACATTTATGGGTCTGCTTCTGCAATAGCTTCTTGATAAAATCGCATCTCTCCTGTCGCATCTTATCCAATCAAGTCGTGAGTGCGACAAAATCTCAAGCCAAGTTTCTTTTTTTTTTTTTGGGACCGATTAGGATGCGGCGCGCGCACAACATTGTTATACGATAAAGATATGCCATAGAGCAGCACATGAGTGGTATGGGAGAGGAGAATTATGGGAGGGAGGGGGCGTGGATAAAGGTGGGGGGTTCTCGATTGACGTGGATGAGAGTGGGTGTGGAAGGGGGGGAGGACCAGAGGGGGGGGGATTTTTTAGATTTTTACTCTCGATTCCTTCACGTTATAACGGAGGACTCCAATATCAGGGACGGAGGGAGATCAGGCCGGGGCCGCAACAAGACTTAACCTAAAAATAAAAGAGAGAGAATTAGAGGCGGACCACGCAAATTCTTGCACGCGGCATTGAAAACCTCGATCGCTGCGTACGGCCACATGCGGTTCCTGCGTGCAGATGCGTGTCTTGGATGAGGAGTGAAACGGTCGTTCTCAAATATGAAATGGGTACACCTACTTGCGGACTTAAAGCATACAGCCGAGCACAGGTTGCCTGTGAAGCCCCTGCTACATTCCAACGCTTCAAATATTTGTCAGCATAATCTTCAGTATAAAAGAGAAGGATGAAAGGTTAAATCGACATCTTGTAGGTC
Organism: Trialeurodes vaporariorum; assembly: GCA_011764245.1. Lineage (NCBI taxonomy): Eukaryota > Metazoa > Arthropoda > Insecta > Hemiptera > Aleyrodidae > Trialeurodes > Trialeurodes vaporariorum. The sequence continues at coordinate 16,084,121 of VMOF01000024.1, read as the reverse complement.
CTTTAATCATGTGTAATAAGTATATTCTGGCTATAGAAAGGTGAGAACTTTTCATAGCCAAAAATTGTACGTAAAATCACCAGAAAATATTTACGAGATAATACGAGAAAATCTGGAGAATAATTTTGCATCGTAACATAAAATTAATGACCCAATTTTTTTTTTTAAAAATTTCAGTGATTTCAATCAAAATTTCCGGAACTAAAAAAAATTCTAGCATTTTTGGCAAGCATTGCCGTTCAGAAATAACATACTTTTTTGCAAGGGGCAATACGGCAAAAAGTAGAATGTGTCGTAGGCTTGAATTTGGGTTCACCGGCCGTAATTTGGATCAGTTTTTGCATGGGACACAATCAGATTGTGTCAACGTTGCAACTTGATTGCATCCCATGCAAAAAAAACTGCTCCAAAATTGTGGCCGGTGAATTCAAATTCGTGCCAACGGAACATTCTCCTTTTTTCCGTGTATTTTTCATTATTTGGATAATTTTTTTCCGCCAGAACTTCACCTCAGTATGTATACGACCGGGTTACTTTCTTGGCGGCCGGGTAATTGAACATTTCCCTAATGCACAAGAGAAAAACAAAGTAGAATAAACGCTTATTGATACCGCTCACTAAACCTTCTGTAGAAAAATAACCCAGCGAAAGACTTTAGTAGAGAAAATCAAATCTTTGGTCCACTCACCTAACAATTAGTACGCCTAGCTAAAAACATGCCATCCGACAAAATGTCTTTAGTTACATACGTACACAAATTTTGGTTTGCTCTACTAAAGTCTGTTGCTGGGTCATTCTTCTACCGCAGGTTTAGTGATGAAAGGTTCTAGAGCGGGTTTTTTTTTTTTCAATTTTTTCTGTGTGGTTAGTGTTCAATCAGTGGTCCTCGGGAGTTGGCTGTAGCTGATTTACTCTTCCTCACATTCAATGGCACGGACGAAATGAATAAAGTCATATCTTCTCCATATAAATCTATCAGTGGCGTAGACAAGGATTCCGGGGCCCTCCCGCCAATTATTTTTAGGGGCCCCTCTACTTTCACTCCAAGATAGGGGGTTCAGCCCCCCCCCCCCCCCCCCCCCGCGTAGGACCTGGGATCTGGGGTGTTTCCCCGAAAAATTTTGGAGATTATAGTTCATCTAAAAATTCTCACACAATTCATGCTTATAGTTATCGTTTTTATTTCCTTCCTTCTTCTTGTTTTCCTATCGAAGTACTTAAAACTCGCGACTTTTTTTTTTATGGAAAAGTATTTCCGTAAGAAAACGCTAAAACAGTGTTGGAAGACGGAAGATACTTACAAACAAAAAACGAAGGAGAAATGCTATTTCAATAATGAAAAAACTTGCCTTTCTTTACTTTGAAAAGTTTTTCCTTTCATCAGGCCCGGGGCCCCAACATCGTCGGTCTTCAGGGGCCCTCAGAGCCTGGGGGCCCTCCCGCCTGGCGGGGTCCTCGGGGGCCTTATCTACGCCACTGAAATCTATGGAAAAGTATAGCAAGTGTTTCAATGTCGCCATCGTAATTTTGTTTCATCCAGAGATTTCAGAATTAAGAAACCGAGCATTGAACTTTTAAGACACCCTGTGTGTTGGTATCTGTTCTGTGACAGGCTGGCGCACCACTAAAGCTTCTGTTTGTTTTTTTGGCTCACACCGTACGGAAATGGGTACGCTACCGGAATATTTTTGAGGGCCGCGGACGGCACAATCGGGACATGAATGAACGAGAGCCATTGAGCTCACGATCCGTTGAGCTGTAGCGTAGCTCCGTGATTAGCATAGACTTATCGCATTTGTCTGTGTTTGCCGCAGAGTGTCGTTACAATGGTATACGCCTGAAATTAAGCACAAGAACAAGACATGCTACTGCAACGTCACTCGAATTTTTTTCTCTTTTGAATGTTTTTCCTTCGTTTGGTGCCTAAGGCCACCAAAATCCTATACACCATTCCTGGCACTTAAATGCCAGCTTTTTAGAGCCATTTTACACGGAAAAAAAAAGATCAGTGAAAATAACCATACGGATACCTGATTTTGGCACCTGCTAGATGTTATGGTAAACTTGACCAGAAGTATGGTACGTTTACCGATACTTTGAGTAAATTTGACATGCACTCAGGTAACGTCACCTAGTACCTAGTCAAAACATGGTATACTTCTGGTTAACATTGTCATAACATCTAGCAGGTGCCAAAATTAGGTATCCGTATGGTTATTTTCGACGTAGTTTTTTTTCCGTGTACGGTCCTATAGGACGATTCAATTTTTTCTCTTTTAAAGTATTGTCAAAAATAATTATGAAACCAATTAATGCAGGACAATGGGTTTTTTTTTTTTATTTTTGCTTATTGTTTTATTGTTTGGTTATTAATTTTCTTTTTAATAGGTAGGTACACACGGAGAAAAATAATTTCTGAACGACAAAGATATTGGACTTTGATCGCCGTTCTGGGATTCGTAAAATTATTTCTGGTAACTATATGAGGAGTTAGTAAGCCACAACCTCAAAAATTGGCTAGATTACAGTGGCGAAGCGTGAAATTTGGCAACTATGCATGTGCTCCATTTAAAATCACCAAAAAGGTCGAACACTTCAGTCATCGGCAATGACCAGGCATTTCGACCTTTCTAATGTGTTTTAATGGGGAAAAGGAACGTTGCCAAACCGCACGCCTCGCCACTGCTAGGTTTGGTTTGGTTGCTTTATCGGAATTTCTACTAATCACAACAGTACGGACTTTGAGGTGATAGTTAAAAGTTCAGTATCTTCATGACTACCACAATTCTGGTTAAAACGCCCGTACATTTTTCTCAGGGTAAAGCTCACCGACTCTCTTTAATTAAAAAGAAAAATATTGGCTAAAATAAGGGCTAACAATATTTTGTTTGTTTGTTTAAAAATATTTACCCATCAGAGAAAGTAATCCAAATGAGCTTCTATAACATAGATCCATTGACAGTTTTGTTGTTGTTGTTGTTGTTTTTTTTTTCTCCATGAAGGCTATTTCTAAACTTGAAGTAACACCCATCCACGCGATCGAAACTTATATCTGGTTACAACTTACAACTTACAAACAGTCCAAGTTGAAAAAGCACCGGAAGGATAGATCTAACAAACAAGATGTAAGAAATTAAACGATTCAAATTTCAGATGCTCAAAACTCAGCCGCCACAATAAATCCAATTGGATATTGCTCTTAAATCTTTCAGATGGCGCCACGCTCGGCCCTAACGCTATAAAGCCGACTCGTTCCGAAGGCGGTGAAGTTGAATCTTGTTAAAGACTGAAACGTGTCAAACAAGCTCATTGAGACCATTATCGCGGTGAGGAAGGGTGGTAGTGGTGGTCATAAAGACTGATTTAGATTTGATCTGAGAAACTGAATAGGTGTGAGATCTAGACTACATAGAGCAAGCGACCGGAATAGATCGAATTTTGAATGAAAAGGAGCTCGTTTTGTTTTGAAGATAACGAGAATAATGATGTTACCAAAAACCAACCTCGGCGCGGCGCGGCGCGGCGCACCTTAAGGTGATTCCACAGCGTTTAGCACTAGATCTGGTCACCGGAGTGATTTATGTCCTAAATCGAAGAAATATACTTACTCAAACATATACTATTAAAAACTGGCAATATGTCCTCTGCAACATTTTCACGATTATACAATTTGTCATTTGGTCCATAGGAAGCCTTATGCATGAAATTTTACGTAACATTCTCTCGATAAACTAAGCTATACTATTTATCAAAATTTTAAGGGAAAATATCATTAAGTAAGGGATATTAGATTCATTATAAAAATTCAAAAGCTGCAGAATCATGAATACAAAGCAATGGATGAAACCAAGCGCTTTGTTTAAGTATGGATGGTTTCAGTGCAATGACATCAGCAGGAGAAATTAAAGTTCATTCAAGCATTCAAAACCACCTCTCTCACTTTACATCAGCAGCGCAGTGACCTCCATAGTGCACTGCTATCTCGCTATCATTTCCAACTTCGTACAGAGACATTTTTAGAGAGCATTCTTTGCAGAGATACGAAAGGTTTATAGGCAATGTATCGCGGAACACAGGATTGTAATTCATTCAAAATTGGATTCTCTTTAACGGAATTGGATTCCAATCGGGGAATGACTGATTGATTGAGTTAACCCATTTATGCCTAGTGGTGCGAAAACGCACCAAAAAACACGGTATTTTTTATACATTAATTCCCAAATTATATTGTATGTGGCTAGTGGTGCGTTTTCGCACCAAGCGTTTTTGGCTATAAAAATGCATGGGGGAAAAAAAAAAAAATTGTGTTTTTGGGACCAAAATGGACTAACTTTGAAAATTTCACAAAAATCTGAGACCAAAAATAGTTCTGGGCACAAATGGGTTAATGAATACAGTTAAACTGATGAAAACGAATTTCTCAGTGTATTTGTAGGATTACGAAAATCTTTCCACGAAAATGCTATCCAACTATTCCGACTGAAATTTGTCAATACGAGGGTTTGATAAAATTAAAGGCTTTGGCTGTTGAGACAAAGTTTACTAAGGTCATATTAGGAGGAAATGATTATGCGGGCATGTCAGTAGCGAGGCGTGCAATTTGGCAACGTTTCTTTTTTCCCCTTTAAACACATTAAAAAGGTCGAAACATCTTGCCATCGCCGATGACCGAAGCATTCGATTCTTTCAGTAACTTCAAATGGAGAAAGTACATCGTTGTCAAATTTCACGCCTCGCTACTGAGGCATGTCTGTAGACATGTTTTTCAGAGGAAAACCTCAATCATCAGACTTACTAAAGAATAAATTTCAGATTTGATTTTTGATTTTTGCATGAATCTATTCGTTTAAAAACAGAAAAAAAAAAAAATTAGCCGAACAGTGACATCGACGCAGAGCTTACGAATACTTTCATCGATGTACGATACGCACCCACTGTAGTTGAGGATAGAATGTGCCGACGGCGACCCGCAGGTCAAATCTTCCAATCGCCTATTTATGGCTCACAATCACAGATTCAGAGGGGATCATTAGGCTAACACTGTAATAAGTTTTGGATGGATAGATGGTCATTAAGATAAAAATTGTACTGATTGTTCAGCTGACAAAAGATGAATTCCTCAATCCATAAACGCACGAAGGCGGTTAGACGCTATCAACGTTTTCCCTTCTCAATCTTCTCATCTCAAATGAAACGCGTTGCGCACGGCTCTCAGATCCAGTGTTGCCAGATCTGTCGGCTTTTCCCGAAAGAACACATAGAAAAAGCAGCCGGATCTGCCGATCTGGTAACACTGCTCCAATCGCGATCGCTTGCCAAACATTTCATAAAACCAGCCGATCTGTTGGTCGTTGACCAAAATATATATGCGCAGGTTCGACGAGCGAGTGGTTTAATAATGTGGCGTAGGTGGTTTCATCTGGCAACATCGAGTTCAGTACCTATTTTTTCGATAATTGCTATGGATTTGAATGGACAGAATGCGACTTTGTCAGATTGCACGTTTAGCCACTGGAGTAGACCGCAATGGAGCTCTTGCAAACTTTTGCTGTCAACAAATGAATAATAGTCCAATCTAATGTTAAAACCAACGAAAATCACGAAAATCATGCACTTAAAAAGGCTAAAATTCAGTAATAAACTCACGTAACTGCTATAACGGCAAGTTCGTAATGGCGGACAATGCAGGTATCATGCCACTTTCTCTACGGAAACACAGAGATATGTCTCAATTTAGATAGGAATCTCCCATGATACCTGCGTCTCTCCGCCATTAAGTCCGATTCTGAGAGTGAATTTTGCGGTTTTTTTTGTGTACTCATCGTCATTTTTACAGGTTTTTGTGCAAGAATCAACTCTTCAATCCCATGTAGCAAAAGTTTGCAAGAGCCCCATTACTTAAACGATGGCTACATAGTTTATAATGACAGAAAACACCAAAAACCATCTTTGAACGTCATTATGGTGTCTCGTGAGGACTCGATTATCGTTTTTTCTCCCATTTGAACCTATGCTAAAGTATCGCTGTTTTGTCGCAGGTGTACGGCTTTAGGCCTTATATTTTTTCATAATCAATGTAACGTATACGGTTTTTCGGCTTTTAACCAAAAATCTGACAATACTTGACTATCGACTTCTATAAGAGACTCATATAAGGACCGAGACATTTATTTTATACACTGCATTTCGCGAGCCTTCTAACCTCCCCCCCCCAATGACGCTTCATGGACCATTGAACGCCATGAGGTTCGATATTTTTATCCGTAGGCTTACATGGAGCAGATTTTTATACGGATCGTAGATTCTTTGGCTCTAACAGAAAACAAATGGATTTGCAATCGTGCACTATACGTGTGCAGTGGCGTAGCGTGCAATTTGGCAATGTTGCAGTTTGTCCATTTAAACCCATGAACAGTATCGAATTATTGGGTGTTTGGTGAACACACCTTCGCATTCGACCTTTTACGTGGGTTTAAGTGAACACAACACAACGTTGCCAAATTGCACGCTACGCCACTGACAAATACGTATCATGCGCGGTGGATTAATTATTATTCGAAATGGGGCAGTTGCACGGGTCCGAAATTGTGTGTTTTTTAAGAAGAAATTGATAGTTTTTGATGAGCTGAGAACAATGGTGCCTTTGGTTTTTTCCCAAGTGTCCTGGTTTTGGAGATACACACGTGTAAAGTTTGAAAAAATGGTGGGCGTAGTGACGTCAATACGCGGAATCCCCATTTAACACAATGTATTTTGGGCCAAAATTGTATTTTCGGAACAATGGGACGTAATTAGAAACCAAAGGCATCTTTGTACTCAGCTCATCAAGTACTTTCATTTTCTTCATAAATAACGCAAAATTTCAGACTCTTGCAACTGCCCTACTGATTGCGTTTCACGATTGCAAACTTGAGAGAGTAAAATAGGGAATTTTCAGTACATTGTTGCACTTGAAGCAGCAAATTAAGGTGAAACGATCTTTTTGAGATCAACAATTCAAATTCATAAACGCCCCCAACTAGGTCACGAATAATTCTCCGTCAGGACTCGAGGAGACTTTAACGACGGAGTAAGAGGAAGTACGTTGTAATGAAAAAGCCAGGCAGAAAAACAAAACAGCAAGTATTTATAGAAAGAGGAGGGGGTTGTTAGAACAAAAATGTAGAAAATTGTATTCGTGTTTCTCATTCTTTGGTTCTGGAATGCGAGGGTTTTGCCCGCAGAATCTGACAAGGATTATTGGGGGGGGGGGGGTATGTATAGCCCGATCGTGATTAATAAGAGACTGAGTAATATCCACCCAAAATGATCGCTGACACATTTTTCATCGAAAAGGAAAACTGACAAAACTACAATATATCGATAACATTCTGACATTCAGTTCGTTACGTCGGTACTAAATGCTTATTACCTAAAAAGCCAACCTAAACAAATTTCGCAGCTTTATCTTGAGATCATTTTTCTTGTCTGAATACTTGCACACCCTGACGGGTCCCAATTGATATAACAAATACCAATAAACATGTTTAAAAAAATAACAGAAAAAATAACGTTACACCTTCGTTTAATTTCTCTCAATTAATCTTCAAAAATAGAGAAAAAAAATTAACACGTCTAGATACTTTTTCTTGGAAACTACTCCGCAGACATACCTACTCTCTTTCTTTCTTCCTCCAATGACTCTTTTTAAAGGAAAGGTTCCAAGAAATACGGGTGTCGAAGAGAAAAAAATAAATTAAAGCAAAACTCTGTCCAGAGACAAAACAGGCAATCAAATATGTCACCTTTTTGGAATTGCACCTTGTTTAGGTGTAAAATCAAGCTAATATGAAGCTGAGGAACCTGCAGGGATACCCTCAATTTCAAGGTTTGATAAAATGAAGTCACGCGGTCTTGAACTTCTCCAACCAACTCAAACACTCTGAATCGATCGATATATATATATATATATATATATATATATATATATATATATATATATATATATATATATATATATATATATATATATATATATATATATATAGATCTTGGAAATAACAAACAAACAAACAAACACATAATTAATTTTTCATGAAACTTTTCTAGCGTTTCTCTCCGTTTAACATTCTGATCTTTCAAAATACCGGTTCACAGTAATCAATTCTTATTGAACAAACGTTGAAAAAACAAACAAGTTTCACGTTTGGCATAGGAACAGCGAGGATCATTGGACAAGAACTAAGGCAAATCAACAAGAAAAACTTTTCAAAAACCGCATACCTTTATAGTATATACAGTTTAATTATTTGAGTAAACGTGATAGAAATTTGCAATTGGGCTTCAGCTAATTTAATTTAAAGTTTCACCATTATTTTTCTCACTTAATAATATGTATTACGTCTTATAGGATGCCAAGCAATCAATTTTTGGTTCCCTCATGAAAATATGAAAAAAATAAAAATATAAAAATTGTTTATTTTACAATTTGTTTTACGATCGTATAGTTTGTTTTCTTCTGACACCGGGCGCAACGTTCCCTGCACGACATGATGGCAACCATAGGATTATCTATGCTATTTTGCAACGGACACTTATAACCGTTTTAGTCTTATTTTTCTTTTTCTTTACATTATGATTATACCTTCCAAGAAGTGAGTCACTTGAATCTCAGTATTCATATGAAACTGAACTAGGCGTGAATTGGCAAAAGAAAACTTGCGAAACGAAAGAAATCAGTTTAAAGAATTTATGAGAGCGTTTGGGTGACTAAAAGAGAGTCGTTTCTTAACTATCCTGCTTGGTTGGGATGTTTATCGCTTAAAGTCTAAGCCTTAAAGCACTAAGATAAAAATTTCTTCGATCGGCAATTGTCTTTTATTGCTGGGGAAAAAATATGATGCGCACAAAAGAATAAAGAATTCAAATCTGTTTACGTGATTCATAGCGAGGGATCAATTGCTTTCGTATTTGCTTCGTGAAGAAAAGACATGCATTTTGTCTGATGCAAGAGCTGCAGTTTCACTTTTTGGCGCTGTCACGAACTTCTTATATCTACTTTATAAAATAAAGTTTAATTCCCCTTGCTAATAGCGATATTTACCCGGGTTTAATTCGAAATATAAATGGATAAAAATCTATTTCCGGTGGGATTCAATGATGTCTAACTCTTTTCTACTTTATTACGTAATGACATTAGTGAAGTAATACCTACTACGATCTTATAAGTGTGAGGATTATTCTTTGCAAAAATGTTCAGGAAACAGAAACTATATGGTTCAGAAAATCTTTCGATGAGCTGAACAATGAATTATTCTTTTTTTATTCCATTAATGTATCAATTTTCACAATTTTCACACCCATGCGGTTTTTCAATTTTTAGCGCGCCATCACAAATTACCAACTTTCCCTATACTAATAGGCTTATACTGAGCAGTGAGCTGATCGTGATTTCAATAAAAATGCGCAAATATTATACAATGACTTGCAGATTTCCATTTACATCAGGTGCTTACTTTAAAGAGCTTACAATATAACCAGCCCCCAAAATAATGTTTATGCTCAAAATGGGGCTCTCGCAAACTTTCACCGTGAGCAAACGAATAGTCCTATATGAGGTCAAAACTAGCGAAAATCACAAAAATCACACTATAAGAAAGTCTAAAATTCAGTCATAAACTCACATAACTGCTATAACGGCATGTTTGTAAAGGCAGCTCAACGCACGTATCATGGGAGATTCTTGTCTATTATGTCACATATTCTCTACGGAAACACAGAGATATGTCTCAATTTAGATAGGAATCTCCCATGAAACCTGCGTCTCTCCACCATTAAGCCCGATTCTGAGAGTGAACTTCTTGATTTTTAGTGTACTAATCGTCATTTTTACAGGTTTTTATGCAAAGAATCAACACTTCAATCCTCTACAGCAAAAGTTTGCAAGAGTCTCATTGCTGTATCAAAACAGCGTGATGAAAGACCCTTCGTCCAACTCGACTAAAGGTCAGCGGACTCTATTTTCCTTGAGCTTCTGAGAGACAAAGGAAGTGCATAATTAGGATGGACCCAGAGTCAAACATCGGTTTTACCGATTTGTCTCTGGTTTTTAAAACCCACTTTGGTAGCCTAGTTGGATTCACGCCGCCGTCTCGTAAATAGGACATCATTTCAGTGCGATCACACGACAAAATCTCCCTCCAAATCCACCTTTTTCCAAGCTTTCAATGATCAGAGGAAACGAGTAATTTGGATACAGAATTACCAACTCTGGAACAAACAGTTACTTATTTCCCCCAGCCCCAGTTTTTTCCCTCCCCCCCCCCCCCACGTCGACGTTACGACACGGTAGAACACACCATCGAACCGTGTGACGTGACGTGACGTGGTGCGCCTTCTCGATGAGGACGCAACGCGCGTCACGTCAATCGGTCCACATATTTTCAGAGCGTCGCGGCGCGGGTGAGGCGCACAATGGATCAAAATATGTTATTTCTGCCGGAAAAGAAAAGTTTTAATTAGCTACTTGTAAAAATAAAATAAAAAATAAAAAAAAAAAAAAAAACAACCTGTAGGGAATATCCTACGAACACTTTCTCACATCAAGTTTAATCTGGGGGAGACCCCAGGCCCCCTTTAATATCCTGGGGGAGACCCCCTGACACCCTTTTAACCCCTTATAGACCAAGCCCGAATATACTCGGTTTTCTCCTCTAGTCTATTTCACATTGTTCCAGTATCAGGATTCCGAATAAACACGATTCTCGATGTAGTATAAGAAGATGAGATATCCTTTGGCGCCTTCAATCCTCGTATATGCAATTCCAACTCCCCCGAGTACGAACAGATAACTACCTTCCCTATACCAACGGAAAAATGACGTTCGAGTGAATTAACTTGGTCTTTAAAGGGTTAATACCCTGGGGGAGACCCCCACACCCCCCTTTGACATTCTAGGGGAGACCATCCGACTTCTTTTGATATTTTTATCCAGATCCAAAGATTCATTTTTGAAATATTTAAATTTTTCCTTTTTTTGATCCCTTTTCCCATTTATTTTAATGGAAACCATTTTTCATCCATGACTAACCTATAAATTAAAATGTCAAAAAACAAAACAAGTCCCTCTGGGGAATTTTAGAAGCAACATCTCTGCAAAGTTTGGATGCAAATGGATCAATGGCCAAAAAGTTATGCTGGGTTTCACGTGTTATGGCTAACAGACAGACAGACACAAAGACGGATAGACAGACAAACAGACTTACAGACGGACAGACAGACGCCACAGAAAGCGTGTGCATTTACACCTCCAAGTCTCATGTGGTTAAATAATATTGAAACTTCACGGATGAATATTCTTTAGGATATAGTATTAAGCATGATGAGAGCCAGTTAATTTGTAATTATCATGATTTACTTATAGTCGTAGTGGGCCAAGTATCGAAACCAGTGACGCACCGAAAGGGGTGGTTTTAGGGTCAAACCCCCCCCCCCCCAAGCATCAAGATTTTGCTCTGAAAAAGGTCATATTCGGCCAAAATTGCTTTCAACCCCCCCCCCCCCCCCCCAGGCCTCAGAAAATGGAAAATTTGTGGTGAAACCCCCACCAAACTAAAGTTCTCGGTGCGCCACTGATCGAAACAAAATACCTTGAAAATCTCTGCGCCATTGCAATACTTTCTCTATTTCTAACTTTGTTACGTAGATGGTAGTGAGGGAGTAAAAACAAAATATGCTGATTGTTTGGTTTTTCAACAAAATTTGAATTTTCGTTTTTTCCCCCCAGTATAAACAATAGAATTTGACTTATGTCAAGATGTAAACTTGACAAAACTAATTTTTTAGTTGTATTGCTATAGTTATTGTTTTTAATGACAACTATTTTCCATGAAATTGATGTCCGGTGAAGACCATAACCCGATACACTGTGCGACGCGGCGTCGCGCGATTGCGTCGTCCCGTCACAATGACCGGAGCTAACTCGCACGAAGTTGCCAGGTTATGGAATGATTTCCGTAATCCTAGTTGATCCTTCCTTTGGAGTTAGTTTTGGTAAGGTTATAGGTTACATTCCCAAAAGTAAATTGCCCCAGCTTCAATGTGAAGTCGACGAATTAAATAATGTCAGTTGACTCCTTAAATTTTGGTTCAGGTAGGCAACCTGCAATATTTATCACAATGAATGCAAGCATTGCAAGTGGCCTACCTTGCCAAAATTTAAGGAGTCAACTGACACTATTTAATTTTCCGACTGTAACTTACAGTTTGACCGCTCGTTTTTCGTTACGGAAATTGATTCACGGCCAGGTGCTAAAGTAAACGCCGCGCATTTCACAGTTTTTTTTTTCAATTCAGAAAAGGCCGTTTTAGTAACTCAATGAATCGATATTGTTAAATTGAGTGGAAAGTATCGTATAAACGGTTTTGGATTGAGCGAATCGTCGATGTCAAAGTCAGGTTCTTTAAGATCTAAGGTTACATGTATATTGGTGTAAAGCAACGACTCAAAACAAATGTGATAAATGGTTGATTAGGTTGGAGATTAGAGGACTTTTTTCATAATTGTGTTTTATTCTACGGTGAGTGAGTGGCTTCTAGGGGCCAAAACGGGGGTGGGGGCTTGAAAGAGAAGATATTTTATTTTGTATTTTTTTGTTTCGATAATAGCACCAAAAGACATGGTACTCACACAATCATGTGGACGCATGGTGTGTTTGAAAGGTGGTGTTCGTATCAGAAGTATGGTAGTAGGAACACTGATTTCTTGTTTTTAAATGTTGACCATTTTTGGCGCCAAAACCGGCCTTATTGACACTCCTCCTTTAAAAAACTAACCATGAATGATTGGAGCACAAGTAACGAAACCCACATTAAAAACACAATAAAACACAATTTAGATGATAGCTCTTGATTGAATCATTGGACACACGGTGGATGAAGTAATTGACGTAGAAAATCCCTAGCAAACATGAAACAAAACACTTTTCAAGCACGGGAGTGAGCATACACTGGACATTTTATCCTCAACTTCAGCTAACTGAACATTTTCTTGTGGAAAAGTTACATTAGGGCGTAGGCATTAGGAAGTATATAGGGAGATTGAGTCTCAAAAACCAACGAAATATAACTTTCAATATGCAGCCCCGTGGCCCCGTGGCCTGGTAACTCGGCAACTCTGCACACTCGCGGGTCACCGGATGCCCGGATACGGCCGGCAGTGCCGACAAAGATTCTGTGCTTCAAGCTCGACGAAGCAAAACGACAAGTGAAAACGAAAAAACGATTGTTCGACTCAGACGATGTGATAGGATGCGCAATGGACAAAGGTGGACATCGCAACGCTGCCATGCCTAGGAAAGTTTTGAACGTATCCAGAGACTTAGACTCTGTCAGGCTCACACTGTAGGAAATATACGACAGTTAAATTCAATTGAAAAAAAAAAAAAAAAAAAAAAAAATCAAAACATGAAGATCACAGTGACACAGAGAAGTTATGAAGTCAAAATGTCTCATTTATTACACATGAATATTTTAATTCATTTTTTTGTTTTTTGTTTTTTGTTTTTTTTTTTTTTTGCAATAGGAAAGGGGAGCGGAGGGTGTGACGAGCGCTATTAGGCAACGATGCTTCAATGCCATATGACCCTATTAAAAAAATTGATCTTGTGGATAGCAGAATGCCTTCTCATACATCGATTATTTTGCATAGGTTTAAATGCTTACATACATTGCTGCCACATTGCACGCACCACCACTGGGGATGCGTTGCGTAAGCATGATCTCCGAATTTCCAAAGCACGGATGCGACATGGTGGGAAGGGTGACTTCGAAAAATTTCTAAAAAAAAAAAAATGTTTCGCTGGCAAAACAAACAATTTTCATTGGCTGTAAGTCAGTAACGGGACTTACCATTAATGTCACTCGTCATGGAAAAACGCGCTGATATTTCCACCTAGCGGGCGATTGTCTTCCTGAAAAAGGGACTGTGTTTGAAAAATGCTTTACGCACAGTAAAACTTTTCCATAGAAGAGTTTTTCTCATCGGATACTTCAAATACTTTTTTCAAAAACACATATGTATACTATGTATAATATAAAATGTTGGTCGTCAAAGGTACAACATTACACGAACTTGGAAAAATACAGAAAGGCTTTAAGTTCAGGATCTTTCGATATCACACTGAATTTTACACAAATAAAATGAACCCGAAAAAAAAACTATTCATGGAAATTGAAACGCAGTTAATTTTTTCCCGATTGAACGAAAAATGTCATAATTCAGTTCCATCGAAAATTCGTTTCCTCAAATTTCGTTCAATCTTTTTAAAATGCAATCAAAACTTCGATAGTTTAGAATTACAATTGAACACGAAATTCCAATTGACTGAAAGACGTCTACGTTTTCGATAGAACGCACAGCTCCACGAAATTCCAATTTTGTTGCTTCAACTGGCAGCACCGAAACGATATCTTATCTATCAGCGGTGCTATAAGAACGGAAACGGATGAAACTGGCTTTGATCTGATTGTTCAGTCAGTTTTTGGTGAGTTCCTTGTTTTGAATAAAAAGAGGCTCCCAAACCAGAGACCATCAGGCACCCAGGATATTCGATTCTTTCACACTTTAATGCATTAGGTGTCGGAGTTCGGGTTCCCATGATCAGGTCCACTGGTCATACACGTCAAGCTAGAGGATCAAAGAGGCGCGTTAAACTATCAGATTGCTTTCCGAATTCTCTTTCAGAGTCAAAGCGGTTGAAGAGAAAGAGAAAAATATATCGAGTCACGGAAATTGATATACGTTAAAAATCAACGGTTCTATAGTGAATTGATACTGGAGGCGTAGCAAGTAAACTGGCAACGATGCATTTTGTATAGATCTTGCAACAAAACATCTGTGTTAAGATCTCTTTCTCATCAATCAGAAAACCCATCATAGCATTGAACAGCTGATGTTTACAAAAAATTCGGTGCCAAATTCTTCTATGGAAAATTCTGACTTCTCAGAGAGAAATAATTACACTATCGTCAAACTTTCACCCATCAGACAAACAAAAAAACCACGAAATAAAAAATCATAGTTTATACATTAAAAAAAAAAAAAAAAAAAAAAAAAAAAAAAAAAAAAAACGAATGAAGGATTATACAAAAAAACAACCAAAAATCAAAAACCAAAACAAAGCAAAAAAAAACCATAAAACGGAAAAAACAACAAGGACAGCAAACATCAAATAAATTAATAAAGGGAGAAGGGAAAAAACATCGTGAATCGGCGCAGTGCATTTAGCGTTATTTCGTACGAATAGCAATCAAAACCAGATTGACTCCATGGTATGTATAAAAAATGCAATAAACTGAATCATTTAGAGTTGACAGGGTGTATATTGTATAACGCTCCTGACTAAACAGAATTGCACAGTTTGAGTTCAGTAAAGTAAACCCCTCATAGTGACGAGTTAAGGTAATTTCAGAGGCAGGAAGACAATTCTCATTGATTTGAATATGTTTTGAATATTTCAGATGGACTTGGCTGGGTGGCTAACGCCACTTAAAATTAGTTGGAAAGTCGTTTTAAAGAAACACTCTATAAATGAAGATTATAGTTTCAATCATCCATTTGATGAATCGATTAGCGGTACCACGCCTTTTGACCAAACTGTTGCCATTCATATTTTTCACTAATTTTTCTTGAGATGTGTTTCAATGCAGCGTTGATCTAATTTTTCTGAACGAATTCAAAACTACGCTAGTTTCAAGCATCATATCGAACTATACGAATCTAAATCGCTGAGCATCTGGAATCACCTCAAGTCACGCGCTCTCTTCCTTTTTACCTAAACAGTTAACAATGCTATTGGTGTGATTCTCAATTCACAAGATTGATATAATGCTTTTACAGTCGGTTCAAACACAAATTACGTCAGAGTCACCGAATATCAAAAGTCACATCAATCATCAGGGGAACAATAATTTTCATCGATTTTGCAACACTAACCTCACAATGGAGCGCTTCTCAATGAAACCATTGAGTCTGGCGGAAGAAGACCTATTTATAATGAATGAAATATCAAGTGTGCTCAACCAAAGAAATCTGAATACGAGACTTCGCGGTTGATGTTTCCGAAAGAGCACACCAGATGTTTTGTGGGCTCCCTCTTCCGTGGAACCGCCTAGATTTTTGATTGAGAACTCGCCGGACGAATCTCGTAGGTTTTGCATTGAAAAGATATAGGACGCTCCTTTCTGAAAGCGACCTCCGAATTTTTTAGCTTTATTGGTTATTGTGTGATGTTGACTAATGCCATTCATGATTTCAAAACCGGCGGAAAATAGGTCGAGGTGAAAGATACGGATGCGCAGAGCTCGCTAAGTAATGTCGAAGAAAAACAAAACACGATCGAGAATCTACAAAGAAAATAATAAAAATGAATAGCGAATCCAACTTCAAAAAATCAAAAGTGACACTTCTCGAAAGAAATAAAAGCAGAGTCATAAAATGTGTATAAAGTGACGCGAATAAAACAAAATAACACCATGCACCAACCAAAGGTGGATTCAGGACTCTCTCTCTCTCTCTCTCTCTCTCTCTCTCTCTCTCTCTCTCTCTCTCTCTCCTCACTCTTCCATTTCATTGGACCACATGTGATACGGAATGATGGAAAGAAGTGCTAAAACGTGACTTTAGCCCCCTTTACTGTCCTTTTCTATAAGACATACACTCATAAATGGGAGGGAGAAAGAGAAAGAGAGAGAGAGAGAGAGAGAGAGAGAGAGAGAGAGAGAGAGAGTCTTTGGATCCACCTCTAACGCCAACGCAGCAGTTAAGAGATGGTTTATGAGTTGTCAAAACAATAACTTTTCGTGAATCTGCACTGAGACCTGCAAAATTGAAAGGAACCGTAAAAAATAAAAAAACGCTAAGCGGTTAGCACCCGGAAGTTCTCAATTGGATAAGTGTTTCCACTTCTTGATTTGAAGAGGAAAAGTACACGGTTTGGAGTTGAAAACATGGAACGAGTGCACTAACCTTTTCGCGTGATCTAGATTCGCGGCGAATTTCTCCCTCCCTTCCCATCCTTATTCTGGCAGAATCCCTGCAGCTATATTTCAAAACTTGTCATTCATAATTTATTTCAATTACTCGATCCATGAAAACTCTGAGCAAGCGGAAGTGAGGATCATGAATCACAGGATGTACCGGAAACAATCAGCAGATTCCCCGTTGACTTCCCACAGAATATCGATGTTATATGAGAAATATCTCATGGTGCAAAGATTCTGTTTCTTTTTTTTAGCCTCAGAAAAAAAGAAAGAAAAAAAAACCGGTGTATTTACATCGTACAAACGGGGATTAAAAAATTGATATAATCAACAAACCATTGGTCACGAAACTTCTCGATGGTCCAGATTATTGTAAAACCAATCAATGTATTTCTGAGTAGAGCGATTAGAATCAGAATTGATATACTTATTCGTGGATTAAAATAACAGTGAGAAAAATCCAGTGCA
Organism: Trialeurodes vaporariorum; assembly: GCA_011764245.1. NCBI lineage: Eukaryota > Metazoa > Arthropoda > Insecta > Hemiptera > Aleyrodidae > Trialeurodes > Trialeurodes vaporariorum. Next base: position 16,066,634 of record VMOF01000024.1, on the reverse strand, counting down.
TGGAATTGCTACTCATATTGAACATTGAATCGCTACTCCAATAGTTTACTCTTTGGAAGAATCCAGAACTGTTTTCGTGTACGAGTACATTTAATCCGCGGACGCAACCTTTCATACTGGTGAGGAGGAGGGGGGGGGGGTCGGACTTGGCTTGGTGGCTACCGCCACTTTATGAGTTCAACTGGTCAGAGAGTGAGAACAAATTCCTGTATCCACTTATGGCCAATTTGCCCAACTATATGTTTAATCATAAAGTTGACTTTTAGAGAAAGCTCACACCTGAAGTTTAACGGAGGACCTTTCTTCCAGAAATCTGACAACAGAGCCAAAAACACAATCCACGAGGATTAAAGTGACGAAACTGTCAAGCGGGGTTCAATGACTCAGGAGAGTTAAGTTTTGCTGCTAATTACGAGCTCCCCTTCCTCCCCCCTCCGCTAACGCATCGATAAGCTCTGTTTGGTGCTGATCTGATGATCCCTCTTCCATCAAAAGCCGGACCCCATAAACAGATGAGAATGCCATTGCAGAATCCACAGTTTGAAGTTTGAATACGGTCATCTCATCATTAACAATCTTTATAGCTCAAATCAGACTCCCGCTGCGGCCGGTATAATATGCCGCACAATGGGCCGTAATGCAGTGATGGCTCATGAAATGCGATAAATCGATGTCTACTCCATTTAAAACTATAGAAAAGTATCGATTGTCAGGGGGTGCAATTGAACCCCCTAAAATCGATACTTTTCTATAGTTTTAAATGGAGCGGACATCGATAAATCGAATTTCACGAGCCGCCACTGCTGTAATGAGCAGTTTGGTGGTCGTAAAACATTAAAACAGCAGATTGAAGTCACCGAAGATTGTAGTTCCCACTGTTTTTTTGTTGTTTTTGTTTTTTTGTTTTTTTTTGTTCACACTGATTTTGCCACCCCCGGAGAATGCCGCCCGGGACAAGGGTACCTACATCCCCCCCCCCCCACAGCACGCCTCTGACCAGCCCCCCCTTGTACAGGTATTTATTGGATAAGCTTTTACTACGATTTTGAATTTTACTCATTTTTGGCCACTTGATCAGACATGGTTACTCTCTGTGTGCTGTATGCCATATTATGTAGCACTCTATAATCATACTAATTTGTCTCTAGCCGAGATTTTGGGGCACGGTCAGATTAGATGACTCGACTGCACTACACTACACTACACAACACAAACACACATACACACACACACATGGTCGAAACGGATTTCGCAAAAGTTGCGACTTGCGAGACATTAAATAGCAACACGCACTGCACGTCGCACTTACTGGTTATACAGTTACGCCAGAACATGCCTGTGTTTGCTGCGGCCGATATTCCGGTGATTAAGATGAGTACTTGTCCGGTCACCGGCCGTCGTGTATACATGTGTGTACAGGGTGTCCGGTAAGTCCCGGAACGGCTGCGCCATTTCTTTATTTACGCAGATAAAAAAACCAAACTTTGGGAATGTTCCTAGATAAATAAAAACTACTTTTTGAGGGGGTCAAAATTTTGGTCGCCCCTCCCGGGGGGGCGGGGGCGCCCCTAACTTTTTTTTTCAAATGGCAACCCCTATCTTGTGATACCTCATTCGAAAGAGAGTAAAAAACTGAGCATTTTGGCGCAAACCGCATGTCGATATCTCTTTTAGTATTCGAGATATCGAACTTCAAAATCTATGGAAACCCATTTTAAAAAAATCATAACTCTTATTCAGAAAGTCGCTATTTAAAAAACTAGGGGTCTAAACTACTCTACATAACAAGCTCTTTCCAGGGAAAAACACCTCTGCCCAAAAAAATTAACTTACAGTTATTGTTTTTTTTCCCGCCAAAATTTTTTTAAAACATTTTGGAGGAAAAAAAAACAATAACTGTAAGTTAATTTTTTGGGCAGAGGTGTTTTTCCTGGAAAGAGCTTGTTATGTAGAGTAGTTTAGACCCCTAGTTTTTTAAATAGCGACTTTCTGAATAAGAGTTATGATTTTTTTAAAATGGGTTTCCATAGATTTTGAAGTTTGATATCTCGAATACTAAAAGAGATATCGACATGCGGTTTGCGCCAAAATGCTCAGTTTTTTACTCTCTTTCGAATGAGGTATCACAAGATAGGGGTTGCCATTTGAAAAAAAAAGTTAGGGGCGCCCCCGCCCCCCCGGGAGGGGCGACCAAAATGTTGACCCCCCCAAAAAGTAGTTTTTATTTATCTAGGAACATTCCCAAAGTTTGGTTTTTTTATCTGCGTAAATAAAGAAATGGCGCAGCCGTTCCGGGACTTACCGGACACCCGGTATAACCTGGCGGTTAGATGGGAGGCTTTATGGGCACGAGTTTCCGCGAAAAAGATCAATAGCAATTTTACTATATTGAAAAAATAAAAGAGAACCAGAAGCATGCCAGTATGTGAACGAATGTAAAGAATAGTCAAATTACCAGAATTCTAGTGTTTGTGCCATAGTTCTTGAAAAGTTTGAGAAAATTCTAGTTCCATAGCCATTTTATGGTATTAACACCAGAATTTTCTCGTTAAAGTGCTAGAGACTTTCTGTGGTTCACATATCGTTTTCGTTGTGCTTCTGGTAATATTACTAGAATTCAGGAATTATCTTTTTCAGTGTACCAAGTTCTAATTGAGTAAAATTTGGATGGAGTTCTGGACTCATGCAAATCTTTGCAATCGATGAGTGCAATGTCTTCCAAATTTATATAAGATTTCGGTTCAATTCGGGCAAAAATGAGTTTATGGTGGAATTTTATCTTGATTTTTTTTCTCTTCTTCTTTTTAATTTTTATATTTTCCTTGAAGTGTTTAATTTTTCCACTCTTCTGAAAAGATAATTTTTTGAAATGGGTCTGCTATGAACTTTTGTTAACCCTTTCAGGGCCGAATTATGAGAAAGTAGTTTCACAACTCTTGAACCTTTACTGGTGAATCAAAAGGTTTTTCCTCCTTCAATTTTATATGCATATAGATTGTTTTTTTGAAATTTCACAGAGATGAATGTTAACAGAATGTCCTCTAAATGAGACTGGAGACAAAGGGTTATCGCGAGTTTGAGTAATACTTCGAATATAATATATTTGATGCAAAACTAAGAAATCACGCACTTGAAATAATTACTAAAATTCACTACTGAATCCAACGACGGCGCGCGAACGAAAAGTCAATTTCTTATAACACCGCTGCGCTGGTTACTATATTAGCATTATACCTTTCCAATTTTACCATATTTCTAGATACTATACTAGTAGTAATTGAGAGACGAATGTAAAATGATGTATTTAACATATTATAAGTAAACAAACACGATAGTTGACGGATTCTTGATGCATGAGTCACAACGCTATAAGTGACATTGATTCACTGTTCGAACAACGCTAATTTCTCATTCAAAGTGATATTCTGAAAAATTCTGTTGCACACTATTAGTCATCAATAGTTTTATAGGACAGATCTCATGATTGTTTACGTGTTTGCAGCTGAGATGGTTCGAATCTGGCATCCAAAATGTAAAATCCAAATCAGTGGTCAAATCCCATAACCTGTGGTCCGCGGACCAACTGGTGGTCCGTGGACCAAGTTTCGGTGGTCCGCGAGGACCTTTCCGAATTTTTTCCCGATTTTTTTTGCCCGAAAGTGGAAACGTTGAATTTATGACCACTGACCAATATTGTTTTACGTAGCAAAGAAAAAAATGAAGTTATCATTTGAACGAGTCATAACCTAAATTTTTATACGTTTATAAAATTCCTCTTTCGAAGTTTTCGTTTTTCAATTTTTTAAATTCAAAATTAATTTGAAAATTGAAAGTTTTCAATTATTGTTTTTGTTCAATAATTATCTCAGCGGTTCCCAACCAGTGGCGCTATTGCAGGGTTATTATTCTCCCTCCATTGTCAAAGAAAAAAAGAAAAAAAGGTAATCGATTGTTCACTTTTTCAAGTTGGTGGCCCACGGCCTCCACCGATCGTCCGATTGGTGATCCGCGACCAAAAAAGGTTGGGAGCCGCTGATCCAAATTATACACGTACAGCCGGGGGCGCTCGACTTTATACGTGAGAAAATACCGAAATTCACGCTTTTCCCAAAAATTAGCTGAAAACAAGAAAAAATTAACGAAAATTAAGGATTCCCTCAGCCCCCAGGCCATTTGGGTTTTAAGGTTTTGGCCCCCTACCCTCTTGGAAAATGTCCTACTATAGCGACCATGGTTATAGGGCTTTGGTATCTAGCGCCGCAATTCAGTTCCGTTTCGTTTGCTTCCTTGAAATCAGGTGTGATTTTTAGTGGACGGATTTCATTTTTGCATCGTTAATCAAAAGAATCAACGCTTAAACTAACTTCAGGAAAATTTCGGCGCGAAACCACTAATTTGTAATACGTCGATAATATTCCCGCTCGGAAAGTTTCTTATTGCGAAAGGGAATATTTCGAAACTAGATCACTCTGGTACTCTGGATGTAACCAAAATTTTGAAATTCTTCGACTGCTGAACATCGCGTTCGGCATCCGTGTTTGATGCTTGGAATTCGTTTACTCTAGAGGAGTCAGCGATTGCGATTGCGTGAGTGAGTGCCAAGTGGCGCCATCGATTGAGAGTATTCAGCACCCAACAACGCAACGGTCGATGCGGTCAGCAGTCAGCGGTCAGATCATCGCTTCTGCAAGCTGGACGCAACAACCGGAAACCGCCCTTGGCTTCAATGGAGGGGAGAGGGGGGAGGGGCCAATCGGAACTGCCAAAGTCCTCTCCTCTCCCTCCATCATTCCTCTCGGATGATTGAGAGCCGTCCGCGTCCTTCGGTCTCTTTGACTCTTCAGAATCTTTCTCGGAATGAATGAAATCCTAGTTATGAATGAAACTGATTGTGAGCAGAATTTGTAAGCGCGATTGCCAATTTTTAAAATAAATATGATGATTTGAGTTGTGCACGTGACTCCTTTTCCAGTCGTTAAGGCAACGGCGATAGTGCAACAACGAGCGTGGATTCGATGTGATTAGCGGGGCCCTAGGCAAAGTTTTGAACAGCCATGGTTGCCACGAGTCAATTAAAAGATAATCCTTCCTTCACTGCATCTTTGATCATAAAAAGAATAATGACTGTAGAGCACTGTAGAATACAGTGCATTTGAGAAATTGAGACAGTGCATATACCGGTCACGTAACGTCCAGTTACAAAACCATGAGATGGCAGTCGTAAATGTCAAGAGAGTGAACCCCATCGGTGGAGGCCATATGAAGCGTCAGAAAACTCGTTTGATCGTTTAACATTGAATTTGCGTCCTATGCTGGTCCATGTGAAACAAAATACGTTGTAGGCCTTTGAAAAAGCAACACACAATGATGGGAATTTTCTCGATAAATTTACTTGTCATTGACATTAAAAAAAAAAAAAAATCAAAAATATAGGTTAAAAAAATAAAAAATTATGCATTAACCATGGGCCAAGCCGGAGTAAACTGGTTTCTTCTCCTCTAGTCTAATTTATATTATTTCAGTCTTCATTCCGGATAAACACAACTATCAACGAAAACACTTACAACAGGATAAGGTTGCTTCGGGCGCCTTCAATCCGTTGTATAGGCAATTCCGACTCCCCCGAGTACGAATAATTAACTACCCTCTTCATTTAAACGAAAGAATGGCGCTATTTTGAACTAACCTGGTCCTTAGAGGGTTAATGATAAGACAAGACAAATATTTACGGATTTAAACAATTACGAAGATAGAAAAAAAAAACCGAAACTATATTGTAATTAAGCAAAGCTATATCCTCCGTTAAGTTGTAAAAACCCTATATTTTCCAACGATACAGTCCAGTCCCTTTTCGACTCCTATAAATATACTATTACCGAATCAACATAAGGTCCAATGAGTTTTTATTATTAGTATTTTCAGAATGACAATAATTATACTCTTGATAAAAATCCTTCGTTGGACTTGCAATTTCCGGCAAATAATAAGTTGAAGGGGGACAAAACTATAAGCAAGATAATATTTCAAGTCCTTCTGATGCCCGTTCAAAGGATCATTCACATTCCACATTGTAGTTTGGATGAAAGGGTATATTAGTTTTCGTGTTTGATTCTCGGAAAAATAAATCACCATAGGTCATAGGCGGTCCTTGCGTTCAATAGTGGGAGGGGTGCTTGGAAATTGATGAACCGTTTGTATTATATTTTTTCTTTTTCTTTTCCTATTTCTATTTCCCCCGTGCCCTTCTTTGTTTTCTTTTCACAGGTGTAGAAGACAACGTGATTTGCGTTTATTAGGAGCGGGCTATTTTATTTTAGAGAGATATGTCGTGAATTTTTTTTTTCAAATTTTAAACTTTTCCAGTTTTAATAAATAGCTGACAACATTGTGAGAGTGAAGACTCAACCAAGATGCTCATGATGTTCATTTGCCATCCGGCCAGACCCGACGTAACGCGCTACACCGCATAATCTTTGGTTGTTTGTCTGCTTCCAGCGTGTCTGTAATTATGACCGCACGCCGAGTCCCGCAAGGCAACGTACGTCAGTTAGTTATCACCCTTCGTCAAACGTTACAAGTTATTTTTTTTTTTTTTTTTTTTTTTTTTTTTTTTTTTTTTTAACCGTGGATAATCATATTTTGATCAGGGTGGCCCAAATTAAAGACTTCGGTTCGTATACTAGGAATTCACCTTAGGTGCGTTTAAACTGCCACATCTTTTAACAAACAACCGGTCAAGATTGAAAGACCGCAGTTTTACCCTGAGTATTTACCCACCTCTTGATCCGAATAATTGTTAGTCAAAGCCCTCGTTGAGATAATAATATTGACAATGGTCCAAAAGAGCTCTTGTGACTTTCCAAGAACCTTCTGCCATTTGGTTTTACTGGGGCTTGGAGTCAGAACGGGGTTGCTCGTATATTCATGTTTTTTTCGTTTTTGTTATTTGTTTTGTGTTTTTTTTTTTGTTTTTTTTTTGCTTTTTACTTTTTATTTTTATTTTTTTAAACTAGAAGAAAAATATGTTTACTGGTACCACTTAAACCCACTCGACAAAAACCTCCACAAAGTTTCAATTTTTCTAGTCGAATAGTTTGATAAAATGAAGAATGAGATAAAATTTCAATGAGAAAGAGAGCGATCGTTCTTTTTGATTTGCTTGGTTTTGGGCGGCGTTCATTTTCATTTTTTGCCACAAATTTTCCCCCAAAAGTAGAAAAAGTTTGCAACAAAGTCATGCTATGACTCTTATGAAAAATAAATTAAACGTAGTTGTTTATATGCCAAATGGATGGTTTTAAAAAATCATCAAATACCAAAGGCCGAAGGGGGGGGGGGAGGTTACCCTAGTAGCTTATCAAATTGCTGAATGAACTGTAGATTAATTATTAGAATATTTGTCAAAAATTAAGTGAGCACATACCAGAAACCGCCGGGGCGACTCATCAGCTACGGTCACAAATTAATCGCTGCATTTTTACAACTTAAATCGTGAAAACAGTTACAAAACAACAACAAAAAAACAAAAAACTAAAGTGTCCAAAAGGACTTACGCTCCCTTTGCTGTCAAAAGGGTTAAATTGATATCATATACGCTTTAAAAAGCGGCTGCACTAACGCAGCAACAAACTAATTTTTTAAATCTCGATATTGGGTGACCTTCGATCGATGCATTCTGCAACTAGAAAGAATGCAACGTAGAATTTGATTACTTATTCAAATATCTTTGAATTTATGACCTTGTTTTTCTCAGACTAAATCTGCGACTTATTCCTTAAAGTGTCGCATGCCACATCAGTTAATCTTTTCAGGCCTTCTATAAATTTTGATTTCTAAAAGGGCACAATCAGTGGTGGATCTAGAAATCGTTTCGGGTTGGGGGGGGGGGGGCGGCTCAAACCTACATTTTCTACAAAACGCCCAAGATTTCCTCGAAAATTCCTATGTGCACTGAGTAAAAATTTGGCTCAAGGAGGGGGGCATAAGGAAACGCGTGACCGGTGTGTCTTTTTGCAAAACAAGCATGCGGCAATAATTGTCTGTTTTCAAAATTTTGGCTACAAATTAGGAGTGTTTAATCGAACAGAAAAATACCTGAAAATATTGGTGGCATAACGAAGTCATTTTAAAATGCAATAATAAACTCACAAGAGGCGTTCAGTGAAATCCAAGATGGCGGAAAAATCGAGCAATCTGTATGCATGCACTGTGAACATCCAAGGATGGCCAACTTTGACAACCTCACTGGAGGTAGAGGTTATGTGTATGTTTACGTTGTGATTGGTTGTGATCGATATTGTTAGGTTGGCTATCCTTGGATGTTCGTGGTGCATGCATACCAATTGCTCGATATTTCTCCGCCATCTTGGATTTCATTAAACGCCACTTGTGAGTTTATTATTGCATTTTATGACTTTCTGCTGCCACCAAAGGACTTTTCAGGCTATTTTACATTAGATTAAACACTCTTAATTGTTGTAGCAAAAGTTTGCAACAGACCCATTGTACTTTTACACAATTTTATTCAGTGAAGTTCTACGAAAAACTCATGAACGGCGCTGAAAGAGCGTCGAACAGAAAAATATTTTTTCGTAATAATATTGAGATAACAGTGCTATAACGAAGATATTTTCAAGATTTTAAAGTTCCATTTGCAGACTTTATGAACGAATAAACTTGAGAGCAAGACGCAGTCTCTTGTATTTCGTGTATAGATGTTAATTTTGCGGAAGGAACGGGAAAAATGGTGCAAATTGCAAGACGGAAGATCGTTGAAAAGTAATTCTCCCTTCTCGCCTCAAAGCGACCAGAATGGGATTGAAAACATGAAATACCCGTTTTTATTGCTTTCAATAATTTGAAAACATCCTTTTATTTATCTTGTAAGAAAGAAGCAGTAGCTGCACAGCAGTCAAACAAAATGTTATAGGATGACTTTTACTCGATAAACAAACTTCTTCGATTACGCGTGGCACACAGTGGGAACGGAACTCAAATGAAACGTACCAAATTTTGGATGTGCAGTTTGAGAGTCTGCCAATAAATTTAAATGAGAAAAAAAAATTATCAAAGAGTAATTTCATGATAAGTTAAATGTCCGTTATAATTTGAAGTCACACGTACCCGATTTTTTTTTTTTTTTTTTTTTTTTTTTTTTTTTTTTTTTTAAATGAACCTTTAGAATACAGGAGGTTTTTATACCATCGGTGATATTACACAAAGATACTTAAAACTTAATTCAACGTTTCAAAATCTTGCACGACTGTTTGAGGAGGTTTTTATACCATCGGTAATATTACACAAAGATACTTAAAACTTAATTCAACGTTTCAAAATCTTGCACGACTGTTTGAGGAGGTTTTTATACCATCGGTAATATTACACAAAGATACTTAAAACTTAATTCAACGTTTCAAAATCTTGCACGACTGTTTGAGGAGGTTTCTCTACCATCGGTTATATAACACAAAGATACTTAAAACTTAATTCAACGTTTCAAAATCTTGCACGACTGTTTGATTTTTAAAGGAAAAGCAAATAAGTAAATCTTCTTGATTTTTTTGTGTGTGAAAAACTCGTAATCGAATATTTACGGAGATTGGCTGGTCGGTTCACTACAAACAATAAGAAAAGTCTGTATGATGAGAGGTTTTGAAATGTTGCATTGTATTACACCTCTTTATAATAACTCCAACAATCTGTGTCAAAGGACGAATATTTAATAAATCAGGCCTTTATTTTTCCTCTCTTGCAATCGAAAAATGTCACGAAAAGCGTGACGGATGATAAACATTTAAACTGGGATGAGCCCAAATCCATCAGAAAAAGAACTTCCCTAACCAAATTCTAACTTACAGCACATTTCCAATGGAGAAGAAAAATTTCAGGCCCTTTCCTGAAATAGGTAACAACAACAAAGAAAAAAAAAAGAGTGTCCAGAAAGCAGCTTGAATATTTCCGGTGTGTGGTAACCATTACGCTTGAGAAAATAAAACAGGAATAAAATAAAAAAGGAAATCAAGAAAAATAAAGAATGAAGTTGGAGCTAAAGTAGTAGCTGAGGTTATAAAAAAGGACTTAGAGTGTGGGGGAGGATTAAGCGAGAGGAGACGTCGCTTTTGGATAAAAACGCGACGAGGACAAAATGTGAGAAATTCAATTAGGATAAAAGTAAAACCAGCACACTGCTGGCCGCCATGAGGTAATTAATGACCTCAGTTTGGCCGGCGCGCCAGAAAATTGATTAAAACTTCAATTATCATAAACGAGTGGGATATATCGAACGGAATCGATTCGAGAGAAAATAATTAATCGGGCGAAAGGATTAGCGAAACGCTCAAGAAGCTAGCTTGGCAAAGACACAAAACATTAATCGCTCAGATAAAGAGACTCCGTTTCAGCACGATACACAATCCGTGGAGGGGAGAGGGGGGGGGGGTTGAAAGGAAGAGGGCAAAGTCTAGGAAGGTTCGTCGAACGGCGCACATTGCAAACAAGGATATCGAGGCAGAGTATATGCAATCCGCAACGCACCTTATCAATGCGTTGAAATAATAAGATCTGCGTGTTGCGTATTGCATACCCTTTTGAAAAGAGATGATTTGACCCCCATGAACGAATTTGAATGTGTATTCCGACGGGGATTGCCGGAGTTCCGACCCGTGCGTACCTTCAATCTCTATGATCCTTTTTTTCCTTATCTATACAATGCATATTTTTAATGAGCCTCCAAAGGTTTCACTTCTTATCTTTCGCCTTCGTGGAAGCCTACGTCTAATCAGTTTTTTTTTTTCAAGGGACTTTCTACAACCAACAAAACTACCCGGCCAGCTTATGCAATCCACAACGCACCTGTCAAAAGTTATATATTGTGCATTGTGTGTTGCATACCTGGAGTCCATTGATAGAAATTCTTAATTGGGAGCACCGACACGACGCTTCATGCATTTGATTAAAAGTTGAACGCCTGAACGAATTCGAAGGTTAAGTTCATCGATAGACCAGCTGTGTGGACAAGGAGTCCATTTATATCTAACTAAGTTTTCGGCATTCCGACAGGTACCCATATTTTCGTCTTCTCCTCTTTCCCCTCATCGACTCGTCTGTGTGGAGCCTTCGATGTCTTTGACTCTTTCTTTGCTCCGGGAAAACAAATAAAAACAACGACCAATTAGAGCTCTTTGAGCTCTTGTCGTTACTCCCTATAAAGTACCGTCATCAAGGGACTCTAAAGCATACCCTGTAGGCTGATTCTCCAATCTCCCTGTCTATCTCGTACGAGACGACACGAGATAGACGAGATAAACGGATCTATCCCTTGCAAAGAGATACAACGGGAGTCATCCCGTCTCGTCTCGTGAAATGAGCAGAACCAACCATCTGGCCGTCTTTGGACGGGGACGGGTAAAGGATACGTACCTTTCTTCCCGTTCCCGCAGGGATTATCGGCGTCAAAAACAACGGTGGGCAAGTCGTGCCGGCAAAGTATCGTAAAGGCAACACACGTTACTCATAATCTCCCATTCATTTGGCTTGAACGCCAGATTTGCGTACCGCTTGCTGCCTGGACGACGTTTCGCAGGCGCAAGTGCCATCACTTCTGTCGTCGATAGTGCACTCTAACGAGGTTCAAGCCTGTCTCTCCAGTGTCCACTGTGCGACGTCTTGATAAAGAAGCAAGGGGAAGAAGGGGGGGGGGGGCAGTCTCTGCTACTGTGAGTGCACAAAATCCAGTCGACGGTGATCGAAAGAAGGGGTGAGGGGGGGGGGGGGTGGAGGCTTGTCAAAAGCCACCGAGTGTCCAAACGTTCATTCAGTCTAACCCATCCCATTAACGCGCCGGATCATTCTAAACTGAACGTATGTCTGTTGCGAGGCCTCGAAAATAGCCGAAGATAACGTTGAGGACTTGACTACTGCACTGAGCAACCGTGGAGATGAGAACATTATTTAAAACCCGTTAAAAGCTACCAGAAATTAAAAGCAAGGCGGTGGAGAAGTAAGAGGAGGAGAGAAAGGGGGTGAGAGGGAGAATAAAAACGATTATAGTGTTGCGCATGGCCATTGACGTCTCCAGCATATTATATAAAAAGCGGGGACGACTTCTCCGCGAACGTAATTCAACCCTTCAATTATTATCGATCAGCACATTAATCGATTCTTATTTCGATACTCGAACGTATATTTTAATTTGCGCTTATCATGCGACTCGATCGTCGAGTCGTATATCTATCGAATGGCGGTCCACGATAACTGCGCCCGTTGGATGAGTCGTGCGAAGTGAAAATATAAAATGAATAAAAATAAAAAGGATAGAATTTAATCAAATCAAATCAAATTAAATTAAATTAAATTAAAAAGGAGCCCTCATCCGAGAGACATGTCAGCCTTCCAGCTGCTTGCATTTGACGGTTATTAACCAGATTTATATGGTGGTCGTTGCTTTTGAATCTTAAACTAAACCAATCCGCCCAGCGCTTTCTATAAATTCAGAAGCGATGGTACAGGTAAGTACCTTCTCACTCAAGGCGAGGGAGGTCAAGTGAGAAATGTACTGGTTATAAATTACTTTTTGAAGCCGTGACGGCTAAAACCCAAACTTAAAAGTTAAAAAAAGAAAAAATTAATAACCCCCCCCCCCCCCCCCGTTCATACCACGATCGTTTCGATAGCTCACTATCAAGACTGCCCGCAGTAAAATACGTTTCTCCCTACTGACACAGAATAATACAATCAGAACGGAAACTCTGTCGGGTTTTGAAGCAAATTTATTTCGCGTCCGCCATGTTGGGATATAGGATGTTTACATCTGGATTCGCGCGTGAAAAACGAATATAGGACATGATCCGCGAAATTTTCATTCTGAAATGCCAGTAGAATAACAGTGAGGCCGGAAACTTAAGATTTCTTTCCAGAATTTACAGAAATAAATGAGTTTCAACACAAATCACACACGTCCGCCATGTTGGGATATAGGACCACAGCGTTGCCTATTGGTGCCGTTAAATTCCAAACTTGCTTCCATTGGCTCTTATGGGAGTTTCCGTTCTGATTGTATTATTCTGTGCTACTGAGTGTGTTCTGCTTGTCTATATTTTCGTTCTAAAAAAAAGAATCGGAATTTCGGTCAGTATCGAGGAAGACCGCATCTCTAATTCAGTTGTTCGTAACGGCCTAATTACTCATCAAATTTATATCAGCGCATGCACATGTGTTGTAAGATTTGGTGCAAAGCACAGTTGCTTTAATGATGCTGACGGTTTTCTCTTTGTGAGCTGTCTCTCTCTTTTCTCCATTGAATTACGTGTGTTGGACAAGGATGGACAAGGGGATAAAACCCCCTCTTTCCATCCTTTTTCAACTAATAAATTCAAAAGGGAAACCGAGAGAGATAGAAGAAATCCTCGTTGCACTACTTTGTGCACACATGGCCTTCCGTCTTTTCACACTTGCTCACGCAATATTGCTGCGATAGCGTGAGCATGGCGATAACTCTTACGACTAAAATCTTGCAAGGACCAGACAACAAATTCACGTTCATTTTTCTTAGCACGCACGTAACCGCTGTGCTGTGGTGGGCCTGGCTCGTGTCAATCATTTAAGTGGCAAGATGAACGGATGGACGCTACAGACAAACATGCCGTAACTCACATTCACAGATCGGAAAAATTGCTGTGGTCACCAAGATATACAGTACAGTGGTGGAAGCGTGCAATCCGGCAACGTTGCATCCGGCTCATCGAAACCTGTGAAAAATATCGAACTATCTAGGAATCGCCGATGACCAAGAGATTCGACCTTTCCTATGAGTTCAAATGGACAAAATACCTTGTTGCCAAATATTACGCTTCGCCACTGCCAAGATAGGTTGGAGAAGGAGCTATAAAAGAGTATAAGCTGAATTTTAAAAAACGTAAATCCCGACATCAAACCCGATGGTACAGCAAAGATCCAGTGGCGTTGCGTGCGCAATTTAGCAACGTTATACAGTGTCCATTTAAACCCGTGTAGAGGGTCGAATGCGAAGGTGTTCACCGAAAACCCTATCATTCGATTTTTTTCATGGGTTTAAATGGACGAACGGCAACGTTGCAAAATAGCACGCTACGCCACTGCATTGGTTATTAGATATGATCGAAACACTTAAAGAACTTAAAGAAACTGGCGTTTTCTTGGTGCTGGTTAGAGCACCTTCTGTCGACAGACATTTCTTGTGGTAACTTATTGTCAGTATTAGAGTCCCTATATGTAGACTGTAGAGAGTTAAGACAAGTGAAATCATGGGCGCCGCCATTGGATGCGATTTTGCACATTTGTTTACATTCTGAGGCCGTCGTTGCGTTTTGCTCCACTGAAAAGATTACACTTCCGCTAAGTTTGTAACGATGTAATCTTTCCCTGCTTTTGTTGATCGACATGTATTAACGCTTTTTAATGATTCTTTTGAGATTTGTGGACATTCTTATGGTGCATTATGATTAAAATTAACAGATTCATCGCAAATTAACTCTTTTATCTGTAAAAGACCGTTGGTAAACAAAACAAAAGTGCAAAAGCGCATCCAATGGCGGCGTCCGTAGAGCCTAAAATTCATCGACCGATCAGAAGTTGACTACCCTCTTGTCTTAACTCTCTACATATAGAGACTCTAGTTAGTATCACTGTTAAATTTTATTCAAAACCGAATAGAAGAAGAAGAAAAAAATAAGAAGAATAAGAAGAAGAATAAGAAGGAAAAGGAAAAAAATCAGTTCGAGATTGTATATTCAAAGAATAAGAGGGGCATCACACCACACCTTAATCTGTACTTTGCATTTAAATGGCTCTCAATAATGTCTTCATTCTCAATAATCAGGGTCGGACTGGCTCTCTAAATGTTGGGTCGCTCGGTCAATTTGGGGGCCCCTCCCTCCATTTTGGGGCCCCCCTCAGACCATTTTTTTAAAAATTAACTTAAAACGAAGCAGTTTTTACGCTATTTTTCAACTGATAATTAAAGTTCTCTGTTTCTTATTTTTTAGTTATTACGTAGACTTATTAAGTCTCGATGCATTTTCAATCCTTATATTAAGCAATCTTAATTAGCTTACAATGGTTTTCCTTTAGAGTAATCTATTTACTGTCTTCTTTGATACATTATATTCTTTTTTTCATTCCTGAATTTTTCCATTTTATCCATTCGGGGGCCCCATCGAAGGCTCCTGCGGGGCCCCCTTGGGCCTCAAAAAGCGAAACTTTAGGCCGCGATCGCGGCCTAGCGGCCCTGGCCAGTGGCCAGTCCGACCCTGTCAATAATCACCGGTTAAAACCAAACCACTGGCGCGGAAGCACATCCATCATTACTCTTGGCCAAAATGATGCAAGGCGACTAATTCAAACTAAACAAAAAAATATATAAAATTTTCTCCGAGGCGCGCAGTAGGGACATTGGTACAGGATCACAGTGGGTCGAAGTATGGTATTTTTCCTGCGGACATCATTACAATAGCAAAACATCACATACTAAGCATTCTGCCTTTGGAAATCTGGTCCCTAAGGAGGAAACGCCACAGTAGAAGCAATTTGAGAGGAATTCGTCACAGTTTTCACCTCCGTTGAAACTAATGCAAAATTAAAGATTATTTGAAGGTTTCATTGAACCCCATAGGATTGATTCTTTTCCAAAATTTAAAAAAAAAAAAATGTCAACTTTTTGAAAATCACCCTATTTGACCTCTATCAACTTAAGAGTTCATTTAAGGATCTTAAGTTCGACCCTCACAGTCAAAACGTGGCAAAGCGTGCAATTTGGCAACGTTGCGTGAAGTCCATTTCAACACATGACATGCATAGAGCTGTAGGCGAGTGTAGGGTGAGCGTTGAACAGTGAACACACCCTCTAGCACTACTGCGTGGGTTTAAAAGGATAAAAATGTAACGTTGCCGAAATGCACGATTTGACTTGTGCCAAGACAGCAAAATAACTTTAGTTTAATGCGAATTTTCAGTGCTTAAATTAAATACTTGATTTTGATTGGAGGGTATCGTTACTTCTCTGAAGCAAGAATCTTAATTTTACAGATACACTTTTGGAAAAACTAAGTTTCGGTCATATGGGTACAGCTGTATGGACAAGATGAGTGGCCACTGGCTAAAAACTGAGACCACCGAGAAAGCTCGTTACAAGTTCTACCGTCGCACAGTCACACAGTGGGAAAACTTTGCAATACGTAGTCATACTTAGTAACTTAGTCATAACTTAGTCATAAGTCATAATCAGCGAAGTCTCCAAAAATTATCTTTCAGCGCGTATATCAGACAATGACTTGATACGTATTTCCCACCAAAAATTCATTTTCAAAAGTGTATCTTACTATAGACTGTTTTAGTAGAGCGATATATCGTATCGATTGCCGTCCGAGGGCCTCTGGTTCCAAACAAACTTTGGTTCAATGTAATTTCCCCATAAGCGGATTTTTGAACGGAAATTTAGGGTATTAAATCAAACAATTTATGCGACCTTTTTGCGATTATGAATTCTACGTCCTCGAAAATGCTTAATTTTGTCTGGTTCCACCCGTAAAACTGCCGGAATCAACAAGATATTACAGATAAAACGATGCGTTTGGAGGTTGGAATCACCCACATGTTATTATTGTTGTTGTGGAATTGGCGGGATTTCGGGCTATTCTAACCTACAAATGCAACATTTAATCTGTAATATCTTATTGAATTCGGCAGTTTTAGTCAAGGAACCAGGCATAGTTAAGCATTTTTGAGGACGTAGAATTCATAATCGCAACAAGGTCGCATTAATTGTTTGATTTAATACCCTAAATTTCCGTTCAAAAGTTCGCTTATGGGGAAATTACATTGAACCAGAGTTTGTTTGGAACCAGAGGCCCTTGGACGGCAATCGATACGATATATCGCTCTACTAAAACAGTCTATAGTATAATGAAATAACTTCTTACTGAAAGCGAAGTCTCCAAAAATTATCTTTCAGCGCGTATATCAGACACTAACTCGATACGTATTTCCCACCAAAAATTCATTTTCAAAAGTGTATAATGAAATAACTTCTTACTGAAAGCGTTAAACGGTGGTTTATCGATGATCGGTGATTGATGTTTTCTGGCCACCAGATCGATCATTTCTGCCGTTTGTGCGTCCGTTCTGCCACCGCGGTTGGAAAAAAATGGCGTTCTACTTCACCCCGCAGCTTAAATAAGAGAGAGAGAAAAAACTACGGGCAGCAATAACATCCTTTACCCCCTCCCTTCCCCCCACCCCACCCCGTTAAAAAAGCCGAAAAAACTGTGGGGTCAACGGGCAAGTGTGTAGTTGGTCTGCAACGAGCACTGTAATTTCGAGCTCTCGAAATAATTTGTAAATAATGAGGTTTGGTCAGAGTGGTGGAGTTAAAGCGACGTGAAAGACAGAGAGAGAGAGAGCGAGAGAGAGCGAGAGAGAGCGAGAGAGAGCGAGAGAGAGCGAGAGAGAGCGAGAGAGAGAGAGAGAGAGAGGGGGGGGAGGGGGCGGAAATCTGGGATGCAGCCCTTTTAACTCTTTACGGGCCGAATGCACAAAAATCTGATCAAGACTACCGCGTCCCCGCAGATATCTCATTTATATATTTTCTACTCTCCGTGGTTAATACCTCCTCCCCTCCTCCCCCCTCCCCCCTCCCCACCAGTCCACCATTTGATGGTGCATAGTGTGGTGCTTCGATGAGGGGTATCATTATTCATGTGTGAGGCGCATAGGCACGACTTGCCGGAGAAATGGTGATGCTACTCCTCCGCCCCCCCCACGTGTTTCCACCAAGGTTGCCGTATCCAGTGCCTTTTACGTATTAAATTATTGAATGAAAGTAATATCTTGGTTCTTTAAACCTCTTGGCTGCACAACTAAACAACTTGGCTCTTGCGATTGGGTAACCATCAATTTTTCCATTTTACAGGCAAAAGAGAATTCTTTTAAAGAGGGGAAAACACGGTTTCTAAATTGCATCGCGCGCCGCCACTGGACTTAGCCCTTTTATGACTATCAGGTTACGGAAACAAATCAACGTTTGCTCGCTCAAATTATGTAAGGGTAGTTAAATATTCCTACATCACGGTGCTGATATTGCATACACACTTGATTGAAGGCGCCCAGTGATAAGTTATCTTTTCAAATAGTAACAATTGGGAGTCGCAATTAATGCTAGTAAAAAAACTGAAATTCTGTGAGGAAATATCGACGAATTAAAGATCGTCGCGAGATAGTTTCGCCTTCAAGGTTTCGGTTCGGCCACTCTTCGTACTCCTCACACCTTGCAGGTGCGAGGCCCGTGCGGGTGGGGCGGGAGAGCCGTTGCAGATCAGTCCCACACTCACACCCATAACTAAAAATGTATGAAAATCTCGCGACAATCTTTAATTCGTCGATAGTACATGTAGTCACATAAAGGATACTCGGGCGTGGTATGGAAGCGGTTAGTGACTTAAATGTCACTTATACAGCATTACAGCCAGTAATAATACAACTCCACATCGAAAGTTTCAAAAGTCCAGACATCTTTTTAGTTCAGTAGCACGGTGCGGCACTGTGGCATGCATGTGATGCGCAACGAGGATGCGCGGTGGCACCGTATTGGGTCCTCACGTCGAGGGAGGGGCCGAGTGTTCAGTGCGGGCTACCGGATTGTATGTGCCGGACAAGAGCGTATGTGCATGAAGACTTCAGATTTACTCAGCGGCGATGAGATGAGTTAATTATAGATATTATTCCATCTAATAAGAGTGCCCTAGCTTCATCATCGGAAGATAGGTATACAGGCAGGCAGGTAGGTAGATTGTTCGGAAAAGCAACGAGGATAAAGAGGGCCCTGGTGCAATCATGCACACTCACAGGGTGGTCAAAATATACTTTGTATCTGCATCAGTTATGGAAGAGTTTGGAGCTGTAACACCTATAGTCCCTATATATACTATGATAGTTGCGCCATTGCTGAATCCATTTCTGATGGGCTCTCAGATTAATTAGGCTGTCAAGAAAGCTCCAAGAGGCAAATGCAAATGGCGAAGGGTTTGTTTACTTTTCGCGAACTCGCTTTCATTACACATTTGAAGTAACAGTGACCGCGGTAATTTTTCCTCTGTTTGAATGTTATTTTGGAGAACATTATCTCTTTCAATAACGACTTTTTTGTCGAAAATCAGAATCTAACTAGGGGCTCCATTGATCCGCTTCATCTTCTTCATTTTGAAGGCATTGGCGCAACTCTCATAGTATAAAGGGACTCTAGTAACACCTTTAAAGGTATGATCGGAGCTTTAAAATATCCAAATAAAAACTGAATGTCCTACAGAAACTCCCGATTATGTTACTCTTGATCAAGTTAAGAAAGTCCGTGAATGTTCAAGAAACGGCAACATAACGTATTCGAATTTGAAACAAATTTGCTGCAGTCTACAGGAACATTCGTGGTGTTAGAATCCATTCGCTCATTCCTTGGAACTTTGATTTCGATTCATAGTCCGTGAATGTTCTGCGAACAGGAACGAAAAATTATTCGACCTTAAAAAATGATTTGCGGCTGTCTTATTTAGGAACACTTTTTCAATTTAGAATCTATTTACATGTTCGTTGGAACTTTAATTTTGATTCTGCGTGTAGAAAACTAGAATCACGGAATTTTCATGAGTATGCCGATGTTGCATTTGCGGCATGTTTTGGGCATGCGAGTAACATTCAAAGAGGTGAATTATGGCTTCAAAAAGAGAGGAACTCCGGGCAATATTATAGAACATTCCTTAGACATTGCTGATTTCTATTTTTACGAGAAATTTGTTCCAAAATCGAACACTTAGAATTTTGGAGTGCTGCATCGAGGGAAGTACATTAAATTGAAGCGCAGGTGACGAAGTTGGGAAATACATTGGTTTGAAGCTTGAGGCTCAGGGAAGTAATCAAATATTACTAGAAACTTTAGAAGCAATGAGATATAGTCCACGATTTTACATTCAAGTTGAAATATTTATTCTACATCGCTATGTGAACATAGGGGGAGGGGGGAAGGGGTTCCATTTAATTCTTCGGTTTTTCGCATTTTGCTTAAAGTTCCGATTACGCAAAATCACATCATAAAAAATCGCAGATCACCTCCCGCCCTTAATCATAAATTAGTATTTTACATTTTTACTCAATTCAATGCAGAAGATGATCCAAAATTAAAAACTATAGCTGTGATTGTGTTAAAATTGTTCTGAAAAAAAAAACAAAAAAACAAAAAACAAAACAAAAAAACAAAAAAAAAAACTACTAATTAGAACTCAAACACAAAATTCAAGTTGAATAGTATTTTGATGTTGTTCGAAGCCACAAAGCGTGAATCATTATTTGTCCCTCCTGTAAAATTTTATTTTGTTGACACCCTTTTCCTAAAACGTCCAAGTATTTTCTAAAACACCCTGTATAGATTATATCTACCTGTTCAATGGGCATTTCGGAATTGTGCCCCCATGCCCCCCGCCGACGCATCTTCTGCCGCTTACCTTCCCAAAATTTTGATTAGTCAATCTCGGTAGTCCCAGTTTAATTGATTGTTTAATTAGAGTATTCTCCGTACCATTCAAAACAACGGGCCGCGGTCTTCAAAAGAAACTATATATTCTCGGATATGGTTAATGAAATTCGGTCGGAGTCTGATGGAATAAAGAAGGATCTTTGCACCCACCTACGCGGTTACCTCCGGAGTTGCATGATATTTTGAAGGGGGCGGGACGGGCTAAGCGAGTCAGCGAAGCACTCGTGAGTCAAGACTCAGAGTCTGCGCGGGCCTTGATTATTACAGCTGCTAGCGGACGAAAAACGTGACGTGTGGCAAAATGAAAATACTCACATATCTTCATATCTTTCCTTTTCATGAAAGTTAAATTCTCTTTCTCTTTCATGCGCATTTACAACGACTAGAATCGGTGAAATTGAGGCGGTACAATTTCGAGGTTAAAATCCCCCCCCCCCTTCCTGCTCAATGAAAAACTCCCGCATATAAAAAAAGGGTCATTTCAAGGCAGGACTGGCGATTCGCATCACGTGGAAATAAGGGAGCTCCCAAATCCAAAGATGATAGTTCCATATCGGTACATAAAACGCTTGCTTACTGAACTCAATTTGAATGATGATCCATCTAATGAAAACTACTGAATATCAATTAATTGGTCGTTTCATGACAAACAAAATATTTAGGAATAAAACCTCAGTAGCAGAAATTGCAAGGTTTTTTCAGTGACGATCATATCTTTGATTTTAAAAAGACCGCTTCCTCTCGTTATGGGACGTAGGCAGACGAAATTTTAAGTTTTTGAGGCAAAAGAAAGTGAGAAAAACCATTTGGCACTAAACTAAAGATCAGAATGAATTTCGAAATGAACGAAAGGAACCGTCTAATTTGTGAGGATTCAGAAAACAGTAAGTTGGATTAAAATATTTCAGGAGGGTCACCGCAATCGTACAGCCTCCGAATCCACCAACATACATTTTCAAAGGGCTGACCGCTCCTCGTGATGTAACAGCAAGGTCACACGCAACTGCTCGGTGAATGGTCATTTGCCCTTGTAGAAATTCATAATGGACTGAGCGGCTCATTAGACAACAATCCTACAATAATAAGTGCCGGACTCGAGATAATCCACCATCATGTATTAAGAAACCGCACCTCATAGCCATTTGAATTTATCATAGTTCCGTTGAGATTGAAACATCAATGGTTGAACAAATTCTTAAAGTCACCTTCTTTTCCCCCTATTTTCATAATAACTACTGACGCAAAAAAAAAAAAAAAAAAAAAAAAAAAAAAAACTTATTCCAGTTTTAATTGAGGATACTGGTTGAGGCGCTCCTCAGGCGGACCAAGAAATTTTTGTTTCCCCACTCTTTCCTCAATTAAACGCAAGTGTTAGAAAAGGACATATTAGGGGTAGTCATTTGACTTTCGTCCCTACCTCCTTTCGTTTCTAACACACCGTTCAAATGGGCAAAAAAAGAGACAGACAAACTCCTGAATCCGTCACTGGCAAAGAGAGCACCTAGATTGCCATAGCAAAAGCTCTCGATCAAGAATCACACCCATTTCAAGAACTTTAACAAATATTTACCGATGGAAACAGTCAGAGCTCTATCGAGCCAGTACGCTGTATAATTCCGTGGGTCTATGTAGACTGTTGGCACGCAAACACAGTTTGACAGATTGCCTACCCACTAGGAGCAACCTTGTGCTGCCGGAAGCATAACACTTACAGTACTTACACGCAAGTTGACGCAAGGGTGCGATGTAAGGCGCGCGGAAAAGTTTCTCCAGTTTTTCAACCCAGAAACCCTGACCCTGCCCGCAGAAGTTGAAAGTTAATTAACTTCATCATTTACGGCTTATTAGAATCATTTACATTCTGAGAAAAATGATATCTCAGAGTGTATAAAGAGGATGAACAAGTAGAAATAGGAACACTGAAAAAGTAGCTTGTGTCTTAGGCACGAATTAGGGTTCACCGGCCACAATTTGGATCAGTTCTGTGCATGGGACACAATCATAGTGTGCCGTTGACGCAATCTGATTGAGTCCCATGCACAGAGCTGATCCAAATTGTGGTCGGTGAACCCAAATTCGTGCCTAAGACACAAGCTACTTTTTTCGGTGAAGCAAGACAACTGTACGAGAAACGAGTGGAACCCCTCGTTATGCTGTATGATTATTGCAATAAGAAAGAAAATTGGGAAAAATAGCGAACAAAAGAAGTATATGATAAAGGACGAAAAATAAAACTTACAGTTTGGGTTCGCAGTAAACCAAATTTTGATCAATTGGTTCATTTGATGGTTCTACGAAAGGGAGCTAGAATCACTCTGGAATCATGTTTAATGTTTAACAAGTTAAATTCCTGGAGATCACTCCTGCGAACAAAAAGACAAAAAAGCAAGTAAGTTATCGCATAAGTAAATGAGAAATCACATAAATGGAATCGAGGAAACAGGTAAGAAAAACAGTGGCGGCTCGTGCAATCTGGCAACCATGCACTTTTGCCATTTAAACGTATGCAAAAAGATCGATACTAGGTGAGGCGCTACGCCTCACCAAGTAATCGATTATTTTACACAGTTTTAAATGGAGGAAATCCATTGTTGCCACATTGCACGAGCCGCCGCTGAAGAAAAAGTAGGATCAACTCATTCGCCCTCATCGGTATCAAGTGAGATTATCCGCAATTTTCCAGGTGTAGTTTCACAAAGATTTACGCGCACACTCAGCATATACTCTTCAGGTGATGAAAACGTCAATTGAATTTTGAAGCCAACATCGAATGCCTTCCTAGTAAAGTATTACAAATGCCATTTTCTGGGTCTTCATCCCCGACCTCAACACAAGAAACCGCAGATGCAACAGTGTAGAATGGGAAAGTTGAATTACAATCGCATTTCATCGTGTCATCCGAACTAGAAATTAGGAATAAATGAAATGACGCACCTCCTTTGATTTCAATGTGGCAAAACGTGAAGAGAAAACACAGTTCAACTGCCAAATTGTGAACTGGATGGATGTAGAGTCCCCGTATACTAGAGGAGAGTTGCGCAAATCATCTTCAAAATGAAGAAGAAGAAGCAGTTCAATGGAGCCCCCAAGAGGTAAAATTCAAAAGGCGATGGCGGTTGGCCATTTGCCTCTGCGCTGTTGCTGCTATTTCCCACCTATTTCCCTATTTCTCATAGGTTATAGGTTCCGATTCAAATCAGGTAATCTTTTCTCAATCGGTGCAATCGCTGTTAAATTGTTAAAATATCCGCAAGTTGTTTAAAATCATCGACAACTTTACCGGTTGAGAAAAGATTATAGATGCGGGTGTTTTCGTGCATTACAGTCATACACTGAGCTGAACTGATTAATCTTTTCTCCACCGGTGGATTGAAAAATACCATTAATTATAAACAAAAAGGTATCTCTGGTTACAATACTCTTCCGGGAAGGGGTCAATAAATTCCGAATTTCGAATAGACTTGAAAACCATGCGATTCGCCTCCAACCGATCACCGTTCCTCATTCTAATTCAGTCCATTCGAAATCCTTCAATTTCAAAGATCACCCTGCGCCCTGCTGAACTCCTCATCTGCTACAGAAGTGGGTAACGCGGAGAGGAAGAACTCGGGGGGGGGGGGGGTGTGGAATAGTAATGCTAATGTAATGGAATGCAACGCCATAGGACGGTTGTTGAAGCGAAAATTGAAATGAAAAGGAAGGAGATACGAAGAACAGATACGAAGCGAAACGATGTAAACAAATGCGTTGCAGGAGGAGCGTTGACCCGCGTTGCTCGTTGACTTCGCGCGGGACGGACGGACGGACGGAGACGGAGACTATAAACAGACGCAGTGCAGAGGTGAAGGTCACGCGAGATCAGCTGACGGAAGTAGCTGGTGGCGGGGTGTCGCGCGCTCGCGCATTGCGAATTGCGCCCTCTCTCGTCCCGTCGCCGTCGGTCGTCTATTGCTCTCCATATCCACCCGCACGGGCGGAGCGGAGCGGGTGGGTGCTCGCGCGACGAATCAACAACGTTGCCGAGGTAAATAAAAGAAAGGAACCAAAGTGCCTTTCGGGGAGATCGTTTTAACGAACGATTCCTTTGCTCGCAACGTAACAGAACTATATTCCACAGTTAAGAGGTCTCTCCACCTGCGAATTTAAAAGCGCGAATAGACTTCTTGAGCCCAAGGCTACAGATTAAGAGGTATGCTCATCTGACTTCGCGCCACGAAATCAGTAGCGCGCAGTTCAAAATCCAGATCCAAGATGGCCGACAAAAGCAAAAAACGTTGTATACTCTTTCCAGAAAACATCGGGCTATTTTCTGCTTTTCTGGAGAGGGAAGCCCAATGTTTTCTGGAAAGACTATACAATGTTTTCTGCTTTTGTCGGCCATCTTGGATCTGGATTTTGAACTGCGCGCTACTGACATCGTGGCGCGAAGTCAGATGAGCATACCTCTTTAATCTATAACTTTGGCTTGAGCCAATGGTTTCTTTGTTGTCGAATACATCGGACTCGACCTATCAACTTCAAGGCAGCTCATTGGCTCAATCAGTTTATTCGCGCTTTTAAATTCGCAGACGGAGAGACCCCTTTAAGCAAATGGAAATCGATTTCCAGTGAGAAATAGAGGCACATCACATGCCATGCCTTACGTGTTGTAAAATGAAAGTGAGGCAAGTTAATTGAGTTAATTTTTTGTTCGGGGACTTAAGACTCATAAAATCAACAGCCAACAGTCGCATACGGTTAAGCGGTGAACATTGCTTCAATTGGACTCTTTGCAAAATTTTGCTACAGGTGATTGAAGAGATGATTCTGGCATAAAAACCTGTAAAAATGACGATGAGAACACTAAAAAATCACGAGATGTACTCTCAGAATCGTGCTTAGTGACAAAGAGACGCAGGTATCATGGGAGATATCTAATTTGAGACCTATCTCTGTGTTTCTGTAGAGAAAGTGAGATAATAGACAGGAATCTCCCATTCTCCCATGATACCTGCGTTGAACCGCCATTGCGATCTTGCCGTTGTAGCAGTTATGTGACTTTATTATTGAATTTTAGGCTTTCTTTCTGCGATTTTTGTGATTTTCGCTGGATTTTACATAAGGTTGGATATTTCATTTGCTCACAGCAAAAGTTTGCAAGAGCCCCATTCATATCTAACCTGAAATTTTCCTTTGAAGTCCAAATTTCAAGTAATTAAGATACGTAAACTTTGCATCAGAAACCATTGTTCTGAAAATAAGAAGAGTGAGAAAAAACGCCGATTTAAATCACGAAGAAAACCAAAGTTATATTCATAACAAAACAGTTGGTGACTGTTGGTGTTGGCTCTTAGTTCGATGCGTTCAAACATTTGAGCAGGGAAATTGGGCATAAAAAGTTCTACTGTAAACAAAATATGTAATGTTCACAATAGTAGCCAAAGCACGGTGCTTCAGATGGTGCATTAAATTTCTTTGAATTATTAGCCGCGTTATGAATCAGCTAAATTGCAGAGAAGGGGTATTGTCGATTGTTCATTATCGTGTTGCAAAAATGTGCAAACCTTTTTTCGGTTTACAAGGAATCAAGATCATTTATATTTCAACAATGAGCCCGAGGTATGATATTTAATGATGTGGGGACAAGTTTCTGCTTTGACGAGGAACTGAAAAACCTGGTTTCTAAAAAAACAATAAAACAATAGCACAGATTTTGTGACAACGCAACAACGTAACAAACTGACTGTGAGCATTTTGGCGCAAACCGGAGGTCTATATCGTTTTCCATATTCGAGATATCGCATCCTGTAAATCGACAATGGACATTCGATACCTTGAATATAAAAAACGATACTGGGCATAAGTCGCAAAAAGTTCTACTGTAAACGAAATATGTAATGTTCACAATAGTAACCAAAGCACGGTGCTTCAGATAGTGCATTAAATTTCTTTGAATTATTAGCCGCGTTATGAATCAGCTAAATTGCAGAGAAGCTAGCTGCTCAGTTTGCTCCGCCTTTTCGATTGATATATCACTCGATAGGGGTCGTCACTCGGCATTTTTCAGACAGCCCCCGTGGGGGGGGGGGCAAAAACATTTAAAATGTTCAGGGGCTTTAAAACCAAATGTTGACTAAAGTTTTTGATGAAATTGAATATTTTCCTGAAAAAGACTTGCTTTTTAGAGGATTTTAGACTCCTTGCTTTTTAAATTCCGACTTTTCAAAGAGGAGTAATGATGTTTTGAAAATGGGCCCAAATCGCACTTTGACCTGCGATTTATCGAAAACGAAAAACGATATCGACCTTCGACTTTGCACCAAAAGTCTTAGAATTTTACCCTCCTTTTGAATACGAAATAAAAAATTGAGGTGGTCTCCATTTGAAGTATTGGATTTAGGGAGGTGGTACCCCCCTGGGGGCCCCCAGAGAGGACCCCCAAATCGGTAACCCTCTTAAAATATGTCCCCCTAAAAATAATTGAACACGTGTTTCAGCGTTTTTCGAAATTCGTAGCTGTTCTCAAGATAATCGGCCTGGCTCCTTTGTTAATTGACACCCAATATATGTATAGATACTGACCACGACGCCTTGTTATGACTCAGATAGGCCACCTATGCTTAATTTCATCGAGAAAAGTATCGCGGGTAGCCTACATCCAGGAGTACGAGCCATTCCGTGCTAGAGTGGTACAGTTCCTGACGAATATCGTTTAACGTCCCTAGACAAGTCCGAGTACCTATACTATGGACAGCTTTTCTTGGAGGTCTTCGTCGAAGCGGGACGATTGAATTTCCAAGAATTGAACAGGATTCTATCCTCCTCTCTCTTTTCCCATTAGAACGTGTATGATAGAAAAAGACAGATTAGGATTAGGGGCAGTCACGTGATTTTCGCCCCCTTTTCTATCCTTTGCTAACACATGCATTCTAATGGGAGAAGAGAGAGAAGAACATAATAATTTGGATCCACCGGTGGTATTGAAATGGGCGAATGGGTCTGTTGCAAACTTTTGCTACAGCGACAATAAGTGTTAAATCCGATGTAAAATCGCCTGAAAAGTCCATTGGTGGCATTATAAAGTCATGAAATACAATATTAAACTCACAAGAGGCGTTTATTGAAATCCAAGATGGCGGCAAAATATCGAGGAATCTTAATGTATGCACCGTGATCATCCAAGGATTGCCAACTTTGACTACCTCACTGGAGGTTTAGGTTATGTGTTTGTTTACGTTGTGATTGGTTGTGATGGATATTGTGAGGTTGGCTATAATTGAATGTTTGTGGTGCATGCATACAGATTGCTCGATATTTTGCCGCCATCTTGGATTTCATTAAACGCCTCTTCTGAGTTTATTATTGCATTTCATGGCTTTCTGATGCCACCATTGGACTTTTCAGGCAATTTTACATTAGATTACACACTCTATAGCGCTGTAGCAAAAGTTTGCAACAGACCCATTGGACTTTCTCATACGCGTTTTCAATTATCGCCGGAGTAAAAGATTTTAACAATTTTTTTTTTTCTCTTTTATTTTTTTCCCCCATTGCAACCAGACACAATAGTCATACTTTTTGTCGGATGGACGCGGAACGCGCTAGTTTCCAATAAGGCCAGTGCCACGTCCTTCACAAAAATAACTGTCAACGGGCGATGAACCTAGCTGATCTATTATATTTTAAAGATGAATTAAAAAATACATGCAACATACCGATTTGCAATATTCCGCTGCATTGCATCGCATCGCTACGCCGGGATTGCGCGTTCGGATGCGTCGAATGCAGCGAGGCGCGGACGGATGAGAAAGAGGATCGGCGCACTGTGGTCAGAGATCCTCAAAAAGTGGCCAAGAATCAGAAAATAAATTTCTCATCAATTTATCACTTCAAAATTTAACTATTTACTTAACCCCTTGGGACCAAGCCCGAGTATACTCGTTTTTATACTCTACTCTATTTCACATTGTTTCAGTCATTCCAGATGAACGCGATTATTGATGAAACGAGATAAGGTCTTTTCGAGCGCCTTCAATTTGTTGTATAGGCAATTCCAACTCCCCCAAGTACGAACAGTTAACTACCTTCCCTACAAGAAACGAAAGAGTGACGTTCTTCTGAACTAATCTCATGTATCAACCTGTATAATGTATAAGTAACCTGGTCCTTTGAGGGTTAATAGGGCTGTTGCACACTTTCGCTCTACGCGATTCAAGAGGTCGATTCGGGTGTAAAAACCCCCAAAAATAACGATGACAGCACTGAAAACTTCCGAAATCCACTTCTAAACTCAATAAACGCTTTTATTTGCGCGATTCTAATGGTGGCATGAGGGCAGTAATAATTAGAGATTCCCATCGAACAATTCTGTACCTCCATCAAGAAGTGAACCTATAAGAGACGACTTTCATGTGACACCAGTGTCATTAGTTGACACAGAAGCATTCATCGGATGTGGATCATTACTCTA
Source organism: Trialeurodes vaporariorum (assembly GCA_011764245.1). Classification (NCBI taxonomy): domain Eukaryota; kingdom Metazoa; phylum Arthropoda; class Insecta; order Hemiptera; family Aleyrodidae; genus Trialeurodes; species Trialeurodes vaporariorum. The sequence continues at coordinate 16,037,634 of VMOF01000024.1, read as the reverse complement.
AAGACTAACTATATACTCTGTGAATCATCCTTGTCAGCATAGAGAGGGTGAAGAAATTAAGATAGGAATCTCCCATTATTACTACCCTCAGCCACCACTACGCTCGCGCAAATGGAAGCGTTTATTGAGTTTATTAGAAGTGGATTTCGGAAGTTTTTACTGCTGTCTTCGTTATTTTTCCAGGTTTTTACACAATCATCGACTATTCAATCGCTTACAGCAAAAGTGTGCACGGAAAAAAAACTTCGGTGAAATTAACCATACAATAGCTGATTTTGGCACCTGCTAGATGTTATGGCAATGTTAACCAAAAGTATACTATGTTTTGACTAGGTACTAGGTGATGTTACCTGATTGCATGTCGAATTTACTCAAAGTATCGGTAAATGTACCATACTTCTGGTCAAGTTTACCATAACATCTAGCAGGTGCCAAAATCAGCTATCGTATGGTTAATTTCACTAATCTTTTTTTCCGTGTGCAACAGCCCAATTTCAATCACAAAGAACCCTCTTAATAAGCAATTTAAATCTAAAAACGTTACTAAATGTTTTTAAAATAAAGCTTACAAGGGATAAAACGATAATTTTTCATTAAAAAGTTTCACTGATTTTGTAGGCCACTTTTTCCGATCTACGACTATAGTGCGGCGGTGGCGGCGCGTACCACATAAATGTTGAATTGAGTCACTGCACATGGAGAAACGAGAGGGGGGGTGGAGATGGGAAGGAGGCGGTGGTGATGTGCTGATGTGTGATGTGAGGAGTGTTCTGTTCTAGGTCATGAGCAATCTCTATTGGCGTGTGCAAACGGAAAATGGACGTAACTTGACGTCCGTCTGTGTCTGTCCGACTGAGACGGGATCCGATGATTGCTGAGACCGTTGCGTACGAATGTGTTGGCGGTTGCTGCGTCGCGTCGGTCGACCGGTGCGGGAACGGCATCATGACTTCTGAACGTGAACAGAACGTTGCGTTATACGCTGGGCTGGGCTCACAATCGGCAGAAGCGTCGGTCGTAGAGTGCAATAATGCAACATCGCATTTCATCCGTTTAAACCAGTGGCAAAGGTCGAACTAGCGAGATAGCGTATTATACACTCCATCGAATCGATATTTTTATTAGTTCAGATAAAAGCATTATCAGCGGTCCAGCGGGCAGATCGTTTACTTTTATAGGATCTATCGCGATTGATAGACGATAGTTCAGCATAGAGTCCCTATATGTAGAGAGTTAAGACAAGAGGATAGTCAACTTCTGATTGGTCGATGAATTTTAGGCTCTACGGACGCCGCCATTGGATGCGATTTTGCACTTTCGTTTTGTTTACCAACGGTCTTTTACAGATAAAAGAGTTAATTTGCAATGAATCTGTGAATTTTAATCATGATGCACCACAAGAATGTCTATAAATCTCAAAAGAATCATTAAAAGCGTTAATACATGTCGATCAATAAAAGCAGGGAAAGATTACATCGTTACAAACTTAGCGGAACTGTAATCTTTGCAGTGGAGCAAAACACAACAGCGGCCTCAGAATGTAAACAAATGTGCAAAATCGCATCCAATGGCGACGCCCATGATTTCACTTGTCTTAACTCTCTACATATAAGGACTCTAGTTCACTGTTGACGCTATTGAACGATCATTTTAAGACTTCGCCAGCTATTTTTTTGGAAGAAGGGCCCATAACACAATTCTTTTTTCATATACCAAAAACAATGGGTGCGCTCTTCCTAAAAATTGTGGAGTGTGGGCTGATGGAGCTTTTTAGCTGAAGAGCACACCCATTGTTGTTATCCGGAAAAGTCCTCAATTCAGACTCTTCGGCGCACAATGGATCGAAACCCAACTTTTTCCGAACACGAAAAGTTTGTGTATTAGCTGTAAAAACGTTGTAGACTTGATTTTTTCTTGAAAAAAAAATAAAAAAATCATATGATCTGACTCAATTTAAGCATAAAATCTAATAGTTAAAAACTTATTCTTTGTAGTCATTCTGTTATTTCCTGTTCATAATCTTAATTCGTGTTTATGAAATAATATCCATAAAAAACACATACTTTGGTCCACCATGCGACGGCTGACGCAGCGGCTATTGTCGTTGACTGGCTCCTGCAGGAATCAGTCGGGTGTTTTGATCCTCGCCTACTACATGTTGATAGGTTTGATCGCCGTCAATTTGTAGATCCGATTGTCGATTGTCGATTGTTTGATACTTGATTGTTTAGTCAATGGCTCGAGACTCACAATCAGTTCACCACTCACCTATATACCGCGCCCGCTCGATCAGTCAGTTGCATGCCTGAGTTTTGAGTGATTTGCCTAAACATTGCTTCTACTGTCTTTCGCGCTCTCTCGTGGCAGTCGTGGCCCCTATGTATTGCTATCTCTCTTTAATTTGGTAAAATCGAATACAGAGACATTTTAGAGACTTTTTTTTTGAACGAAAATTAATTAATCGAAACACGCTACAGAGAATAAAAATAAAATATATTAAATATATTTAAAAATTCCAGAATAAAATGCCTTAAATTTGTCTTTTTTTGGTCCTCTTGAACCTATGTATTTAAATTTATCGATTGTTTGAGGGTTCAATTTAATCCCCTAAGTATCGGTTATTTTATATATTGATTAATGTGGAATAGATATCGATACATCACAATTCACGAGCCAACATTCCATCAAAGATATATTATTGTATTAATGTTTATTCGATTCTGTGTTGCAGTATTGTTATAAGCTAAAATGTGTTATAAATAAGCTAATTATTTTTACATATAAAAAAAATAAAAAAATAAAAAAAAATAAAAAAAAAAAAAAAAATAAAAAAAGGAAACTTTGTAACCACTCATCACTGAACATTTTCGAGGTAATTCATGAAAACGAAAAAGACCTGGGTAAGATTTGGAGCTGATTCAGAAAAATGTGGAATTACAGCTTTCCAGGGTCATTACTGAAATATGGGTAAATCTTTGTTGCACTTGGAGGTCTCTTTCGTAATTTTCAAAACATGTATTTTAACTGTCAATGCTACGTTTTAACTGTCAATGAGTTTTATTTGGAATAAGCACACTTGTCAAAATCTTGACACCTCAATGGTTATGAGTATTGAGCGGCCATCATGTTGATGGTTTCGTGGGCAAAAAGGAGACTTCAAATAATACATCGGGCTTGTCTGAGCATGTGCAGATCCAGCAATTTGGCAACCCTGAATTCATCGCATTTGAACATATGAGAAACAACCGATTCTTGAGGGCGCCATGCCCCTATCAGTAATCGATTTTTTCTCATGCATTCAAATGAGAAAAATACACTGTTGCCAGATTTCTGGATCCACTTTTGCGTCTGAGCCCCACTTTCCTGGTGGGTTTGGGTAAACCCGATGTATTTGATGCCACCGCTGTTCGCAAACAGTTGACACCAAACAGTGATTTGAAGTCCGAAGATTGTCACTCTTGCGCATAATGTTTACCGGATCGTTTCGCGAAAAATACGCTCAACAGGAAAATGGAGGAAAATCAAATCTTAAAGCTGCCATTTTCTGTCTCGAATAAAATCAAATGATGCGGACAATAAACGACTAATGACATGCAGTTTGACAAGAACACGTCCACTGTCTCGAATAAGAAGCTGAATAGTTGCACAAGTAATCCTGACTCCTCATTTTTCTCATCATCGCCGCCCTCCCCCCCCCCCCCCACCAATTGAGAGAGACTAAAATGCGTTGCGCGTTGCGAGGCGTGACGAGAAAAATTTCATCCTATAATGTTCGTCTTCAGCAAAGGAAAATATGCTGATTCTCGATCGTCATGCACTTGGGGGGGGGGGGGGGGGATGGAAGAGACATGGAAAGAAAAGCGAAGGCAGAAAAGAAAAGTATGGGAGCGATACGAGAAGCGTTCGAGGTTGTCACTTAAAACGGTATGGTGACGGCTCGTCAACAATGGATCATTGTTTTCCACCCGTTTGAACGATGCAAAAGAATCGATTATTTAGAGAGACCATTTCTTTTCCATGAGTTTTCCTGAACACTAGTACAGTGGCGGATCCAGCCCTCGCGAACGGGGGGGGCGAATTTTGAATTTTCGCCCCAAAATGACCCCCTTTTCTTGTTTTCGCTCTTGCTTTTCCCCTTCCTCTCCCCTCTTTTCCCACTCTTTGGGCCGAACGGGGGGGGGCGATCGCCCCCTTCGCCCCCCCCTGTATCCGCCAATGCACTAGAGTAGGAATATAATTCGTTTGTTGAAAAGTGCCTTGGCATCTAAGGCAATTTACACCTTGCAATTGAGGCATTTTTCGGTAAATGGGCGTATTGCGATTTACGCCCTTTTTTTGGAGAACTCGTTTTTGAAATCCTGGCGATGTGACCTAACAGGTGATATAAAGTTATTCATATGTCGAACGGAAAATAACCAAGAAACAATCGTTCGAATGGACGCACCTACAACGTTTTGTTATGAAGTTTTAAACTTTCAAACGCGTTTTTCTCGAAAGTCGTTTTTTCGCCATACGCCCATTTACCGAAAAATGCCTCAATTGTGCACAAGAAAATATTAATTAAAAGTGAGAATTGAGGTTCATTTTTTCAGATTACAATTTGAGAATGAGCCAGAGATAAACATAAAGAAGAGACCACGCACTGTCAGTCTTGTTTTTGTTAAAATCGGATGGCAACTTATTTTTCGGGGTTCTAACAAAACAGCGTCTGACTGAACCATATCTAATAAGCAAAGATGGAGAGGTGAGTAGCCAATGAGAGCGAGGCCTCGGAATTTTGTCCTTGGTCATTTTTGTCAACGTATGATCCAGTTGGATGTTGCTCCCTACATCCAGATATGAAGAAATTTCTTAAAAAACTTTTAAATCATTTTAATAAAAACATTTTCAAAAAATTTTAACAAAAATATTTTGACAACTAATTGGCATGAACAAATCACGTTTTTTAAAATATTTACAAAAGGTTACCGAAAACTTTTCGGCAATATTTTCAAAATGTTTTTACAATATTTCTTTCATAACTGGGTATTATTCTGTTGAGTCTCCGAAAAAAAGGCAGCCACCGCTGGTGGCACCGGCTGGTGCAAGGAAAAAAAAAACAAAAAACAAAAAAACAAAAGACAACTTAATTTTCATCAGCAAACGGAGCTATATACATTGTCTCTACAATGAGCAAAGCTTGGGAGAAAATTAGATAAATTTAAAGTTCTAATTTTAAATTACAATATCAGGAATGGTGCTTTTCTGGGAATCTTTACTCACAGCATGTCTTACAATATTACTTAGTAGATGCTTGCTCCGAGAATGCACGGAGAAAAATTTCTGTTTGAAATAACGGAACGTATTATTAATAATGGGGTAAAAACCCTGGTAAAAAAAAACCTCAGAGAACCTCAGAAAATCCTGAGGGCACCCTCAGGATTTCTGAGGGCCTCTGAGGTTTTCTGAGGGCACCCACAGAATCTATGAGGGCGCCCACAGAATCTTTGAGGGCGCCCACAGAATCTTTGAGGGCGCCCACAGAATCTTTGAGGGCACCCACAGAATCTTTGAGGGCACCCACAGAGCACTTGAGGGCGACCACAGAGCGCTTGTGGGCGACCACAGAGCGCTTGTGGGCGACCACAGAGCGCTTGAGAGCGACCTCAGAGCTCCTTGAGGGTGACCGCAGAACGCTTGAGGGCGCCCAGAGAGTATCCCGAATCTTTTGAGGGGCCCTTACATTTTTAGAAATTCTGATCAGAAATCTTCGAGGGTGAGCTTCAATCATTTTGAAGACGATCGGAACCAGTGGCGCCATTTTGGGGGATTAGAGGGATTTTTTTGGGGATTTTTTCGGGGGATTTTTTCTCCCCCCAAGGATTTTCAATGTGGCCGAAAAATCAAGGCAAAGATTTTTTTTTTTGAAGATGCACTGCAAAAAAAAAGGTCATCCAAATTTTTGGAGGGCCTCCCCCCCCCCCCCAAGGAAAATCTGAAATGGCGCCCCTGCCCGGGAATAACGTTTTTACAGGACAACAAACTCGCACTCAGACTTTCGAATCTTAAATGTTTTAGAGGTTATTTTCAATATAGTAACTCGTGCATTTCGGCAACATTGTTTTATCCCATATCATATGATTCCATGAAAAACAATCGATTGCTTACCATGTATTCAAATGGAGGTAAAACATTTTTGCCACACATGGCACAAAGCCACCGCTGGTAAACCCTTAACTGCATGAAGTTCCACCGGTGGAACAAATTCTTCAAACGCTCATATAAAATACAGGTTTTGAGATATGCCTTTGGCGCATGGTGGGTCAACGCGGGAGAAGGTATGGTTTGAGCTCAAAAAAAAAAAAAAAAAAAAAAATTGGCTGAAAAAAAACATCATGCAGTGAAGGGTTCGTGGTCGAAATCATGTCAGGGGGGAAATTTCCCCCCGTACCCAAAAATGACCACATTTTGATTATTTTTATAAAGTTTCCGGCATTGGCTTTTTGAAAAATCCAATTAAACAAAAAAAAAAAAAAATTGTTTTGAAAATTTAAAAAAAAATAAATGAAAAAAATTTCCGCCATTTTTTATGGTGTTATATCACTTGTAAAAAACGAGTAAAAAATAGAAAAAAGAGAATTTTGACCGAAAACCCGTCAAATTATTTTTTTCATTATTTTTCCCATGTATTTGACCACCTAATACATTGAAAAATCCACATTTGCTTGAAAAAAAAAATCATGCAGTGAAGGGTTAAGTAATTAATAATAATAATAAAAAAAAATAATAAAAATAAATAAAACAAAAATAAATAAAAAAAATAAAAAAATAAAAAAAAAGTCTATGGGTTTTTTTCAATGTTTTTGGTTGAGCATGTTCTTTAGGGCCTACAGGTCAGAAAAAAAAAACCAAAAAATAATTTTTTCATCGGCTGGATCCATTTTGGCACGAAGGGGGTTAAAAGTCCAAGATCAAACAAATTCCTGATTAAACCAATGCATTGAGCGAGAAATTCTCATATTATTAGTTATACATATTATTATTATTATTTTCTTTTTAAATCAATTAAAACCTATAGTTTTTAAAAAATCTAATAAATAATTTTGAAGTTAATGTTATTGCACAGAACAAGTAATTCATGTACTAAAGTCAGGGCCCTTACTCATTAGAAGGTTAAAACAAATTAAATTATCTACAACAAACGAAATTTTTCTAAGTCCCATCATAAAAACCTTAGCTGCAAAAAGAATATCTAGGCCCTCAAAAAATTCTGAGCGTAATTTGAAAATAAGGGCTCCAAGGGCATCCTCAGAAATCTTGAGGGAATGCCCTCAAAAGTTTCTGAGGGCGCCCTCAGAGAATCCTGAGGGCACCCGCAATATTATTATATTGAGAAATTCTCGCCCAACCGTCATCGCGGGCAGTGTAGCCTAGTGGTAAAGTGCTGGACCATCAATCGGGAGGTCGTGGGTTCGAACCCAACCACAGGCAAAATTTCTGTGCGGACTCCAACTTCTCCGGCTTGACAAAAGGTGTAAAGTACATAGCATTTATGATAGGAACAAGAATTTCTACAGAAAACTCGACTAGGCTGTCCTAAATTTAGTTTTTTAGTTACACAGAAATACTTGATGGCCTTTCCTCAGGACCTCAGGACCTCAGAAGTCTGAGGGTAATTGGAACATGAGGTCCTGAGGGCGACCTCAAGATTTCTGTGGGTGCCCTCAGAAATTCCTGAGGGTGCCCTCAAAAATTCCTGTGGGTGTCCACAGAAATTCCTGTGGGTGCCCTCAGGACCTCTTGTTCCAATTACCCTCAGACATCTCTGAGGTCCTGAGGTTTTTTTTTACCAGGGAAGAAATTCCTTTTAAAAGAAGAACCATATTCTTTCTTGTAATTCTTCTGAATCATCAGAACGTTCAATTAGACCAATGATAACTCTCGTTGAATCAGTAAGAATTCTTATTATTTTGAAATGAATTTCTTTTTACCCCAATTTCTTAATACGTTCCGTAATTTCAATCGGAAATTTTTCTCCGTGTGGATTACCTTAAGAAGCCTTTGAGTTTGAAAGACGAGGGAAAAAATGCTGGCAACGGTGGAGGCCGGGTAACCCGGGTTGTCAACAGTCAACGCTGGCAGAAGATGTGGAATGCAAGTCGTAAATCTATTTGAGTTGCGCTCCGGCGACATGTTTACAATGAGCGAATGAGCTGCGCGCATCTTCCATCATTCCACGGTCTAGGTCGAGAAGCATGAGTCTAAGAAGAGAGGTGAACGTTTTATGATGAACCTCCGCATATCTCTCTCACCTCATCGGTGCCCCAGCCAGCAGGGCATAGGCATCCCAGTCACCCATCGAACATCGGTCATCGGCTATCGACCATATCAACTTGGCAACAAAGCTCAGCGAGTGAACAACTAAATGTCAAATTAATTGGATCCGTGTTTCTGGACGTTGCTGCGCTTGCGCGGAGCAATTATCTCGTTTCAGTGCTGTTATGGAGCGGAGTCGCGCGTGGTGAGAGATGAAGTGTACCAGTGTTGCAAGGTCAAGAGGGAGAAAATTCTCCGCGCGGGAATACCAACTCGAATGTCAAAAATGATCCAAAATCAGCTAGGGGGTGATGTGATCCTGAAATCTGCAGTAAATAAATCTCCAGAAATGCAGTCTATATGCATGGGCGCGGTCGATGGTATTTACAGTCGTTGAATAATTCACTCCTTAACTTGAATGGTCTCCTCCGGCATATCCAGGAATTCCTCTGTCTCTCACTTTGCAGGTTTGCAGAAGTGAGCGCTGATTGGTCGTCAAAGCAAATCTTTGCAACAAATTGAATGACGTGATGAACGGGACAGCGGCGGCTCGTGCTATTTGGCAACACTGTCTTTGCTCCATTTGATTGTATCTAAAACAATCGTTTGCTGGTGAAGCACTGCTTCACTTTCGAATCGATTGTTTTACATACAATCAAACAGAGGGATGACATTGTTGCCAAATCGCACAAGCCGCGACTGGAACGGGAACCATACCATTCAGCGCTCACTTACTGCAAACGACTTAGTACTGTGTGACAGGGACTTTTGCCACTTTGAACGCAGGCGTTAGAAAAGACCAGTGATTGAGGCTTAAAATCGCGGAATGTACTTTTCTGACACATTCGGTTGAATAGGCAAAGTCATAGAAAGACAAATTCCTAGCTACACCTCTGGTGGAATACAGTAAATAATAATTATTGTCACGCACTCATGCCTCCTGTCCTAACACATTCCTGCATGTCCCTCCCTTCTTTTTATTTTTCGACCAAAATATGTTTTTTTTTAATATTGATGTTGATTGAACGAAATGAGAAAAGAAAAGCATTGAAGAAACTCCTGTCATTCTTCTTGTCACAAGTAAAAGTTCTGCAATGTGTCTCATTTGACTATACGGTTATTTAAGAGTATAACAAAACGACTCGTAGAAAAATACTTAAATCGGTAATCTTTGATTTAATTAGATGCATATCATCGACTGATCGTGGAATAACATGTAAAATATACACAGAACGGCAGTAACTATCATATGAAGTTCTCTAAAAGGTAATCTTTTTTTGATTCATCAATGGGATCAGGGCCGTAGCCAGAATTGTTTTTGTTTCGGGAGATGCTGCAGCTCTAGAGCTCTTTCCAGGGTGGCTGAAAATCATTTCCCCTATATATTACTATTACTTTTCTCTTTATTCTCCCCCCCCTTTTCTGGCATTTAGGGGGGGGGGGGTCTCAACCCTTCTGGCTGCGGCCATGCATGGAATCTTACAGTCGAATTTATGGGGATCTCAAAAATTCACGAGAAATGGCAACCTTGTTGTTAAGATGTCATATTTACTACAGTGTTCCGTGTCAGGGCTCATCACAAGCGTTCAGTTTACAGTCCACTGTCCTCGACAGAAAACACCAGTGGCGTAGCTTGCAATTTGGCAACGTTGTATCGTGTCCAGTAAAACCCGTGTATAAAAGGTCGTATGCGAAGGTGTTTACCGGACACCCAATAGTTCGATATTTTTCATGGATTTAAATTGGATGAACTCAGCATCGTTGTCAAATTGCACGCTACGCCGCTGGAAAACACGATGGCAGAGGAAAAGAGACCGGCTGGGGGGGGGGGGTGTCAACAGGGAATTAAGCTTGCGAGATCGAGGAGATGCGACCGGTGTATGAGTACATTCATACTTTTATTAACGACTTGGATTTTTCTATTGGCTGAGAGCGATGATGCTTTAGACCGAGTTATTCTAGTCTTTTCTACACCTTCAGCGCATGCTATTGTTACCGCGAAGACTACAGGAGGGGGATGGGGGTGCGGGTGCCTGTATCTACCTGTGCCCCTCTTTTCCAAAATGTCCAGCATCTCTCTTTGGCACCTGAAATCATGCCTCCAGTCTATAAAAAGCGTTTGATATTATATTAATAGAATAGCTCGCATCGTTGGAGCTAGAGGACTGTCTTTGTAATTCGTTAAATAGATGTACGGAGACCTACACGTGATTGGTCCAAATTCGACACACTATCGCAAAAATATATTAACTGATAGGTCAGTTTCAAAGAGCGCGCTCAAGTGACGCTCCTGTCGTTTTTCTTACATGATGATGCATACTAGATCTCAGTGGCGGCTAGTGCAGTATGACAACAATGTCATCCTTCCATTTGATTGAATATAAAACAATCGATTCGAAAGTGAAGCGGCGCTTCACCAGCAATCGATTGTTCAACATAGATTCAAATGGAGCGAAGACATTGTTGCCAAATTGCACGAGCCGCCACTGTTTTGGCCATTATGTATACTCGCAGTCAAATTTTAGTCCACTGTTCCACTGAGGTCGCGGCTAGGTCATTCGGCGACAATGAGAAGAAAAATTCAAAGACAACATCAGCATCTGTTGACCAGTGATCTAAAGGCCGAGCAACGCTATGGCTATTTGCTGACGGCAGTGGCAATGGTCGTTGGTCGTTGATCGTCGTCGGACCTATCAATTTAATGAGAACTGGACTAGACGGTATAAAATAAGCAATTTATTTCACGCGCTTAATCGCCACGCTGGTCGCTGGCCGCGCGTCCATCGCGTCGCTTCGCGTATCCTGGGAGTCAAATAGATGGCCACTGGACACTGGACAGCCGGTCTATAATAGGACCAAGGAGGAGGATAGATGCTCGGAAAATGTTGCCAAGTTTTCCCCTGGATAAAAAAAGAAAGAAAAAAAAATGGGGGAAAACTAGAAGTCTAAGAAGTTCTGCGTAAGAACAATGCATTTTCTATGTTTTAACCAAGTTCGAGCAGTGACGTAGCATGCAATTTGGCAACGTTGTACTGTGTCCATTTAAACCAATGTAAAAGGTCGAATGCGAAGGTGTTCACCAAACATTCAATAGTTCGATATTTTTCATGGGTTCAAACGAAAGAACTGCAATGTTGCCAAATTGCACGCTATATACGTCACTGAGTTTGAGTCTATATTCATTTTCGTTACCCAGTCTTCCTCACACAGTGTTAATTTCTTATGAGCATAAAGGTAATTCCAAATTATGAAAGGATGGTCCGTTGGCGCCTTCAATTATTGGAATAGGCAAAATGCACATTGCACACCTCAGAGTAGGAATATTTAACTACGCCTCTGAATACGAGCGAGTGATAAATTGATGAAATAACCTGCACCTGAAAGGGTTATTGCAGCCGTCAAAACTCGGCTTGCATACAGTTTCTGATAAGTTAAAACCATCAGCTAGCGCAACCAAAGTATGACGTCTTAAATGCGATTGAATTGCTTAAAATATCGTCTCATGAAAGAACCTGAATTTTCAAGTTTTTCGGGGGGGGGACCCAATGGCCAATACCCCCCATAGTGCATTCTGCATCCACTCAGAGGTTGCCCCCCCCCGCCCTCTTCCCCAAAACTTTAGTCTCAAGTTCTCTCCACTGCATTTATTAATTTAAATAATTGAAATGTTGATTCCAATGGAAAGTTTTGAGTAGATTATGGTTGAAAAGTTCATCGCTCAACAGTACACGAGTTTCGGCTGTTGTTCTGTTAAGTTCCAGAACGGAAATGAACCAGTGGCGCACCGAAGGGGGTGGTTTTAGGGTCAAAACCCCCCCTAAGCATCAAGATTTTGCTCTAAAAAAGATCATCTTCGGCCAAAATTGCTTTCAAACCCCCCATAAGGCCACAGCAAATGGAGAATTTGCGGTGAAACCCCCACCAAACCAAAGTTCTCGGTGCGCCACTGAAATGAACCCATTCATAACAAGAGAACCATAGCAGGTACAAGGTTTCTATAGGTATCTCTGGGTGTTCGCCGTAGTTCGATCTTTTCTACGGATCTAGATTGACAAAATTCAGCGTTGCCAAATTGCACGATTCGACACTGGGTACGAATTACGATCCACTATTGCTCGGGCACTGCGGGCACTTGGGCTGGGCTGGGGCGTCTCACTCACACTCTTTCGAATCACGCATCTACGACTCGAATCAGTGCTGCCAGATTTCAAGAAGAAATCCCTTTAACATTTCTAATAGACCTGTTTCGTGTGACGTCACGAAAAAAATTGGTTCCAAACAAATGCTCCATCTCACTCGCTCTCTTGGGGTTTCCCATAAGAAACAGGATCCACATTTTCAAATGCAAATTTGTGCTAGTAAACAACAAGTTCTCTCAGATTTTATTTCACCATCGGACTCCAAGTACCTTAAAATACAAACTCGCTGCATTAACACTTTCGAAACATCACGCATTAATTTACAATCACAGTTCTACCGAAGAAAGTCCTATGTTTTGTCCTTGTCCCACTCACAGTTTCTTATGGACACAGAATTCTAGAATATAGGCTCATCGGCACCATCACACCACGTGTTATACCTCGAACAAGCTTCGACACAAAGAGAGGTTAGGATGATTGAGTATCATGGCGGTGATACTCCCATAAGAGACCGTGAGTAAGACAAGGACAAAACATAGAACATCTTTCGGTATAACTGTGATTGTAAATTCGTTTGTGATCTTTTAGGGATTGTGTTAGAGTGAAAAGATACTTTAAGGTACGTGGAATCTAATGGGGCAATAAAATTTTAGAAAACTGGTGGTGAACTAGCATGAATTTGCGTTCGAAAATTTGGATCTGATTTCTTATGGGTAAATCCACAAGAGTGAGCGAGATAAAGCATTTGTTTGGAACCAATTTTGATCGTGACGTCATTACTGAACAGGTCTATTATAATTGATGTAAAATGTCTCGGATTTTTAGCTCGATTTGGTAACCTCGCGGTTTCATCTCTTGTGGCATTCTTTGAAATTGTAATTACGCTAAAAGCTATCGGGGCGGCAGTGGAAGGGCGCATGGTGGCGGTCTCTATGTCTGCGAATGAGGTAGTAGAAAAGAGGGTGAGGGGACAATGGACACGGGCAGCGGGGGGGAGAGGGGGGTTGTGGGGAGGGGGGGAGGGGCAGACGACGCAATGCAGTGTAGTCGAGGCGTCTCCGCGAGTGACCACGCCGATTCGCATGCAATATCTGCGAAGCAGTGTTGCCGTTATTGGGAGTTTCCTCCATTTTTTTCTATTTAACTCCAAGTTAAATTATCAAATTTTATTCCAAATTTGGCAACACTGCTTAGCAGTGCCAAACGATGCCTGCTACCGTTCCAGGTTTTAAAGGAAGTGAATTCCAGTGGCGGCTCGTAGAATTTGACAACGTTGAATTGTCTCCATTTTAATAATATATGTGTAGTCAGAAGCGTCGCGTGAGCAGCAATATATCGATTCTCTTCCATTTAAACCCATGAAAACAATCGATTTTCAGGCGAGGTTCACTGTGCACCCCCCAACATCGATTGTTTTTGTCGATTCAAACGGAAGAAGAATCGATTGATCGCAGTTTACGCGAAGCCACTGTGTGTAGTATAAGTGGTTCCTTGAGTGAGACAACGATTAACTCACTGCGAGAATCGATTTGTTGCACAGGTTTAAAAGGCAAAATTCACGGTAGGCAGATTGCACGGAGATGCCACTTCACACTAAAATCTTGAACCCCTCGACAAGTTTTTATTTTCACTTTACACGGATAACTCACCCTGCTCGGTGTCAATTTTGCCTATGCAATCAATTGAAGGCGCTCTATACTAAGAAGCGGGATGAAAACGAAGATACACGGGCGAGGTATTGAAAGAGTTAACTGACAAGAGAGCAGTGGCGTAGCGTGCAATTTGACAACATCGTATTTTGCCCGTTTAAACCCATGTAAAAAGGTCGAATGCGAAGGTGTGCACCGAACACCCAATAGTTCGATCTTTTTGATGGATTTAAATGGACACATTACAACGTTGCCAAATTGCACGCTACGCCACTGCAAGAGAAGCATATTATTTTGCACAGCGGCTCCAATAGCCTGATGCATAGAACTTTGCATACCTACAGTATATACTTTAGAACCACTCAAGAGTCACACTTTTTTCCCGTATTTAGTTAAATAACACACGATTGTTGGTTTTTGTGTTGTTGTTGTTGCTGGTTTTTTTTTTTTTTTTTTTTTTGGTAGAAAAGGAAGGGAAGATTGATGTGACCAACGGAGTGCTCTCAAAAAAAAAAAAAAAAAAAAAAAAAAAAAAAAAAAAAAAAAAAAAAAGGTACATCAGAGTTACATCCAATGAATGCCGCGTTTTTTTTTGTTGTTTTTTTTGCATACATACATTTACAAACAAGAAGCGCGAACGAAAACTGTTGATCCATCTTTCTAAGAATAGTGACCGAGCGTAAAACAGCGGCTATTTTCTCGCTAACGGCAAAACAGTTTACTTGAACATGCGGAGCTAGAAAGTCGATCCCGGCTCCAGCTCAGTCTCGTCGCCACTCCATCAGGGGCCAACAGACCATTGGGGTCCGCTCCTTACTATACATTTACCGATCCCAAACCAGCATTGGTTCCTCAGAAGGAGCATACCTCTGATATTTCATGGACCCTTTTTTTCCATCTGACTAACGCCGCTGTTTCAATTTTCTCATTAATTAAAACTGTGTGTTGGAGAGTCCGTTTTCTCATTCTTGATGAACGATTTTTGCATAAATATGTAACACTGAAATCCGCTGACCAGAACACGCTTCACTCATTTACAAATCAAATGAGGAGATTTGCCGGATACTACACCAGAGTGTGGGGGGGGGGGGGGTGCGGAAAGACAGCTCGGTCGTTGATTCGACTGGCAGATGAGCAAAATGAAAGATGCGTACCTGTTCACCTGTTGTCACACTCAGAATCCGAGCTCTTGGTCAGGGCTGCCGTTTTGCGTATAATCAATGCTATTTTTCAATTCACCGATGATTCCACCGGTTGAGAAAAGATTACGCACAATGCAGTTCAGAGCATGACTGTAATAAACTAAAATACTCGCATCTGTAATCTTTTCTCAACCGGTGGAGTCGTCGGTGACTTTAAAAAACTTGCGGATATTTTAATTAATCAACGGAGTTTCCACCGATTAAGGAAAGATTACAGATCAGAGTATTTTCGTGCATTACAGTCATGAACTGAACTGAACTGTGTAATCTTTTCTCAACCGGTGGAATCATCGGTGAATAGAAAAATAGCATTGATTATACGCAAAACGGCAGCCCTGCTCTTGGTCGATTTACCATGCACTTCCAGCAGGCTGATTCTGCTCGTTTGGACGAGACGAGACGAGATAGCGAGAATCGAGCAATCCCATTGGTTTAAATAGAGTCACGTGACCGATTTGAAGTCATTCGGGGAGAGGATGATCGGGATCAGAGTCAATCTTTTCAAATTCATGACTCTGATCCCGATCATCCTCTCCTCGAATGACTTCAAATCGGTCACGTGACTCTATTTAAACCAATGGGATTGCTCGATTCTCGCTATCTCGTCGACTCGTCTCGTCCAAACGAGGAGAATCAGCCTGCAGGACCAGGAATTACCAGGATATGGAATAAGCAACGCACCTTATTCATACGTTGGATGGTAGTGTGTGTTTTATGTATTGCATACCCAGGCCAAGTATCTTTGCCCCCACTAATACAATCTAGAAGTATCGTGTCGTCTACATAGTATACGCAGCGTGGAATCTAGCAACGTTGCATTCTGTCTATTGGAACGCGAGAGAAAGATCAAAGTCTTGTATACTGGACTATATGTGTACACTCTCGAATTCAATATTATGGATGAGTTCAAATAGATCAAATGCAACGTTGCCAAAATTCTGGCTTTGCTGATGTGCCATGTCGTAGGTGTTTTTTATTACATAGAGGCTAAGCTCATTTAATGTAGCGTTTTCAATCTCCTGTCACAGTTTCTTTCCTCTGTGGCGAACAGACCACCGGATCTTCATGCAGTGTTGCCAGATTGGGGTGAAAAAGCCGTACGTTTTACATTGATTTAAATGGGGACGATACGGCTTTTTACCCTCGATCTGGCAACACTGTCTTCATGAAAGAAAATTGCATCCGCGGGCTTTGAACCGGTAACAATTTCGGTTTTGTTTAGTTCAACGTTCGGAATTCGCTAATAAAATCGGTTCGCGGTTCGGCTCGGGTTCACGGGGACAATTCGTTCAGTTTGAACCAGTTCAACGAGTCTTAAACCGCGGTTCAACTTAAAAAGAAAAAAGTGAAAGAATAGTTGTAACAAAAAATCTTCCACGTTTTACACTTTTTTGACTATTTATCTGATTTTCTTGCTGAATCTTTTCTTATTTTTTGCTCTCGGAAGTAGAACATCATCGACTTTGCATTACTTTTTCTTATGCAGCTGTTTTAATAATTATTGTTTAGATTGATGTTTCGCAATTTATGAAGATAGTCTTATGGTCATAGTAACTTGAGCCGCTTTTGGAAAACAGTTGTACCGGTTCCAACCCGGTTCAACCCGTGCGGTTCGATTCGGTTCGCGGCTCAAGGCGTTTCATGCAAAATGGTTCGTGGATCGGTTTGCGGTTCGGAAATGTGTGCGGTTCGGAGCGGTTTTCGGTTCACGGCTGGGTTTGGTTCGAAGCTCTGGGTTCTAGTGATTCCACACAAAACTTTGGGTGAAAAATCAACAAAATTTGCACATTTACAACCCTTAAAAACTGGAACAGTAATGCGAGATTATCAAACGTTGCATAAAGGTACGCCACTTTGAAAACAAACCAACGATACATTCCAGTGCGTCTGAGGCGGCAGAAAACAGGTCTTTTACCCCGCAAATATTACAGAGAACCGAGAACCATCGTAAAAGTTCGCATCAATTATTAATACCCAATGAAGACGTATATTATAAGCCTGTTAAATTTTGCCGATGGGCGTTGCGCAATGGTAATCGAATATTTATAACTCCACCCAGATTATGCAACCGTAGCACCGTATGAGTTCGGGCCGTCAGCTGTTGATATTTTGAGAGAACCGTGAGCCAAATATCAACATTTGACACACTAACAAACTAACAAACATAATCTTCTCGTCCATATTCTGAGAGATGAGCAGCTCAAGCTATCAATAATATCAACATCGTCAATCGAGACAAGACGAAATAAGTGTTTTTAGTTTGACGCGGCGGGGCGTATAATGTATATATACACACCGAGAGCTTTTTTAATTTTTTAATTTTTTTTTTCCAACAAGTCCACACCGATCCAAAGCGGCCAGCGTAACAAATACAGCCCTAACCTGGTTATATTTTATTTTACACATTAAAACACATGGAAAAGGTCGAATGGTAAAGAAAGTCAGCAAATAATTGATAAACACTGTTTCCTTTACAATAAATCTATAACCATCCAAACATCGCTATTTGTGATTGACTGTAAAGTCAGGCACTAGAAAAATTGCACAAGAATAGGCACAAAAAAAGCGAGGAGGAAAAAAACGAAAGAGCACTAATCGAGGAATTTGATTTTAAAATCAAACTACTTGTAACAATATTGTCTCGACGAAATTAATCGAATCAGTTTCGGTGAAACAATAAGTCAGTTTGCGTAAAAAGTTCCACAGAATGGGTCATGGGCGGATCCAGCAATTTAATTGGCACCCATGAATTCATCTCATATGAACATATGAAAAACAATCGATTCTTGAGGAGGCCATGGCACTCGTTACTAATCGATTGTTTTTCATGCATTCGAATGGGAATAATACACAGCTGCCGGATTGCTGGTTCCGCATTTGGGATGGGATGAGATGGTGCATCAGTTGCGTTTTGGAACCGAGAGGGAGAAAGAAGGAGCAGTAGCGCACCGAGAGTTTCTTCATCTCTCTCTTTTCTCCATTAAGAAACGTATGTTAGACAAGGATGGACAAGGGGATAAAACCCCCTCCTTCTGTCCTTTTCCTACTCATACATTCAAATGGGAAATGAGAGAGATGGAAGATATCCTGGTTGCGCCAGTGAGAATGAGGTATAGTATAATGAGAGTCGATATTGGATCGTGCGAATTAATGCAACAAATAAATGACACTTGACTATTCGTTTTTAATTAATAAAAAAAAAAAAAAAAAAAAAAAGCAGAAGAAGAAAAAGTGTGTTTGTAGGACGTCTGGCCATTTTTTTTTTGCAATCGCGCGTACACGCCTTTTGACGCTTAATCGGCTGGACAGGTAACTTTATCCCCTCTTTCTTCTTTTTACCCCCTCCCCCCTTCCCCACAAATCATTTACCGATGACGCGGCAACGACGACGCTTCGGTACAGCGCGATGACGGACGCTGTATACGTCGCGACGCGCAAAGCGGCTCACTATAACACAATCAGTTATGATCAGTCATCGGCTCAGGCTCAGGTCGGCGGAACCTACATTCAACTGTTTAAGGTTACCACCTGTTTTGCAGGTTAACCAAGCAGTAAGTACCGCGCGATGCCGCGATCCAGAGAAGCAAAGGTGTCAAGGCAGCGATACCGGTTGAATTGAAGCTACACATAATCGTAATCTAAGTGCTTGCATGTATACAGGGTGTTTAACAAAAAACTAACGCTAATAATTTATGATAAAGACGTCAATTAATTGTTGTAGAACAACTTGTTTGGGTTTAAATACATGCTCCTGGCAACGCTGTAGTTTGCCCATTTAAACCTATGGAAAAGGTTGAGCAATTGGGTTTACAATGAGCATCCTAGAAGTTTTCGTTTGGATGTACGCGATTGAATGCGGAAAAAAGAACACCATCACTGAATTGGGCACTTCATTCGTCAAGTATTCAAAATCGTAATTTTTAGGCGGATCCAGTGGTTTAGCCAGAAATATCTAATGACAAAGTGCATGCTACAGGTCCATAGTAAAAGTTGGTGCGCATTTGACTCAAAACGTGCGAGCAACTTAAAAAACAAACAAAAAATTATACAAAGAAAAACACGAGAGGAAAATCGCATTTGTTGTCAAAAAAGAAAGGAGGGGGCCAGAGGGGGGCAAGTTAAGTGTAAAGTTTTGTGACCAGTTTCGTGGCAAACATCACAATTCTATTCCCAATACGGATCTTGAACGTGCATCCATTTTATAATGCCCTGATGTTTGAGCAGCAGCGAAAATTCCATGGACTTCTAACACTTTTTTGATGCGTTTTTAGAGAATTTTTCAGGCATGTTTTTTAAGGAGTTTTGAGGCATGTTTTACGTGCTTTTTGGATTTATTTTCAGGATTTTACGGGCTTGTTTGAAGGAATTTCGGGCATATCACGGGAAATTTTTGGGTATATTCAATGGAATGTTCCGGCTTACTCAATGGACTATTAAGGCATCTAATGAAGAACCTCTTGGCCAAAATTTGAAGGATAATTTTCTCTTTTTCACGAATTTCATTTCCTCCCCCTTTTTTTGTGGGATGGCTCCCTTGTCTCTGTTTTTCTGGACCAGTGTTGCCTTATTTGGCGGGAAATTCAAAAACTTTACAAAGTTATTTAAATGGGAGAGTGGCGGCTCCTACAATTTGGCAACCGTGTTTTACCTTCATATGATTCTATGTAAAACAATCGATTCGATAATGAAACAGCGCTTCACCAGCAATCGATTGTTGAGCATGGATTCAAATGGAGCGTTGGCATTGTTGCCAAATAGCACAAGCCGCCACTGGGGAGAGAGTTTGTTGCTACAAGATGTACGACAGTCCTGTTTCGGACTTACTGGATGACTTTTGTGGCATACTGTACTCTTACACGGCATAATTATGACTCTGCGGCGATTACAATGACAACATTTTGTCGCCCAGATCATTCGCATCAGCCGTGTCGAGTCGCTCGTCGAACGCTGGGCGGCCAACCGCGGCGCGGTCATAAAACGCGTGGGATTACTTGCGCGCGCGTGATCATCCGATTGATAAGCACAAAGCTCCAAGCATCCCGTCGTGTATACCATATACAAGTACATGTGCACATGAGCTCGTGTAAATACAATCATCGGTCAAAATTTCGCTCCAACCTTCAGCTATGCAAAGCAGGATACTTCTGCTGACTTCATTGTATGAGTGAGGTGCATGGAGTATGCAGAAAACGGCACGCAACTTAAATTGCACTCTGGAAGGTCAACTTACAACTTTCACACTTCGATCAGCACGCGCAGCGTAATATGGTACATTTTTGTTCTTTCTTGTCATCCCCCCCCCCTCCGTTTCCGCCTACCCTCAGAGCATTGAATGAATGGAGTTAACAATATTTTTTTTTTTTTTCCCACTTTTGAGCTATGCAAAGCAGGAGACTTTTGATTTCAAAGGTCGAGTATATCACACAGCAGCAATCGGACTCAGAGCGAAACTAATATCGCATAGTGACGGTCAACTCAACACAGAGAAAAATTTCTGATTGAAATTACGGAACGTATTAAGAAATTGCGGAGAAAAGAAATTCCTTTTAAAATAATAGGAATTCTTATTGATTCGCCAACAATAATTATCATTGGTCCAATTGAACGTTCTGATGATTCAGAAGAATCACACGAAAGAATCGTTGGATCAATATTCTTATTATTTTGAAAGGAATTTCTTTTTACCCCATTATTAATAATACGTTCCGCAATTTCAACCAGAAATTTTTCTCCGTGAAGGCATTCACTCTTCGATCATCACACTGATAAAAAGAGATAGTCATAACACCAGATTCTAGTCATATATAACCATAAGCACAACGATACGTGAACTACAAAAAGTCTAGTATTTTGACCAGAAAATTCTGGTGTCAATACTAGAATATGGCCATAGAACTAGAATATCCTAAAAATTGTCAAGAACTGTAGTACAAACACTAAGATTCTGGTTATTGAACTATCCCTTACATAGGTTCAAATACTGTCGTACTTCTGGTAATTTTTTTTTGCAGTGCATAACGTTACGGGTGTTGTTTTCTGGCATTAGGAAGATCCTAGAGGAATACCGTCTCATATTATAATATCATATGGAGTAAAAGGAACGAAGTTATTGAAACGGCCATTTTTCAGGATCAGCAAATCAGGATCAGAAGACCTCTGTTCTGACTGAATGCAAGGATCAGCAAACGGTTATGCGCAATCGTTATATCAGCTTTACATCTTATCCTTTAAAATAAATTGTGAAATTCAAAAATTGTGACAGCACCACATGATTTATGAATTAGGTGAACATTCAAAGGTAGACGCGTTGAAAATGCTACGGCTTTGAAGCGAAGGAAAGTACAGTTCGAGGAAAGAAGAAGAAAAAACTTGAGCTTGAAGCGATTAAGATCGCTGAGTAGTTAAGAATCAATTCACTACAACCGGTGATTAAGACATTGAGAGGCTTGGACTATAAGTAGTTCATCAACTTAAAAAAAAAAAAAAAAAAAAAAAAAAAAAAAAAAAAAACGAGAGAAAAAGCTCGGAGACTTCTTTTTTTTCTCTCTTTTTTTGCCAGACCTTCAAAAAAATTAACGATCATTTTTATATCCGCAAATACACACGTGAATACATAAAAAAACGCAAAGCAGTAGCAATCACCTGTGTCAGCAACCTAAAAGCAAGTAAATTTAAAATAGGATTAAGGTCATATGAAGGCCAATTATAGGCCATACGGCCAATATTCAGAGTGAAAAAACTCATCCCGACACAATTTCGCAACTTTTCGACAGAAATCTTGCGAGCTATATGCAGAGAACCACAACCTTCCATGCCATCGGCGAGTCAATCTAACAATGGCGTGACATGACCTCACCGTTCGCCAACGTGGCAGCTTCCGGAAATTCTTCAGACAATCCACGAAGGGAAAGCTTATAGAAATCTTGTTAACCCACTTCAATTACTCCATGGTCATTTTATAAGAACAATAGTACGATCTAGGATGATGTTCCATTGCAGTAGCGTACCGAGAGTTTCTTCATCTCTCTCTTTCCTCCATTAAAAAAGGTATGTTAGACAAGGACGGACAAGGGGATAAAACCCCTCCTTCTGTCCTTTTCCTATGTATACATTCAAATGGGAAATGAGAGAGATGGAAGAGTTCCATTGTTTTTTCGAAAGGTTCGGCGATAGTCACAAGCAAAGCAGAGAAACCACTGATACTCGAAAACAAATGGTCAAAATGATTTGAGTACCGCGGTCCTGGTGTAAAATAGGCGAGAGGAGCTAGATCTTTCACCTCGCCGCGCGCCGTATGAGGCTGTTGGAAACTTTTCTCTGTACGAATGCGGAAAGTATATAGCTTGATATAAAAAACATCGAAACCCTGACTGTGGCACTCAATTTTTCTGTAATTAACTCGAGGATGTACTATCGACGAATTAAATATTGTCACGAGATTTTCACACATATTCAGTTATGGGAGTGTGGGACTGATCTGCTACGGCTCACCCGCCCCAACCGCACTGGATGGCCTCTCCCCTGCAAGGTGTGAGGTGAGTATGACGAGTGGCCGAACCGGAACCTTGAAGGCGAAACTTATCTCGTGAAAATCTCGCGACAATCTTCAATTCGTCGATAGTACAGTCGAAGACAAAAATAATATCAGACGAGAGAAGACTCCTTCGATTTTGGCTTTTTGATAGATAAGCCAATAACAATGCTACAAAATGCAATGATATTAGTGTGGTGGGTAGCCGCGTGCAATCTGGCAACGTTGCATGTCGTCCATTTAAACACACAATAAGTATCGATTCGAGGAAGTGCTTTGTGCACCCCTAATATTTCGATCTTTTTAAGACTTTAAATGGGCTGAGTGCAACGTTGCCAGACTGCACGTGCCGCCACTAATAGTCAATACTTTCAGGAATTTTCTGACATTATTTTTGTCCCCAACTGATTTATCGACGCCAGAAGAAACAACTCATCTAAAGTTCCCGTTTTCGTTCCTTCGTCAGTTTTGAACCATCTCATGGTTTTCGAGAGTTTAAAGCAATGTAAAACTATCTTTATTTACGTTAAAATATGTCGGGAACGTTTTCAATTATATTTTCTTAGAAGATCCCTAAAAAAAAATTGCGGAAGAACTTTCGTTTGGAATTGAAAGTAATCAATAAACACTTTTAAAATATTGGCGGGACTTGCAAATCGGTAAAAATACATTTGGATCGAATTTAAACCCATTAATAATATAGTGTCATACTTATAAACCTCAAATTCGACGCTACTAGTCTAAGTATAGAGTGTTCGAGCCATTGAGAAATAAGAGTTAGAAAGAGTAAAAAGAAAATAAAACGAGCGAAAGTGAAAGGGGGGGGGGAGTTATTTACACAGAAAGAAAAAAAAATCGAATTCTAGACGAGCCTTTTCTAGCGAGAAAATTGCGGAGTAAGAAAGTACGGCATACCCTCTCACCAACCATCCATAAATATGGTAGCATGTTTGGTGTTGGGCATCGTATTTTTGAAGAAACTATCAAAGTATGGAAGAAGAAAATGACAGTAATAATGTGTGTGAGAGAGAGAAAGAGAGAGAGAGAGAGAAAGAGAGAGAGAGAGAGAGAGAGAGAGAGAGAGAGAGAGAGAGAGAGAGAGAGAGAGAGAGAGAGAGAGAGAGAGAAATCGAAGAGCTCTGCAGAAAAGTCGGCTCCACGTCTCAATTGGGTGATACTCTCTTTCCTGTCTTCCACACTCCCCCCCCCCACCCCTCACGGTCAGCGAGACTAAACTGATGCTGCACAAACGATGACGTTAGTGTCGACAGCAAAAATGAAAAGAATTGCAGGCAGGATTCGAGTGGAAAGAATGGACCGAATATGGAATACAAATGACAGATATGAATAATGAGACAGCATTTCTGACGCTCTCTCGTGAATTGTTTCATCAGGTCCTGAGAATTTTTGAATCACTTATTTTCCACCTTCCGGCCACGAACAATTCTCTGGCTACGCAGTTACAGAACACACTTTACAAGCTCCCGCTTTTTTTTCTGGTCCAGTAATCATTTTATCGAGAGTGTGTCAGACTGAGAAGGTCCGAAATGGAAAATGAAAATCAAGTATTGGTTTGGAATAACAAAGTTGTTGTTCGAAAAAAGCAATAAGGATTTCAAAAATTCCAAATTAAAACAAAAAAACAAGAAACAAAAAACAAAAAAACTAGGATGTTCTATAGTTGGTCTCGAAAAGTGACGAATTTTGGAGATATTTTCAAGTTGTGTTTACATCCTGAAAAAAGTTGTCATGCGTCCCTAATGAAGCGCATATAGCCAATTTACACAATCCTAGAAACGTCCTGGTCCAGGAGGGATTTACTCCCTAACTAGCTTACCCCCACTTTGAAGTAATGTGATTGTAAATGAGAAAGGTATGTGCGGGGTATTACGCATTTATATTAGAATATTTAACAAAGTTTGAATTAAATTCTCGAAAACAACTATATTCTACTCGGAGAAAAAAACTTCGGCTCATATTGAACACTAAAGTTTTCGGTTGCAGAAACCAAAACATTCGGTCGTGATACCAAACTTCAGTTAGAAGTACCGAAGACTTCAGTAAGAGGCGTAGTTTGGGTTATTTATACCGATGTCTTCGGTAAACACGACTGAAAGTTTTGGTTTCCGCAACCGAAAACTTTAGTGTTAGCCGAAGCATTTTCTTCGTGTATGGGCAAAGATATTACAGATCAGCGTGTTTTCATGTGAGTTAGTCACACTGGACTGTTAAATTTTTATTCCCACCGATAAAATCACCGTTTAACTCCCAGATTCCATTAAATTTGCGCAAAAAATTGAAATCCTGTCGGATCTGGCGACTTTGCACAGCGGATCGAAGAATAGAATTTCTGGATATCATTTCATGAACAAAAATTAAGAGAATGGACAGTACAGCGCTTGGTTTTTTTTTCATTCTATTATCCTTTAAATTCGACGGATCACATGGTTATTGCACCAAAAGAACATCACTAAATCGCTTCTGATGCGAGGGAAAAAAAAAAAAAAAAACACTTTACTTGTCGAGGAAAATCCGTGTTTCGTTCCACTGTGTGTTAAGCATATACAAATACAAGATTCTCCGAGTCCAACGCAGTTTCAAAGGACCAGAAAGATGGGAGAAAAAGAAGGAAAGGTGCGGAAACGGGTGGGGGAGGTGGAGGGGGACTGAGGATAATGGGGGGGGGGGGTGAAATCTCAAACACCGTTAGTTCGAATGAACGATTGTTTGACAACAAACAATCAGGTTGGCGACGGCGGCTAAAATGAGAAAATCGCGCGCCAACCTCCATCAAGAGCATCCAAAGCCGTCGACGACCAGTTTCCTTACGCGACTATAAAAATACGGAGAAAATAAACTATTTTCATACCATCTCTGTGGTAAAACTCATTAAGTGCGGATAATGTCACCGCTTGTCGAGAAGTTTCCTGATCCACTTCCGAGGAACTGCACTCTGTGCATTTCAAAATATCGACCGAACCGTTAACTCGGGAAAGTCAGGAAAGTTTCAAGCCGCCGTCAGATCACGAGCCCACGAGCCTTAATTGATACGTAACATTGACCGCGAACATCCATAAAATAAATATTTTCCAGGAGGATGGATTAGAAACTAAAATGGCAATCAAGAAGAGGCTGAGGAACGTAATTGCACTTGAAGTTCATTAATTGACGCAGTTCCCGCGGCATGATTCTCGACGGGACATCCAGTACGCTCTTTCTCTGAAATTTAGCATTACGGTTATATTAGGATCTTTCCGAAAGAGCAGATCTGATGTTTCATGAGCCCTTTGATACCGGAAAAAACGTCAATGGGTCTTTTCCGTACCTTTCCTGTAGCAATATGGCTCATTGATTTTACAGTAAACTTTCGCGAAAATAATGATATACGCTGGATGTGCACATTAAGAACTTTAAAAATCCACTAGATTACTCAGAGAATAACTTCAAAGAATCATCCATTTTAAAATACCCGCGTGCTGAACTGTCCTTGTATAAATTATTCCCATATGACTAACTACTACTAACTCCTACCTACATCAGTGCTATTGACGAATTAAAGATTGCCGCAAGATTTTCACACATTTGGAATTATGAGTGTGGTGTGAAACTGATCTGCAACGGATTTCCCGCCCCACCCACACTGCCTCTCGCCTACAATGTGTGAGGAGTATGAAGAGTGGCCGAACAGGAACCTTGAAGGCGAAACTTAGCTCGTGAAAATCTAGCGACAATCTTTAATTCGTCGATAGTACATTGATCCATTAAAAAAAAGGAAACTTTAATAACTTTAAACATTTGCTCACCTGTTACTGCGCCAATTTTAAACGAAGGTATGGAAAATGATTGGCTCACAAATGAAATAAACGACTCGCTGAAATCCTATTCACTACAGCAAAAACTGAACGCGGCACGCATTATTATATTCGACACACGCACAAAACGATATCAGTCAATGGCAGCATGTCTCTGATCTCTGAAACAGAAAATAGACAAAACTAATTTAACTTAACGATTGAAATAGCTGGGTTATCAAAAACATTAAATTGGCATTTTTTGTGCTGATAATTTCGGGGCAATGAACATGAGTTTGTCATTACGACTTTAAAAAGCGCTTTCCAATAAAGGAACTAAAGCTCATTGATTTTCGTCCTCATTTAATTCTACCATTTAATGTGCGAAATAACATTGAAAATAGGCTGATATCATCGGTGCGCTCCGCCCGCTAAACACTCTATTACTGTTACAATTTTTACCTCGGCTTTGAGTATTCAAAGTCCGTAAAGGCTCCCAAAAATGTCCTTATATCTCTCGAGTTTTAAGCCTGTCTGGCAAAATACTGGACGCAAAATGCAGTGACGACACTAGATCAAATTAAGATCATAGGATGGTTTAAATAAGAATGGGTATTTTTGCAGGCGCAGTTGTCCGCGAATGGGGCTCTTGCGAACTTTTGCTACACGGGTTTGAAGAGTTGATTCTTGCATAAAAACCTGTAAAAATGACGATGAGTACAATAAAAAATCACGAAGTTCACTCTCAGAATCGGGCTTAATGGCGGAGAGACGCAGATATCATGGGAGATTCCTATCTAACTTGAGACATACCTCTGTGTTTCCAAAGAGAAAGTGGCATAATAGATAGGAATCTCCCATGATACCTGCGTCGAACCGCCATTATGATCTTGCCATTTATGTAGTTACTTCGGTTTACTACTGAATTTTAAACTTTCACAGAGTGATTTTCGTGATTTTTGCTGGTTTTTACATCAGAATGGACTATTCATTTGCTCATCCAGCAAAAGTTTGCAAGAGCCTCATTATTGTATAATGTAACGCAGCAGACCAAATTGAATCGGTTACTTCAGAAATCTTGTTCAGAGAGTCAAAAAAGAAAACAATGTCCACAGATTCGCCGAATAAAAAAAAACGGTGCACCATGTAGTATATGATGTAGCAATTTATCGTCACAACGACACATTTCAAAGGATACAAATTGTATATCTTTGAGTCTAAAAACCGCAACAAGAACAGACCTACTCACTACTGTGCACCGCGGTGCCATGCCATGTCTTGCCGGTTCGAGCGATCGATTGTGAATCGGAAGGGAGGGGGTGTAAGGGGGGCACAGGGGGTCTATTGCACTGCACTGCATTGCAGCCTCTTCGTTCGGCTGTATCTCCTGCTTGGCCAGCAAAACACCAGAAGTTGGCACAATCCAGAAGGTGGCATGGCTCCTTTGGAACGGTTGCCAACTTTAACTTCAATGCAATGTCGGCTCGTGAACGATCGAACAAACAATCGATTAAATATCGTTTTCCCCGCATATAAACCAATGCAATTTGATCGATCATTTGGAAATTCAATTGAACCCTAAAAGATTCGATTCTTCCCCGTTGCTTTACATTGGAGAATAATGGATGCGCTGAAAAAAAAAAAAAGATTACCAGAGGCATGACAATATGTGAACCATTGTATAGTATCATTACACTGTTAGAAATGTTCACTCCAAGTCCAACTCCGGTTACATAAAAGCGATGATTTCTCCCGGTATATACAAATAGTTCGGGTAGCAAAATATTTGTGTAGTAGAAAATGGTGTGAAAAGGAGGTGGACTCTTCAATTTCTATTTCACTGGGGGGGGGGGGGGGGGGCTGGTGGAGTTTACTATCCGCCCAGCTGATTTTGGAGTCTGTCAAAAAGTATGGTAAATTTCACTAGATTATGGTAAAATGTACCAACAGGTTAACTTAATTTACCACAAAGTACGTTGCATACCATACTGTGGTGATATTAACCATGCTTTCTAGCAGATTCCAAAATCAGCTAGGTGGATGGTAAATTCTACCAGTCATTTTTCCATTGTTCTTATTGATAGCAAAAGTGACTTCAAACGACTAAGCTTGTAAAACAGTGTTTAGCTGGGCGCCTTCAATTAAGGGGATATGCAAAACCAACACGGATGAGTAGGAATATTTAACTACCCGCTAAAGTCGAGCAGGCTAGCCAACGAGCTGTATCGATAGAGAGGA
This sequence comes from Trialeurodes vaporariorum, assembly GCA_011764245.1. Lineage (NCBI taxonomy): Eukaryota > Metazoa > Arthropoda > Insecta > Hemiptera > Aleyrodidae > Trialeurodes > Trialeurodes vaporariorum. The sequence goes on along the minus strand of VMOF01000024.1, from coordinate 16,008,789 downwards.
TTTGTGGGGCGTGATATTGAAACTTCACGGAGGCAGCCATGATCGAGATCCCTTATGGGCATTTTTCAGGCTCGGTTTTTTTGCCTCACTTTTTTTTAACCTTAAAATTAAAACAAAACAAAACAAAATGTGACAAATACATTTGAAATTGGTTTTAAACGAAAGTGCAAGTGTTTTAGCGTGGATATCTGGACACAAAAATCAATATACACAGAAAAAAAAGCAGCCACTACACACACTATCTATATACACACCAGTGCGGAACGTGCTCAGAGCACAAACTTTCCAGGTTCTGCACACAACGGAATCTACGTTTCAGACACAAACTCAACCTGATAGATCGCGCTCAGAACTCGTTCCGCTTACAGTGACTGGATAAACCACAGTGCGGTCATTTTGATCGTCTTTCTGATTGGTCGGATTCCTTACATCGCGAATTTGAGCATTTAGAAGTATTTTAACAGTTTTATAGGGTTCTCGTAGGCAAGTTAGACACGACAGAAGTTCTTCTGTCAAATTTGAAACATATTGGTTCGCAAAATCAAGAGAAATCAAGGATTCCCCGTAACTGACCCCCCGCAGATGCGCACCCAACTTAACACGGGCGCCATAGGGAGGAAGTGCTTTCCTGAGTCACTAGTAAAAAATATCGCAACCCCCCGCCCTAAAAATGGTTTATACATAGCATTAATGACTATTTTCAGACGGGGGGTAGAGAAAATTTCATTCCGAAACCCAGGAACAATCCTACTCCCCATGCTGCCCATGCTAAAGTGGGTGCACTATTGAGGGGTGGAGGGAAAATGGCCGCACTGTGGTTTATCCAGTCACTGTAGTTCCGGTACTGGTGTGTACATTTCGTGTCTAGAACACGTAAAGTTCGTGTCTGGAGCACGACCATTTTTTTTCTGTGTAACAGTTTCTTCTGGAAGGATTTGCACGATAAAAAAACTGACACATAATAGAGACATGCAAAATTTTCTTACCTGGATAGTCGTATCGAAATTCTGTGTCCACATAGCCAATCTTGAACACTTGCACTTTCGATTCAAAACCATTTTCCACTAGATTAATTACAATTTTTGATTCAAGGTTGTAAAAAGTGAGAGAAACGAACCAAATTCAGATCGCTCGCACTATCACACTTTGAGATAGGACTTATAACAGTAGCGCAACGAGCGTTTCTTCGAGAAACGCATGTTACACAAGCGTGGACAAGGGGATAGAACCCCCTCTTTCTGTCCTTTTCCTACTTATACATTCAAATGGGAAATGAGAGATTGAGAGAGATGGAAGAGATCCTGGTTGCGCCAGCGCAACGAGAGTTTCTTCATCTCTCTCTTTTCTCCATTAAGAAACGTATGTTAGACAAGGAAGGACAAGGGAATAAAACCCCCTCTTTCTGTCCTTTTCCTACTCATACATTCAAATGGGAAATGAGAGAGATGGAAGAGATCCTGGTTGCGCCAGCGCAACGAGAGTTTCTTCATCTCTCTCTTTTCTCCATTAAGAAACGTATGTTAGACAAGGATGGACAAGGGAATAAAACCCCCTCTTTCTGTCCTTTTCCTACTTATACATTCAAATGGGAAATGAGAGAGATGGAAGAGATCCTGGTTGCGCCAGCGCAACGAGAGTTTCTTCATCTCTCTCTTTTCTCCATTAAGAAACGTATGTTAGACAAGGATGGACAAGGGAATAAAACCCCCTCTTTCTGTCCTTTTCCTACTTATACATTCAAATGGGAAATGAGAGAGATCGAAGAGATCCTGGTTGCGCCAGTGACTTATAACATGTATCAGCCTCTCTATTGCTTTAGCTCGTTGGGGCTAACGTTGATATCTTCAAGTAACCTCGTAGTTAAAGGATTAGCCAAATGGTGATGTACATATTTGTATAAATCAATTCACTCGCAAATCATGGCAACACTGTCCGGGACGTAACGCGACTCTCGCTCACCGGAAACACGTGCAAATAGAGACGCGCGGTAATCGGATATAGAAGCAAAACGACGAGGCTCGTGTGAGAGAGGGGCGGGGAGGGGAGAAAGGAGTCGCGCGGATGATCCTCAAGGAGAATTTAAAATCATCTCTGGCAAGGCGCGACTGGTGTTACGAACCGCGTCGAAAAAAGTGACGGCGAAGAAAATTTATTCAACATCAATGAAGCACAGTCACACCGTCGAAATGTACTCTTGCATACATGTGCAGTATGGAACTGATGTGTGACGTCATGGTCTTATCCATCGATTTCAACCCTTCACTCCAACCCGCCCCTTCAAGCTTCCAATTTTTTAAAGATGAGGGGAAAAAATAGAGATGATTCCAAGGTTATAGATTAAAGAGGTATGCTCATCTGACTTCGCGCCACAAATTCAGTGGCGCGCAGTTCAAAATCACTGCAGGCAAGATGACCGACAAAAGCAGAAAACATTGGGTTTGTTTTCTGCTTTCCTGCAGAGAGCGCAGCCCAATGTTTTCTTCAAAGAGTATACGTTTTCTACTTTTGTCGGCCATCTTGCCTGCAGTGATTTTGAACTACGCGCCACTGAATTTGTGGCGCGAAGTCAGTTGAGCATATCTCTTTAATCTATAACCTTGATGAGTCTCATCTCATCTCAAGCTCCCCGCAGCAGATCTGCCGTTTTGCGTATGATTAACGGCATTTTGAAATTCACCGAAGATTCCACCGGTTGAGAAAAGATTACAGAGTTTAGTTCAGTGTATGACTGTAGCGCACGAAAATATTAGCTACTTTTATCTTGTCTCAACCGGTAGAGTCGTCGATTACTTTGAAAACTTGCGGATATTTTAATTAATTAACGGCGTTTCCACAGATTGTGAAAAGATTACAGATCAGAGTATTATCGGTTCATTACAGACATATACTGATTTGAACTATGTAATCTTTTCTCAACCGGTGGAATCATCGGGAGCTCTGCCTCGCGGACCCAAGTTAAGAAGGCAAAATATAACTGTGGGTCAAATAAAATCCCATCCAAAAAGGTTGTGCATCTGTGTGAAACTTCTATACATGATGCAAGAAAGTCACGAAACAGTTTACACGCCGTACTTGAGTTCTTGAAGTTAACATAGCAGTGGAGTCCAGGAGATCTGGGGTTACCAAACCGTCTAGATGTTGTAGGACAATCATGTCCGGCTTTTTGCACCTTTGTCCAGCGTCCAGCCGTTTTTTTTTTTTTTTTTTTTTTTTTTTTTTTTTTAATTATTTCTTGAAATTCAGAACATTCGACCTTAAAAACGTCAAAATGAGAAATTAAATGGAAAAAGTGAGCGTGTTATGCTCTCGTTCCGTCAATATGATGTTCCGTCCATATTTTCGCGCATAACTCTGGACTGAGATGTTTGTTTACGGAGATAAGTGAAAAAATAGGATAAGGTAAGAGCTAAGAGAAAATGAGTGGTTATTTTGGGTTCAGTTTAGAGTACTGGGTGCTAGATGAGGGAAATGCAACTAGGCATCGTTTTAGGGCTGGGACAGAGCTGAAACACTGAGTATAAGTTGGGTACGTCGGAAATCTTTACGCCAGTTTCCAATGAGATGAAAATAAATAAATATCTTAATCGGATTCATGTTTCTTCAGTTGAGAAATTTGATCGAAAAACTTTTTATAACTTTTTGAGTATACTTGCTGGCTAGTTATGGCTTTTGGTTGATGTAAGATATAAAAATATTTGATGACAGAATGAATGAACTGGTAGACTGGAAGATAGAGGCGCGGTCAATATTATATGGCTCATATAATAACTGAGACAGTACTTTGTTAATAGATACTATAGCTTTTTCCTTCGTCCCGAGTTTGCTCTCGTCGAAAAATGCGGGCCGTAAAGGTTCAAAAACCGTATACCCAGTTCCCATAAACCCCATCCTTATAACAATCCTCATCTGACCGCATCGTTCCATTAACAGCAAAATGAAATGAGATTGGTTCAATACGGGAGAACGAATAAAAATAAATTTAAAAAAAAACTGATTGTTTATGGGGACGTTAATAAGACATTAAAACGAACTTCGAATTAGATAAATGTAAAGAGAAGATAAAAATTGGTTTCGGGGACATAAAAAAAAAGCGAGACGTACTCCGGCAAGCGGAAAAGGTAGAGGAACTTGTCACTTTGAGAAACTTATGGAAGAAAAGCGAAAAGAGAAGTGACACTGAGAAAGGCCGGATCTTTCACATTACGGACAATGCACTGTTGCCACGTCGTGAACGATCGCTTATTGTTTTTCTCTCATTTGAACCTACATAAAATAATCGAGTATTTGGAGGTTCGACCGTACCTTCAACAGATCGATTATTTTCCGTAGGCTTCTTTGGAGGAAATATCGATACATCGATCTTCACAGTGCATTTGCTTTTGTATTTGCTTGAACCTACTCAGCAGCCACACTGGCGGATGCAGCCCTCGCGAAGGGGGGGGGGGCGAACTTGGGATTTTCGCCTCCCCCCCCCCTAGTGACGCCTATTTCCTTTTTACTCTCCTCCTTTCTATCTTCTTTTCCCTTCTTTCACCTTCCCTCCCCCCTTTTCCCCCTTTTTTGGTCTAACGGGGGGGGGGGGGATCGCCCCTTTCGCCATTAGTTTCAATGGAGAAGATGGGTCGGAATTCACCAGCCACTGAACTCTTCGCCATCAAAGGCCACTCATAATACTAATTTTTCTCTGAATATTAGTTTCAAAAATAACAGCATTAACAGAATCAGTTTAAACTTTGTGAATTAATTATCCACCCCCCCCCCCCAAAGAGAAAATCCCAAACCCGTTCCCTCTTTAGAGATTTATTTTTATTAATAATTTTCTATCCACTCATATGAATAGTCCATATACAGTATACCAACGTACTTCCGCGCGAATGAAGTGCCTGCCGGCCCTTTGATTTGGCAACAGTGGATTAGTATAAGAAAAGAGTAAAAGACTTTGAGTAGATCCAGCATTAACGACTAGTATTACACGAACTATATTTTATACGGTCATTAATACTGTACTAACTGCAACATTTTGCATACAATGTAGCTTGCAAATGTAAGTTCAGATGGGGCTTCACACAATAGCTTTACTGCTCCTCCGATGCAACGTTGCCCATTGGGAACGCGCCATCACCTTGAAAATCCCATAGCAGCACACAAGCACCTGACTCTTATTGGAAGTTTTAGAAAACTATACAAGTGCAATTGGTTGGGGGGGGGGGTCGGTTTTTTGGAGTTCGCCTTCTATTAGATATTATCTCGAGAGGACCAGGACCTCTCCGAAATGTTTCGTCTAAAATTGTAATAAAACATATTTAAAGCTAAAAGTACTAACCCTGGTACAATGATTGTGAACTTGCAAGATTGACCCAGGGGCTCCGGCTGATTCGGCTCTTTTGGACGAGACAAGACGAGATAGTGGGAATCGATCAATCCCATTGGTTTAAACAGCGTCACGTGACAGATTTGAAGTCGTTAGAATCGTTCATTTCAGAAAAATTACTCCGCCTTCCATCCAATGACTCAAAATCTGTCATCTGACACCAAACGCCGTTTAAACCGATGGGGTTGGTCGATTATCACTGCCTCATCTCGTCCAAAAGAGCAGAATCAACCCCCTGTTATTATATGATCTAAGTCTGGTGTGAGTCTTCCAAGTTAACAGTCCGACTGACCATTTTTCAATTAACTGGCAAGAATGACCTCAGACTAAACTCAGATTGATCTCAGGTTGATTAGCACTGACGTAAATCTGATATCAGACTGATAAGTATCGGCTCAGTTCATGGTCAGACTAATTATCTCTACTATAGACGAAAAAATGAAATACCATGCATCTTGATACTTGAATCGACTTGCAATTCCGTGTTTTTGCTTTATTTTTTTTTTTTAAACTTTAAGTTTTACTTTGAAGTTTTAAGTTTAAGTTTTTTTCAACAAAAAGTATCAGAAATGTCATCCAAGGATACTTATCAAGTTCATGATTTTAGTACAAGTTTCCCTGGTAAAAGGTTCCATGAATTTCCATGACCGAAATTCCGTGGGCATTATTAACTTATTATTTTTCCATAAAATTTCATGGAATTCCGTGGGCAATTATTATTTTTCCCTAGTTTTTCCCTAAAATTCCATGGAGTTCCGTGAGAGTTTCATGGGATTCCATAAGATTTTTCATTTAATTTCAAAGGAAATATAATGGAATAGAATTTTGGTCATGGAAATTCACGGAACACTTATATACCAGGGTTCCTCCATATTAATTTAATTATACTACAATAGGAAAAGCAACATTAATCAAATGTTATTGCTCTCTGGTGGCCGAGACACGAAACACTCAAGATTCATATCTGAACACTAAACGAGTTCACCTCTCACAACTCAAAAGCTCTATATTGATTTTCCACGCCTGTTCTTCTCTCTTTTCTTCTCTCCGCGACGGCGACGGACGGTCGCTCCAGTAGCGTAACTAGGAATCATTCTATCTCTCTTTTTACTCATCTGTATGTACGGGTAGAAAAAGGATAGGAAGAGGCGATTGATCCCCCTTTCCTATCCTTTTCTAACTTACACATTTTAATGGACAAAGTGAGAGAAAGGTAATTTCTAGTTACGCCACTGGGTCGCTCGGTGTCCTTCTTTGTTTGCGTCTTCCCGAGCCATTTTCAATCATATTTATGGGTTTGTCTACTTACTTTGTCCTCGCGTCCACGTATATAATGCGGTCTTATTTATAACGAGTTGCGGTGGTATCCGTTACGCTGATGATCGACGGAAGTCGCGGGTGATGGTGAATGGCAAATGGTAAATGGTAATGGGTCCCTCTCCCCCCCCCCCAAAACTCATCCCTCATCGATGTTTACAGCAGGTCTTGAGCGAGAATACGGAGAGGAAAGAGGGGAAAAAATCAATTTCGCTAAACGACGCGCAATTTAAAGCGGGCCGGGGTTGAACCGGGGTTTTCCGATAATTCGACGACGATAGTCGATAACATTCGGCGCAAAGGCATACTGATGCCTGACAGGTTGTTTTTAGAAAAATACTATTTACTCAGCAAGGCGGATGAATTCTCAAAACGTTTCTTTTCTTTCACTGAAACAAACATTTCATAACCCCGAAAACAAGAAGCTGTCTTTCGCGGTGAGTATAGGTTGTAAAATTTGTTAGTTTCAGGAATGAATAAGTATAAAAAAATGTGTTTTTTACAAAACTTGACTGTATTGGAAATGGAAAAAGGACCGTAAGGTCATCAGAGGGACCTCGACGGTCATACTTCTCATGGATCAAATACATAAGAAGCAAACAAAAACAAAACGAACAAAGAAGGTCGTCAGCTTTCAGTGACAGCTCGTGCTTTTTGGCCACAATGATTTTGCTTCATTTGAATTCATGTTCAACAAATAATCGATTGCTGGTGAAAGAGCTGCTTCACTTTCAAATCGATATTTTACATACAATGAAATGGAGGGTTAAAATTGTTGCCAAATTGCACCACCCGCCACAGTCAGCTTTCTAACCCCACCTGGCAAGATCGGAATGACGCCCGCGTCTACAAAGGCTTAAAGGCATTTTCATGTCGGCAAATTTTACGAGAATTTTCAAAAAAATCAGACTATCGGATGGTAATGAACGCGTCGCGATGATTGGTCCCACAGCAATTTTCTCAGCATGTTACACAAGCATCATCCATCAAAAAGTGGAATCCGTTGATAGCGCAACTGATGACTCATACGCAAAAATCACGATTTCAGTCGCACATGGTTGTTGGTTATAGTATAAGTATGCTACAGACGGACCCGGTGTGGCGACTATACGACGCGGTGGCGCAGGAGGCGCGCGGAAATAAAAACTGATCAGTGCGCCACACGATGCAACGCCACGCCACGGCTGCACGCTGCACGCTGCATAGGCCAAATGGCGGGTTCGAGGTTGCAAAGATGGGCGATGAGTTCAGAGTTGAGCGCCGCGATGTGTCCTGCCGCATCCTATAGCTCCACCGCTAGGCTCGCGCACACTGGAGAGAAACAATGGGTTTTCCTGATTTAAAAAGTCAATTTTGGCGCTCAGACAACAAAGTGATTCCCAAATTTCAATGGCAAATAAAACAAATCAAGGAGGAGGGGGGCCGGGGAATTTTTTTTATAAAATGTTAAAAAAATAAAATAAACAAGTTATATTAATAATAATTTGATGTGGCAGTGCAAGTGATCGATCCACACATCAGGGGAGGTGAAAGCACAAGGTTCACGGTCACCCCCCCCCCCCACCACCAGAAACTTCTAATGCCCTTTTCTTCAGTAGAAAATGGCACATGAGAGCTTTCTGTGACACTATAAACCTCAAATTTCATTGGTGTGCCCTCAGACCAGGAAGAACTTTCTGGATCCGCCAATGAGGTGTACCATAACGGACAGACTACTTTTCTAAGGTCAGTTGAAATTCTTATGGGTGAGTCGTTATGATATTTCATTTCTGGACTAATTTTGGTTCCAAACCTCACAATTTCCTCAGGAATTTTACTTATAGTTCTCCAGATTGCCCAAAAATGACAATAAACACCATAGTTACACAAGAAAGGAGGAAAATAAACAGTTTCAGATAAGTAGCAGCAGATACGTGTTTCAGCCACTTTAACTTCCGAATAACATGCCATTTTTCAACTTTAAATAAAAATATCCTTACAAACAAATATCAAACTTGGTGCATTTTTGGGAATCACCACGTTACATTATAATAATTAGATGAATTTAGCGCTTCACAGCAAATCATATGTTTGTAGTGAATATTCAAAAAAATTTCCACCCCGATTAATTCGATGATGGCTGCAGAAATTGCGATTGCTATGACAAAACATGTGATATACTTATGAGAGGGACACATTTCCTGGGGATCACTTTCTTCCCATTCCCCCCCCCCCGGGGGGGGGGCAGGAGAGCGGTGCCGCTGGAGGCAAACATCTCGTAGTGTAAACGGACTCTAGTCTAAATTAGTTTGATTTATTTTGCGCAGTAAAATTGAAATCCAAAATAGTTTCTTAGTTTAGATAGTTACAACGTTTTATTTTTTCACCTAGAAAACAATGGCCAGGAATTATTTTGTTTTTGCCCACTGCGAATCAATCAGTGGGCCAAGATTACTGATGCGGTGGCGAGTTAGAATCACCTTATATTAACATCTCAAATGCTTTCTGAACAGTGGCGGCTCGTGCCATCTGGCAACAATGTCTTCGCTCCATTTGAATCTATGTTTAACAATCGATTGCTGGTGAAGCGCTGCTTCACTTTCCAATCGATTGTTTTACATACAATCAAATGGAGGGATGACATTGTTGCCATATTGCACAAGCCGCCACTGTTCTGAATCATAAATGAAAGACTCTAAAATATAGTTTTTGACTAAAATTAAATTTCGAGGGTGATTTGAAAGCGCCACGATAGTCCAGAAACCTTTTTGAGCGTTAATTTTCTTCCTCAGTTCACTTCTTCGTCGTTGGCCCCTGAATCGGTTATCAATGCTCTCTGTACGAGTGTGCGCCTCGCCGCTCGCACTCTCGCTGACCGGAGACTGTTGCTAGACGGGTTGATGCTGCAGCAGGGTCGGTCGGGGTCGCGGAGTCAGACACGGTCAGCCGCGTGATGGGGGCCACGGGGCGGGGTGGCATGGCGGGGGCGAGGCGGAGAGGAGACTGAAAGTGGCGGTGCTTGGTGAGGTAAAATGAGGTAAGCTAAGGTGAGGCGAAGTGAGGTGAAGTGAGGTGATTAAGTAATCGCTGCAATGCGATGATGCCGCGTTGTAAAATTTCACCGTTTTGCTGATCAGGCTGATCCTGATGACTCTTATTCGTTACGGCTGATCGAGGAATTGAGGACTGTGCCGGAAGAAGGGAACACAAAACGTCAGGTGTGTCCTTTCTTTAAAATCAGCATGTATACAATGAGATTCAATGGCGGTTCGTGCAATGCGGAAACAGTGTTTTCCCTCCAATTGAATCTATAGAAAACAATCGATTGCCGGTGAAGAGCCGCTTCACTATTAAATCGATTATTTTTCATGGAATCAAATTGAGGAAAAACATTGTTGCCAAATAGCACGAGCCGCCGCAGATGAGATTTTTACATGGAAAAAAATATTAGTGAAAATAACCATACGGATACCTGATTTTGGAGCCTGCTAGATGCTATGGTAAACTTGACCAGAAGTATGGTACATTTATCGATACTTTGAATAAATTCGACATGCAATCAGGTAACATCACCTAGTACCTAGTCAAAACATAGTATACTTCTGGTGAACATTACCATAACATCTAGCAGGTGCCAAAATTAGGTATCCGTATGGTTATTTTCACCGTTGTTTTTTTCCCCCCGTGTAATAAGACCAAAACTACAACTGGAGAACACATCAAATGATTCAAGTAATATAATATTTGATGAGGTTAACTCCAATATTGACCCATATAAACTAGTAGAATTGTTCTTTACTAAAAATGTCAATTTCATACATTCTTGATTTTAAGGAAAGCACACGCCTGCTGTTTTGTGTGCCTTTTTCCCGGCAAAGGTCTCAATTTGTATTATTATCACCTCATATGAAAGCACAATTTCGAAAAGCCAGGAGGACGGGGGGGGGGCAAAAACAAACAAAAAGAACAAGACCGGTGCTCCTCCTTTTTTACATAGGTGATTCCATGCACGGTGAAAGGTATAACTCTCGCTGCTTCTTCCAAAGCGCTTTTGGAAAGCTTAAGCCAATAAAGGACCACTTACGTGCTCATCGAATTAGATTCAACTTTTGATGGATGTTTCTTGTATAAAATGTCTTAAAAATTTCAACATGAGTGCTGTGCTATATCGTGTAGCTATCATAACCGACATGTTATTGTATTATTATAGCCGTTGGAAAATGCTATGTCACGAGACGTATCTTTGCCAATATTTTGGACCTATTTGTTTTGCATGCTTGCACTATACAGTTATATGGAGATCAGTGCTGTCAAAAATGTCAACATTAAGTGCGCGGTGCATTACTGAATGCGTGGTACAGAGAGACAGGGTACGACTTTGTCGCTTTTTGCAGAGAAATAGGTCAAGAAATATAAGAATTTTCAAATGGCTTTGTCTCGGTTTACCTTTGAAAGTCGCGACTTTTGAAAGTAGTAAAAAGGGGCAAATCGAGCGCGGCATAAATATGAAGTTAAAGGTGTCATTTTCAGTGGCGCCATTTGGGGGAGGGCAGGGGGGGCAATTGCCCCCCCCCAAGGATTTTCAAAGTGGCCGAAAAATCAAGTTAGAGAGATTTTTTTGAAGATGCACAGCAAAAAAAAAAAAAAAAAAAAAAAAAAGGTCATCCAAACTAAACTTTTGGAGCCCCCCCCCCCAAACAAGTCAGAGGGATGGGCAGATTTTTTTAAGATGCACGGGCAAAAAAAAAAAAAAAAAAAAAAGGTCATCCAAATTTTTGGAGGGCCTTGCCCCCCCCCCCCCAAGGAAAATCTGAAATGGCGCCCCTGGTCATTTTCAAGGCAATTCCACAGTAAAATATGCTGGATTTATAATGGTCACGCAAGTCAGCCATTTTCGCACGTCCAAGGGCTGCTTCAGGACTTTCTTTTTCGCTCTTTCCGCCCATTTGAACACATGTGTTACAAAAAGATGAAGGGTGGCGTGGAAGTCTTGTGAACTTTGCACCCTTATCTCTTTCATTTCCTTACACATCCATTCAAATAGGTGAGGAGAGAAAAAAAGACAGTTCTTGGCCCGCTTTTGAGCACAGCTGAGGAATAAATTCGCTCTCTCAGTCAGATGAAGCAAATACTATCTATTGAAAAAAAAAAGGGGGGGGGATACGTGATCAAAAAACGGGTTAAAAGGATTGACTACTATTGATAGAGACCGAAACTATTGATAAAAAAATGAATAAAATTGATTTAAAAACTGCAAACTTACAAACGAATAGCGCAGAAATTTGGAATTGAAACATTTAAACATACCTGGAACAAACAAGAAAAAAATAACATCAATAAAGTTCATCCCAACGCGGATAATGTTATACACTTTTTTTCAAGGGTTCCGATTTTTTCAGTTTTTTTTCTTTTTTTTTTCAAAATTGAGATACAATTGAATTTTCATAATTTCCACATGTAACGCTGAAGGTACGTGGTTTTGATCAAACCAACTGCCAACATAATTCAAAATAAAAATAAAAACAAAATAAAAACAAACAAAAAAAAACAAAAAACAAAAAACAAAAAAAAAAACAAAGAACTAATGTCGTTCTTTTAATCTAAGTCGAAGGAATTTAGAGAATAAATACTTTCTGGAGATAATATTATTTGCTATAAAATTCCCTCTATTAAGATTTCTGATGATAAGATATTTTCAGATTAAACAACTTTCTACCTCACAATCAGATTAAATTATAGATCGCAGATCATAATCAATCAAGTCTAGGAGAATTTCCATTTTCTCCTCAACCACTGCGACATTGAACCTTACATAACGCAAGTCCAATCTAACAATAAGCTGATTCTTCTCTATAACTTAAACCTAACAGTTTATCGTATCCGCCATGAACTAATACACAGTTGCGAGGCGTGCGATTTGGCAACGTTCCATTTGCCCAATTAAACACATTAAAAAGGTCGAAATTCCTGGTCATCGCCGATGACTGGAGCGTTCGACTTTTTCGGTGAGTTTAAATGAAGAAAATGCATTGTTGCCAAATTTCACGCTTCGCCACTGCTAATAAATTTTCTTTTCATCCACGCCGCGAGATAGATTAGTCGAACCGAAACGAATGCTCTCTGTCCAGTTTCAAATGATAAACTACGGTTTTGAGATAATGACCACATTAAGGAATAATTAGTCAAAAATAAAGAAAAAATGTCAGACAAAACGCATCAATCATTGGCTTTACAAGAAGAAAATCGTGGAGTTCCGTGTTCAAGTTAGACTTGACTAAAAATATGAAGGTTGATTACTGATTAGCTCATCAAGAGAGAGAGAGACAAAATGATGTTCCGGAAACAAGGCTGCCCGGCAAAGGTCGACCAAGAGAATATTCCTCTCTATCTCTCTCCCTCACTTCCCCTCGTCAATGTTGCTTGAAAATGTAAACTATGATTTTTTACAATTTTCTAAAGGCCTTAGAATCTTTCATAAAAATCTTAGTACTGTGAATGTGAGAGAGATTTCACGAGGTAATCCATGTCTAAAGATTTGAGAATAAAAACAATTTTGAGTCCTCCACAATTTTTCAAGCACTTGCATAGAAGAAAACAAAAAAAAGTAAATTGAAATTTAGATACTAATTGTAAGACAAAAACAAATGTTTTGTTGGCCTAACTAAAGATATTTTGCTGGGTAAACCAAAGATTTGGTTGGCTGGGTTATTTTTCCACCAGACGTTCGCTACCAAAGTGGTTCTGAACAGTGAAATAATTCCAACTATATAAAAATGAAATATGGCAACGTTGCTGCTACCGTGAGATCCAAAGTCGTTAGCAGGACAATTAGTTTTAAACTACTCTTCAAAAATCGTGCGAACCAAGTGAAACGTATATAAGAATGAGGAACGGGAAAAAACGCAACACAACGCGCCTCGACTTATTAACGTGTAATAACGTTATTCCGATCGAAGGTGCATCGGTATTGTGCGACTCCGTTAGGTCTATCTGAAGTAGGGGCTGTAGCACTATCAACAGATTCGGCTGTCGATGGTTGATTCTCAAGAGGAAATCCCAGAAAACAATGAGCTAAATTTTATCAATCGAGATACAGCCTCCGCCGCCGTTTGAAAAAATGTTGTTTTGTGACGTAATTTACGTCAAAATTGTGAGCCGATTTGCATATTTGCACTGCAGCTATAGGGAGAGCAGTGCTACTAATAAAGTCAACATCAAGTCCATATGATGTGCATTACTAGATAAGAGACAGGTCATGAAACTGTGGTGAAGTTTTGGCCACGAAATACGTCACAACCCAGATATGAAGAAATATTTTAAAAACATTTTAAAACATTTTAATTAAAACAATTTAAAAACATTTTAAATATTTTTTGCCTTTTGAAATTATTCTTAAAATATTTTCAAAAATATTTTGACAACTAATTGGCATGAACAATGTTTTTAACATATTTACAAAAGGTTACCGAAAACATTTCGGCAAGATTTTCAAAATGTTTTTAAAACATTTCTTTCATATCTGGGAAACCTACATTTTTAAATGGGTAAATCTCGGTCAATGCTCAACAGATTGCGATGAAATTACACTCATTGTAACATTCTCGGCATTTTACACAAGACTCGCACATCAAAAGTCAAATCTGCAGATGGCACAACGGGCTCAAAGGCAGAAATAAAAGCAACCTAAAACATTACACGATATGAGCAAACAGTGTGTTATACTCAGCTCAGAGAGTCGATTTACCAATCAACTAAAGGCAAAAAAGTTAAAGGGAAAAATATACGCGAAAAAAATGCGGAATAATTTATCATTTAAAATAGCACAACAAATATATTATTTATCTCATAAGTAATATTTTAAGAAAAGTAAATTTGATGGTTTAGCTTAACGTTGAATGATGACGATCGGTGAACACAAATGGATAGACTCGGAGGTGAAGAGGAGGGTGTTCACACCGTTCAAAACCAGGCTTATCAGGCTGTTCACTGTTGAGTTCTTGAAATTCGCGAGAAGAAAGGCCTCTGCTACAGCCCTAGTGCACCGTCTATATTCATCTCAGGGTTGACCTGGCTTCAATTCAAGATCGATCTGGGCCTTTTACTAATATTAATAAAAAAAGAAGGCTGACTATAGGGTGAATGGGGGATGGGGGATGGGGGAAGAGGGGGGCGTACTGCATTGCAGCCTCCTTGCCCTCGGAAACACGGTAGGTCAAAACAAGTGGACCGTTAAGTTTCAGTTCAGTCAACATGGCGCCGCCGCGCCACCGATGCACCAATAGCCTGCATAGCAACCTGCAGTTCCATCCAAATTTCAACAATGCAGCGTTGCCAGGTATATTCTACATCTTCCCTACATAAATCAATGCAAAGGTCTCTTCAGATATAAGATGCTCAAACTGGTTCCTCAAAGTATAGCTCCAAAGTGGGATTTTGGTGATCGGTGCGCGTACAATCCACCATTACAGTTTGGCGACTCGCAAAGGGCTCCGTACACGGTCGTCAAACAGTTTGATTTGTTCCAGGTTTGCCAACATGTCCCTTTCAAAATTCAAAAAAAATGCACGACGAACATCGTTATTTTCTGATAGTTGTTGACGAAACTTAAATTGCACTAAGTCGGCCTCCGAGGTCTAGTGGTCAGTGCACACTGCACAGTGGCGTAGAGTGCAATTTGAATTCCGGCCGAAGTGACAAAATTTGACTTCTAAAGTAGTTATCTCGGCAATAGGGCAATCTTCCATTTCGTCTATTGGGCCCTATTTTGCCAAAATCGAACACTAAAACTGGGGGGGGGGGAGGTGTTGAATAGTTATTTGCAGGGTTGCTGTTGTTCGAAAAACACCGATGGAATATGTTCAGCTTTGACGCGCAACGGTTGGTCACTTGGCGCATTACATGCGGTAATTTTTGGTTCAACGAATGCTTGTTTGATCAAACTGTTTAAACGTGCACGCCGATCGATTTGATCATCAATCGTGGTTCACAGTAACTTCCTTGTTAGAAGTGCTGTTGTCAAAAGTCCGTTAATTTGCAAATGTTTAAAATGATGGTGGATCAATGCTCATACCGTTTACCAAATGCCTAGTTTGGAGCTATTCTGAAAATCCGATTTGATCGTCTGAAGAGGCCTTACAGTAAGCGGAGGATTTTGATCTGAAATCCGGCAACGATGCAACAATCAACGTGTCGTAAGGAGGCGAGAATTAGGAACCGGATGGGTCGAGCCTAGGTTGGAAATTGGTCCTTAATTACGACCGAAGGAGCGTTTGAAGTAAGACACTCTTTTCCTTCTCTCCTTCTCAAAGCCAAAGGCGAATCGAGTAATTTGTCGAGCTCTTCCCTCTGTCCTTTGAACAGTTTGAACGCATGTGTTAGAAAAGGACAACAACTTGGGGATGAAACTCAAGTTTTAATCCCTCCTTCTGTTCATTTCTAACACATGTGTTCAAACAAACGGAGATAGAGAAAGACAAATTCCTGCAACCGACTCTGCTTCTTATCAATGAGTTTGTTTTTCTCTCTCTTCCGTCCCTTTGAACCCACAGGTTAGAAAGGGACAGCAATGATGGAAAAAGTCACGTGATGACCCCTCATTCCATCCTTATCGAACACACAGGTTCTTTTGGATGGAGAGAAGGGGACAAGTACAAATTCTAAAGATCCCCTCTAACAGCGACGATGATAATTAACGAGAGGATTTACTTTTTCGTAATTAGCCAGTTTATAAACTTCTGCCAAAGCGAATTTGAGCTTCACTGAATATGATGAAGGGATAGTGGCGGGCGGCGGCTTTTGTAACGTGGCAACAACAGATTCTCTGCAATTAAACCTATGTAAAATAATCGATATTTCGGAGGTTCATCGAACCCGAAACAAATCGATACTTTTGCGTGGGTTTAAATGGCTAAAGCACTAGTACACAAATTGCACCGAGCCGCCACTAAAAAATATGCTGATATAAACGACAATGTTCGCTCTATATAAGTTACGAGAGCTTATACTCCTGAATTCAAAGAGGGCACACAGAAAATCAAATTCTGAACCGCTGCATACTATTCAGTATAGGGAACTCGTTCATATAAATCAATTGGGTGGCAGATTCAAGCTGGCTGCACTAGTGCACTCCATGACTGACTGAGATACCGACTTTTACTTGGGAGCACTACGATTGTAATGAACTCTATTCACCGACTGCAAAATATTGCAATTCAAAAAGCATTATTTACACTTGCAATATTACATCTCGATACCGAATCAAATTAGACGGTATTTATTTTCATAATTTCGAATCGAAAGTATCAATAAATATTAATACAGTCTGAGCTACACAACACTCTGATTTCAGAAGTTGATAAAGAAACGGAGCAACTTTCACGGTGTATGGGCACAGCGAATCTCAAGACACAAGACAAAAGTAAACAAACTGTTAAACACCCTCCACCACAGCCGCA
>VMOF01000024.1:15959543-15991168 GCA_011764245.1 Trialeurodes vaporariorum | reverse complement strand
TTTATCGCGTCTCGAGCCAGCAATGGGTTCTGGTTTCCCGCGGAAACCACCCTTCCCGGTCCCGGAGTCAAAACCTCCACCGGCGGCGTTATGACGGGGTGGAGGGGGTAGGTTTATGACGGTGGAAGGGGCGCGGGGGATGCGGACTCGAGGACTCGACTCCACGAGAGCTGAGCACACTTCTCATCGCGCTCATCCGACAAATTTTCGGCTCCACTTTTTATTGATAACTGTATATTTTTGTTGTTGTTTTGAAAATTTTTGAATCTGATGATCGCAGCCTCCTTCTCGCCCACTCCCACTCCTCCCTCAGTGCAGGTATAGCTCCAATCCTTGTGACGCCGTGAGGCGATTACGATGTTATAACTGATACACCTAGAGCGGCGCGGCGCACTATGTGGTATTTGACCGGAAAAGTTGGCATAAACTGTTTTTACAATCCTAATGACTTGGAATTTGGTATCTCTGAAGGTATTTTTTAACGCTGAATTCAAGTTTTGCATTCGTTTTCCAAAATTCGAAAATCCAAGATGGCTGCCGACAAATTTTTCGGCTAATCGGTCGGCATCCATCTTGGATTTTCGAATTTTGAAAAACGAATGCAAAACTTGAATTCAGCGTTAAAAAGTACCCCTGGATAGGGAGTTTCAAGTCAATTGGACGGTGTTGCCAAATTTCACTCGTCGCCCCTACAACACGTGAAAACGAGAATTTCGTGCAAAAACGCTAAATTCGAACTAATTTTCCCGGCAAAGCCGCATTTTTCCGCATTTTCTGACTTCAGGGCCTATTAGTACGCACTAAGGACTACCATTTCTCATATATATACCCGCGAGGTGTGGCAGGATGTGTGAACTTAAGTTCTCGTGAAAATCGAAAAATTTACGTTTTTAGCTAAAAACTTAAAAATAGCAAAAAGATATCAAATTCAAAGTAAACAAGTTGGAACTTGCAACACTGGAACAGTGTTAGCAAAGAGAGCATGAGTGTCGGCCGTAAATCATTGTAAGTGTGGAGTTCCATATTGATAGTACAAAACTGCGACAAATTCAATCGCAACGCTGCATTTGTGTTTGTATAACAGTGATCGCTGTAAAAATAACTTGATAGGTCAAAGTGGGAATGAAAATTTACTTATAGCGTGTTGAAACAGTTGTTCACGAGGCGAGGTGAATACTGTGGTTTTGAAAATCGATTTCGATAGTGATAGTTCCTTTAAAATCGGATGACGCAATACCAATCCTAGCAAGCCGCAAAGTCTAGTTTAGTTATTTGGGACTTTTTTAGATTTCTCTCGCCTGAACCAAAGTCATCAGGAAGGAAATTCTTAATACCAATCCTAGCAAGCCGGAAAGTCTAGTCTAGTTATTTGGGACTTCTATAGAATTTTCCTCGCTTGAACCAAAGTCATCACGATGGAAATTCTTCGTCTTCATGGTTTCAGCTCTTTTTGTCTCAGATTAAAAAATGAATGTTAATATTGATCAAATGTCATCCGACACTCATCAAGGCCCTTAAGGAACGTAATATGAACTTGAAAAAAGCTCATTCGATTTTTAAGGGAGCTTAAACGGTCCATGAGAGACGAAATTCGCGGATACAGAGTATCCACAGCTTATTTCAATGTTCGATCTGACAAGACCGTGCGCCTTTGAAAAATCGATATCTCGATAGTGAATCGATGTATTGCAATTCGGTTTGCACCGATCGAAAGCGCTTGCTTGTGACTGACAACCTCGAAAATTTCAGATCCATCCGAGTTTATTTAATGACCTTACAGGACCTCTCGCGGCCGCAGTTAGACATTTCTTGTCTGAGTTACGCTGAAACGGGGAGTAGTTCCCCCCCTAAGATGATATTTTTTGGCTCGAAACTGCATTGGGCCCTCTCGGGACATCATTGGGACCCGAAAAAAAGCGGAACCGATATAATACGGCACACGACTGGTTCGTGAGAGACGAAATTCGCCTTTTTCCAGCCTCCAGCGCCCCTCTAAGGTCGATCTGACAAGACCGCGCGCCTTTGAAAAATCGATATCTCGAGAACGAATCGATGGATTGCGCACTGCGGTTTGGATTGGGCGGTAGCTTCAGCTTTTAGATAATTCTTGAAAAAAATTCAGATCCATCCAAGTTTTAAACGGATCTTATGGGACCTCCCGCGGCCGCAGTGAGACATTGTACGTGAGACTTACGCTGGAGTTGGGGCCACGCCCCCCCCCCGATATAGACTTTATCGGTCCGACATTTGTCAGGGCCCTTAATGAACTTCATGTGAACTCAAAAAACTCACATATGACTTCTCACGGCGCATGCTAGGTCCATGAGAGTCGAAATTCGCGGATTTTAGAGAATCTTAGATTTCTGACCCTATACCGCGCGCCTTTGAAAAATCGATATCTCGAGAGTAAATCGATGTATCGCAATCCGGTTTGGACCGATCAAAAGAGTAAGCTTACCGGTACTCGCCGTTAAAATTTTGGGTCCATCTGATTTCATTTTGAGACCTTACTTGAGTTACTTGGACCCCAGTTGGAATTATTTTTTCGGAGTTACGCTGGCAAGGGGGTCGCTCCCTCTCTTGGAAAACTGTGGAGGGGGCCCTTTGCTGGGGCATACATTCTATTTTTCACTTTTTTTTTTTTTTTTTTTTTTTTTTTTTTTTTAATTTTATATTTGTGTCTAATCTAAGTTGGGGGAGGAGGAGGAGAGTACCTGCAAGTCAACCGGCAATTTACTTTTGATAGTGGCTGCGGGTCGAGGGTGCGGATTGCGGACTTTTAACTTGTTGTGGGGTTTACAGGGTGGCCGTGTCTAAACTTATGAGAAAAGAAGGCAACCACAGACCGGAAGAACGTTCAATTTCTGGTTCAGAGACCATGGACAAAGACATGGGCACCCGCAAAACAATTGCCCGGAGGGGCAACTTTTTGAATGTCAATGGAAGGTCTAGGGGACTTCACTTAGAGACGGGCAAGTCTAGAGACCCCCCCCCCCACTTCCGCCCAAAATAGAAAATAAATCAATTATCCTTCCAAATGGTAGAAATTGTAAGTGATTGTAGCATGTAGTTGTATCAAAAGTAATTCTATTTTTGAAGTGTTTGATATTATGAATAAAGTGACAGCATCAGATGATAGAAATAGTAAAAAGCTAAGTACAACTATTCCTTCTTTATTTTCATTGTCCTGATGAATTCTAAGAGTTAACCTATTTAAATTAACAAAACCAAACTCTTGCCTATACATTCTCTAATCATGTAATTATCGACCAGAGGATTCTGAATTTTCAAGGAAGTTCGCAAAATTCTCGTTGCCAACGGTAGTTGCCAATGTAGACACGTTCATACTAGTAGATTTTAAAACTTCTTTCGGCGAGGGAGATGACGGGTGGGAAGGATGATGTCGTCTGAATCAGGAGGGGGTGGGGTAAAAATCAGGGGGAGGTCTAGATCTGGGGGGGAGAGGAATCCTGAAACTGGGGGGCGAGCTGTATAGTGGCAAGGGGTGGTTGGGCACCACTGCTTGGGGGGGGCTACTTCCCGCCCTGCCCCCCCCTAAATTATGCCCCCTATTAAAATTGTAAAGTAAACTAAGAATAAAGTTTGTTAACTCTTACTCCTTACGCTATCTTCGTTATTATTTGATCTTCGAATGTTCCGATTCTTTTTTATTGTAAAGTTTTGATTTTTCTGAATTAGGGGGGGGGCGCCGCGCCGCCCCTCGGGGAGCGCCCATTGACAGATAAGGGAGAAAGGTAAGTGTGGGAAAGCGCACGGGAATCCGGCGTAGTGTGCCGTAAAAATTACTACCAATGGCGGATCCAGAAAATTCTTTTAGGGGGGGGGGGGGCTTCACGCCTATGAATTTTCAAATTTGCAGAGAGGAATTTATGGGATTTTTTCTGTTGAAAAAAGGCAAAGGCTACCGTGAGTTGGGGGGGGCGTGCCTTTCCCGAATCCGCCGCTGATTACCATGTAACACTGGGCCACGATGACCGATGTCGCATAAAACCAGGTAGAAGACCCGTGGCGGGCGTGGCATCCGTGATGGCTGTGAAATTGGGATGAAGTAGATGGACACACATCATTCATGCAATCTGCACAACGCGGCAAGCAACTGTTGTAGGCATAGGTGCAATAGTTCGTGGGGAGGGCAAAGGGGACGGGAGGTCGTCGCAAAACCATGGACGAAGATATAACTAAGGACTGCCGACTGTTGTTAGTCCTGTTTTGCTCTCGACCCCAGCGCTCCAAGCAGCGGTCAGCTGAACTACTCTTTCAAGTGAGCGATCCTGGCGATGTGTCCATGCTCACATGCTGTGCTACTGCTAAAACCGTTGTTGGAGTTGGTCTGTTATGGCATGGCTGTCAACTGTTGTCGGCGACCCAAGAGGATCAGATAACTCAGTATCTCAATGGAAGATCGAAAGCAAGGGAAATTCAGAATCAACTTTGGACAAGGTAACAGAAATCATCAGCAAATTAAAAGAGTCGCCTGATCTCTACTAATAAAACAAATGTCTATGTACTCTTTCTTGTTTGATTCCGTTTTGAGGTTAACTGTGATGTATAGTATTTCAGTCCTTGATTAATCATTTTCGACAATTCAGGAATCTTTCAAGAAATACTCCAGACGTTTGCTTTTTAGCGGATTTTGCTTCCTTTTAATTCGCTGATCATTTGTTCCCTTCGTTCAATCGTGATTCAAATTACCTACACGGTATACATTTGCGGGAAGGCATGGGAGAAAGGGAGCCGGAGCGGCCACCGCTGCAGCGGTTCGCTTTTAGTTGACCCTTATTGCTGCTTGGAGCGCTGCGGTCGCGCTCGAAAACCCGCTAACAGGTTTTAACACGGGCGGAGATAGGGAGTCGGCAGTCCTTAGTTATATCTTCGTCCATGGCTCGGAATGGTCTTAAAATTTTCCTTAGGATTTGATCTAGAACGCAACGTTCTTACATTTTCGAAAAGTTAACTCTAGCTCTCGCAATTAACGATTAAAGGCGGAAAAAGCATGGTTTCTGGACCGCGGAACAGTGACGTTATCTAGCGGATGAGAATCTTACTACAGGTCGCTGAGGATTCACCTTAAAACGCAACGCCGATCGCGTTCCCCAAACGAACTCTTTTAGCGGACCGAAACATCAACAATAACAGGATTGGAAATTTGAAATCATCTAAATGCATTTTAAATTGCAGAATACACGATACATGGACACAATCCTCTGATATAAAACCCCAATATCTCATACAGAAGATTTCGTTGAAGTCTGATCCAAATTAGTAACGTAATTACATTCCCAAAAATGCTTAACCTCAATCTTGGCCAAAAACTCCCGCCACAAAGAAAAAGCGACAAATTGGGAGGACACCGGATTGGCGGAATCACATGGGTCAATCGGTCCTCGAGGACCCGTTCTCGATACTGAAACCAAGCGATCCCCCGAGCGGACCCCCGAACCATGCCGTTCCTATAAGAAAAGCATTATTGACCTTGTAGAAACGATTTCAATAGAGCATGACACTCATGCTCTAATATGGATAAAATAGGCTTAAACTGATTGTAACTACCTTCGGAAAGACGATCCATGTCCAAAAATTTTGTTCTGACTTCATTTGAAACACTTTTTTGTTACTTTGATTATAGTCTCGTGATGAGGCTTTTAATGGTGGTAAAACTGATTTTTTCCCCTGGTGATTTCTAGGTGAATTAATCTAGTTTAGACCCGCAAAATACAAGTTTCTAATGCAAAAAGCTATGTAGATTCCGAATATTACAACAGTAATATTTAGTTTAGGGAAAATTAGTTCGAATTTTGCGTTTTTGCACGAAATTCTCGTTTTCACGTGTTGTAGGGGCGACGAGTGAAATTTGGCAACACCGTCCAAATGACTTGAAACTCACTATCCACGGGTACTTTTCAAAGCTGAATTCAAGTTTTGCATTCATCAACGTAAATTGGAAACGTCGCATGTAAGTTCTGTTTAAATACATACAATTCTTGCATTATTTCATAATATTCTTTTCACCAGAGAAACCTTCAGGCCGATCTTTGAAATCAGTGGATAAAAAAACGGGTAGACTGGATAAATGATTGGCTGATATTGATCCTTCTAAAGTGTTTATCGAAAAAAAATACCTCTGTAACCAAGTATACCGCCTCCGCTACATTCGAACTATCGGCTTTTCGAAACAAGCCGATAAAACCCGATAGTTAATCGAATGTAGCGGAGGTATACTTGTTACAGAGGTATATTTTTTCGATAAACACTTTAGAAGGACCAATAGCAGCCCGTCATTTATCCAGTCTACCAAATTTGTATCCGCCAATTTCAAAGATCGGCCCGCTGGCGGTAAGTGCAGCCTAAATTTTGTTTTAATTAAATGGAAAATCCAACATTTTGAGGTCAAGGATATTTACAGGAATCCCGGGGCTCCATCTATATGCAGCGATTAGCCGGTGAATTAGCGTACTGTGTAGCGCAGGTTGTTAAAAAAAATGGACGTTTCATTGTTTAGAGTGATTTATTTCCAGAGACAACGGTTAGATTTTGAAAGTTTTAATGGGCGAATCGTTATTTTCGCAGAAATTTACGTCAGAATCAATGCAGCTGCAAAAGTATAGACCCATTCTTTGCTTCGTAAATATGGAACAAAGATTTACGTGAAATGAATAAACCAACAACGTGATTTCAGGAAACTTTGAATGAAACTTTGAAGTGTTAGTTTCCCATTTTATTTATATTTTTCTCGCGCCGCGTTTAATAAACAGCTTAAGTAAAACTTGCTCAAAGCTTTTACAATTCATGAAAGTATAAGTGTGGATTAAACGGACCTTAAAAGTGAAGTGGTATGAATAAAATACATAAAACATAGTTACTTTGAACTTTTTGCCGCACGCAGGTGTTTCCTTGATTTTTTTGCGCCCAGTTCTTCTATTTTATTTTCCAAGTCATTCAGAGGAAAGACTATTGGGAGTGTCATTTTTGCCTCAGACACATTGACTCATGAGCCATTAAAGCTTCACTCTTTGGTGTATCACAGGGCTTAAGAGTTAATACGGGTTAGGCAAGTGTGACACTGGCACTGAGCCCTATGCAATTAGAAAGCGCGGGTGGAAATGTGAACCAAGGTCTTCTAGCGATTTTATCTAGCTTTCCTGCGAAATGTAAATTTATTGCTGTCTGTTGTCGAGCTTAATTTCCTCTTTTCTTATTCTGAGCTTTTGTCGAGGACTAAACCCTGTTTCTCGACGCTTTTCCTAGTTTCTCATTTTTTTTGTTGTGAGTCATTTCGTAATTGAGTCCGAACTTCAAAAGGATGAGTTGTGTGAGAGAGTTAAACAGATAAAACTTTCTTTCGCCCGAAAATGCAAGCTCGTGCTTTGCTATTTTGTCTCAGCGGTTTGGAATGAACTTTATCTCGGAGCGCTTGGATGATTATGCGAGGCAATTTTAGAGGTTACTAAAGGAAAATGATACAATCTTTAAAGCTATTTTTTTTGCTTTTTGGTGATGGAACTTAAGGTTTCATTATGCATAGCTGTTTTAAAATGGTATCTTGATAACGTTCATGCACATACCTTCAAATTGAAGAAAAATGTCACAGTTCAATGAACAGTGTAAATCAAGGGAAGCTCATTATGGTCGAAATCAGGGCATGCCTCTCAAATAAAGGTGAATATATAGTCACTCTTTTCTCTCGCCAGTCATTTGAACACATGTGTTACACGGAAAAAAAGGCCGGTAGAATTTGGCATCTGCATAGCTGATTCTGGAGTCTGCCAGAAAGTATGGTAAATTTTACTAGATTATGGTCAAATGTACCAATGTAGGTTACCTTAATTTACCACAAGCTACGTTGCATTTACCATTAAATGGAGAAAGGAGTCCATCCAGCTATCATTAGGAGTGCCCCCCCCCCCTGCAGAAATGGATGAATTTTTCAGAAATGATAAAATTAAGCGTAAGATTTCAGAATATGTGCAGTTTTTTTAATTTGGTCAACTGGGAGCGGGGGAAGGGGGTCAAAGTCAAAACCTTCCATGCTCCATAACTATTGAACAAAAAGAGATATTGGCGTGAACTTTGCGTCATAAGATGCGTCTCCTAAAAATATTTCGATTGATGTGCTACTTTAATTTAAAAAGTATTTGAGCTCGTTTTTGCCATATTTTTTATTTTTGAAATTTTCAAAAAACAGTTTTTCCGAAATTTTCCATTTCTTAAAAAAACAATTGCTCTAAAACATTCAATTCTTTCTTAATTTTTTTTTTTTATTAATATACAGAACCCAACAAGCTTACATTACAAGTCATCTAGTCTTTTTTTGTTTGTTTGTTTCTTTTGGATATTTGGGTTCTAATTTTAATTTCGTTTTACAAAAAGTAATAAACAATCGGAGGGTGCATATGGGGGCAGTTTATCTGCTGGTGGTAAATTTTGAATTTGTTTTGCTCTTTTCTTCTATGTTCTAATTTGGTTTTATTGGACAGATTTGTGTGCACTGTACAGTAAAGTGTTTATTTAAAAAGAGTGATATAATTTGTTTCGCCGTGTGTGGACTTAAAGTATAAGAACACCTTCTTATGAAGATGACGATAAAAGTATAGTAATCATGACATCTTTAGATTGTTGGTTCCCTTCGTAAAGAGGTACTTGCAACTATTTTATTTCTCTCGGTTCACTCTATTAGTCTTTCAATGAAAATCAAGTTTACGTTTTAATTGTAGACGCACTACCTTAA
Source organism: Trialeurodes vaporariorum (assembly GCA_011764245.1). Lineage (NCBI taxonomy): Eukaryota > Metazoa > Arthropoda > Insecta > Hemiptera > Aleyrodidae > Trialeurodes > Trialeurodes vaporariorum. The sequence continues at coordinate 15,982,422 of VMOF01000024.1, read as the reverse complement.
AAGAATAATTCTTGTCCATCAACGGATAGTAATAATTCTTTATATGAAAACATCATCAAGAAGAGAGACAGCTCAATGAATTAATGTAACTAAACCGCAAATATAAACGAAAGTTTGAAAAGTGTTTTCATTAATTAATCGTGCTACTTTTCATTTCTTCAAAAGTGAAAGACAAAGACATCTGTCAAAGGACTTAAAAAAACCCTTCAATTAATGAAGTAGGCAAAACCACAACCGCCAAGCACGAATAATTACATACCGCACTTTACCCGTCTGTTCAACATGAGAATAATCTAAAGATTAAGTGCGATGCATGGAATTTGGCATCCGTGGTTTTCCTCTATTTAACTCTTTGTAAAATAATTGATTCTTAAAGGAAGCAACTGCTTTTAAGAAAATCGATTTTTTACCCAGGTTTCAATCAAGGAACACCAATGTTGCAAAATTCTACGCTTTGTCGCTGCTGATAATAAAAAGATATACTTTGCTTTGTCAAGAGAAGGAGCCAGTAACGAATCAATGAAAAGTTTACTTCATTTTTACTGTAGTTTGAAACATTTCACGCATGCAGTTAGGGGGGTTGACTTTTTTCTTGTTATTTGAAAGAAATACGATTTCACTGAGGAGATCTCTTTCAGTTTTAAAGAGTCAATGAGAGTTGCTGGTCTCAGTTTATGGAAATTTCCAATCATTGTTAAAGAGCCCTGGACCCTCAAGCTACTGAAAGGATTTGAGCTGAGGATCGTGTGTAATCGCTATCATTTCACAGAATTTGCTTCAAGTTTTCTATGACTTTGTTATGGGTCTTCATTTATGTATACCAACGTCTCCAGAAAGTTTTAAAGAAAGAGAGAGTAACAATAATGAAAAGTGTGAGAAGAAGGAAAGGAAGAGCCACGGGATAGAGGTGGCAGAAGATATGTATAGGAGAGAAAAATAAGAAAAAAGAAGGAGAAAGAGAAAACGAGGAAGAAGAAAGAAGAAGAGGAAGAAAAGAACCCCTTATTGGTTGTCACTTTGCGTGTCTACTTATTCCCGAGATTTTTTATAAAAAGTCTAACTGTGGCTGATATTATGTCGTACGCAGATCGCACGCTTATTATAGTTAAATAGTAATGGGGCTCTTGCAGACTTTTGCTAAAGGGGATTGGAGAGTTGATTCTTGCATACACACCTGTATGAATGAATTAAATGAGTACACGAAAAAATTACAAAATTCACTCTCAAAATTGGGCTTAATGCGGAGAGACGCAGGTATCATGGGAGATTCCTATCTAAATTGAGACATATCTCTGTGTTTCCGTAGAAAAAGTGACATAATATACGCAGGAATCTCCCATGATACCTGCGTTGAACCGCCATTCCGATCATGTCGTTAAAGCAGCTATGTGAATTTATTAATGAATTTTAGACTTTCTGCTTATTGTGATTTTCGTGATTTTCCCTGGTTTTTACATCAGATTGTACTATTCATTTACTCACAGCAAAAGTTTGCAAGAGCCCCATTGACTTGCTAGTTGCCTAAACAGATTGCAAGCCGGTAGTTTCATGATAAAAAAATTAAACAGCTTTGAAAATAATTGCACTAAAAATTTATTAATAGAGTAGGTTTTTTTCTCATTGGCTCATCGATTATACTGCGTCGCTCATGTGTTTCCAACTTCTGATGTGACTTCTTATTTTGGTTTGTCACTGTAATCAAGTACAGTTTTTGAGGATGAACGAGGCTTTAAGTGTGGGGAAGGGCAATGGTGACATCTCCAGAGAGGGGTCTGAGAGTTACTCCCTGTAAGAGTAGGGGTCTGGGGGCTCTGGCCCGATGAATTTTGAGAATTTATCTCTTATTTTTAAGAATTAGCTTTCAAGAAAAATTAGATAACCATATTGAGAATCGAGCAGAGTGCTCGCGGAAATCATATTTTTTTTATTCTTTGCCCCCTCCCTCCTCTTCTTCGACGTAAACTCGGACTCGGGTGTAATGGAGTAAACTCGTACAATTTAAATAGTAAATAATTGTTTCATTTATTTTCATATGTATAATGCCACCTCGAAATCAGCGGCGTAGCATGCCCTTTGGCAACGTTGCAATTTGTCCATTTAAACCCATATAAAAGGTCGAATGCTAAGGTGTTCACCGAACACCCGATAGTTCGATTTTTTTCAAGGGTTGAAATGCACGAACTGCAACGTTGCCAAATTGCACGCTACGCCACTGCTCGAAATATGGTTTCGATGCACTTCTCTCAATCATGCGTTATTAATAATTTCTCACTCCACTAAAGTTGGAGTAATACTATGTGTTGATGAACAAAATTTGAAATCGAGCAAACTCTGTGTCTAGGCGTTTAATTTTATTATAATTATCCTGTTAGAGGGAGAATGTGGTAACCCCCCCCCCCCCCCCCACCATCGTTGCGTGAACGTTTGAATTAGTGAGACATTTTCATCGCGCTCGCTAACAGATTTGCTTCCTTCTACATACTTTCCTCCTCATCAAGTCAATTACTACTTTCCAGATGACCCCAAATAGAACGGAGTGGAATGCATCTCGAATGACAACGATGCTACGGTGCAGTGATACGACAGGATTAATCGAATCTATCGGTGATCGATACAGATAACATCATGGGCGGATACAGGGAATTGTCTTTCTCTCTCTCCTCCCATTTAAAAACGTGCGTTAGAAAACGACAGAAGAGGGGGCCAAAGACACGTGATGCCCCCCCTCTGCTATCCTTTTCTAATACATAAGTTCCAATGAAAGGAGATAGAGAAAGACAATACCCTGTATCCGCCCATGGATAACATAAGCCGAGCCGTCGCGTCGCGTCTAGTCGGGCGTCACACCTTTCAGATTATTATCACCCGTCTTTAGTCTTTAATCGTGCTTGTTTCGGACACTATCCGCATCCAGTGTTGCCAGATCGAGGGTAAAAAGTAGTATCGTCCCCATCTAAATCAATGTGAAACGCACGGCTTTTTCACCCCAATCTGGCAACATTATCCGCATCCGTCAAGTAGAATGGTTCATATCGGCCGCGCAGTTGTCGGACGACGCAACGTTTTTAAAATAAAATCCAACCCAACGAGCTATACATTTACATAACCATGGGGGATTTTTAGGTTAGGTTTAAGCGAGTAATTTGTCCATTTGTTTCCGTGTATTTTGGTGCGGTGCCACCGCACAATGGACTGGAACATGCTTTGATCAACGAGCTGTACATTTATCTAGAGTGGCAGTTTAATGGGTAACCTGCGTAACCACCACGAGGGATTTTTAGGTTAGGCTTAAGCGAGTAATTTGTCCATTTGTTTCCGTGTATTTTGGTGCGGCGCGAAGCACAATGGATCAAAGCATGTTCCAAAAAACTGTGCGTCGCGCCCCACCAAAATACCTACATGGAAATAAATGGATAAATTACTCGCTTAAACCTAACCTAAAAACCCCCCATAGTGGACGCAGGTTGCCCATTAAACCGCCACTCTAGATAAATGTACAGCTCGTTGATCAGACCACGATTCATCAACGCTTGAAGGGATTTTTTTTTTTTTTTTTTTTTTTGGTGACCGATGCAACTTCAACTCATCCGTGGTAGTCTGTGTTGATGACTTTATATTTTGATGACCCAGTCTAGAATTACCTTTCATCTTCCACTGTTGAAAGGCTGCCTTTCGGCAGATCTTTAAGTGGAAATTTTTAATTCACCAATGTTACCACCGGCTGGCAAAAATATTACTCAGCCCAGTTGAGCAGTATCACTGTATGTAAGCATGGAAATACTCTTATCTGTAATATTTAGTCTACAGACGGTAACACGCACCGTTGACTTAAAACTTTTGGTGGCATTTTGATTAGTCATCGCGATGATTCCTCCGCGGTTGAAAAAAGATTGCTGATCAAAGTATTTTCGTGAATTAGATGTATTCCTACTATCCTGATCTTGACGGAGTATAATCTTTTTGTCAACCGGTGGAAGCATCGGTGAATGAAACTAACTTATAAAGATCCACGAAAAGGCAGCTCTGCGCTGGTGTCTGTCACCGTCTTTCCAATTTATAGAGGTTCTCAATGGTGGCTCGTGGACAGTGTTGCCAGATTGGGGTGAAAAAGCCGTACGTTTTACATTGATTTAAATGGGGACGATACGGCTTTTTACCCTCGATCTGGCAACACTGCTCGTGGATTGCAAAGTATCGATGGATGTCTTCTTCTTATAAATTTATAGAAAAGAATCGATCATCAGGAGGGTTCAATGGAACCTCCATACAATCAAATAGTTTTGCGTGGATTCGAATGGGAGATTAAAACCAACCACTATGTCCACCGGCAGCCTCTTGGAAGTTTTCCTCCCAACTTATTTTCCTTATCATTTCTCATATTTTCCGTTTTTCCTCCTGTTTTTGTTCCCTACCCTTTAACATTTGTTTGTTTCCTCCAATTCACTACTCTTTCTATTCTACTAATGCTTTTGATTTATTTCTTAGTTTTCCTACGTGTTTTCCTAATTTTCATTCTCTTCCTTCTTTGCTTTTCTATTTTTCTTCTTCTTTTTTTGTTTTGTTTTGCATATTGGCTAAGTACGGAAACGATTGAACAATCAGCGAGTTAATTATTCATAAGGGCCAAACAATTTTTTTTCGTGCCTCGCGAATCGAAGGCGTTCACTGTATCTTTTCAAACTCTCTTCCACGGCAGGTGCATTTGTTACTTTTTTTAATAAAAAGGGATTTCGATTTCTAAGTCCTTTTGTTGGGCACCAAGGCCACGCCTCGGTAAAGCTGGGATGGTGGATGGGTCTTGAACTGTCACAAGCTCTCTTCCAACTCAGTATCAAGGTTCATGGTTCGATAGATATTTTGACTGACGAACACATCCTTTGTAGCTTCAAACCTGTGGATCAAATGAAACCAAAATGGAAATAAAAACTCTCATATATACGAGTGTATGGAATTCGAGAGTGTTCTCGACTTTTTCTTTCCTTCTTCTTTCTCCTTTTTTTCCCCCACGCACTCGACTGAAAACATCACAAGATTTTGAAATATTGACGCTGTCTCAACAGTCAATTGCAAATAAAATCAGAGAGAGGAAAAAATTCTACGATGTACTCATATAGGTAGTTTTAAGTACACAGTATGTCCCAAAAGTCCCCTACCACTCCTACCAGGTTCAAGATAGAAAAAATATGTATCTCATATCAAAAGACAATGGGTCTACTTGTTTTCTCGGGGGGGGGGGGGCGGCTCAAACTAAACCTTTGATACATAGAGAACTAACTTTAAACTCCTACTGCCTCCCCCCCACAATCAAAATTGAAATAACGCCACTTCGGCTATGTCCTCATAAATCTTTTAGTTACTACTCGTAGCAGGGGCGTCATTTCGGGTTCGGCTTGGGGGGGGGGGCAAAAATGTGATGACCTTTTTTTTTTTTTTGCTCATCAATATTATTTTAGACACTCTACAGCCCTGCATATTTACGGCCCTAAATTCCAACAAAACTCGTTAATGACCATCAAATTTTAGTTCAAAACTTTTTTCTTCTCCAAAAAGAAAAAAAAAAAAAAGTCATCACTTTTTCACTTTTGGCCGACCCTTGGGAGGGGGGGGGGGGCAGTTGCCGCCCCCCCTCCCCCCGCAAATGACGCCACTGACTCGTGATCTTGTCATTTTGTTTGACATTCTTCGTATTTTTATTCGCTTTTTCACTATCGTTAGATATGGCATCATTGAAGCGCATTTCTATCCGAATGCTTACTCGGTCATTTTATTAGTAGAACAATTAAGAGGAATATAAGCATTCTTTTTATTCTTCGCCCGATCTAGCTTCTAATAGCTTTAAAATTAAGTTTGATATGAATGTATCTTCCAATTAACGAGCTTGATTTTAATTGAATGTCGCTTCATTAAATGATTGTAGTCGAATACATAGGTAGCTGAGGACTAGTCGTGTAAAGAGCGGTGACTCAACCCTGAAACGAAAGAGGCTTATCTTTGGATCGACACGTAAAAATTATATATTATTATTCATTCGAGAGATTTTTCAATATATCCTGGCGTTCTTTGGATGTGTTCGAGTTGCTATTATCACAGAATGCTGTCTGTTTACTTTTCATTTAAAAATAGTTATAGGCTTACGTCTTCCACTCATCTTTTTCTTCTATTATAGTCTCACAAAACCAAAAAGAAAAGATTGGGTGGATTGATCTCAATGGCGTACGTAGGAATTAGTCTCTCTCGCTCTTTTCCCGTTTGATTGTATGTACTAGAAAAGGAAAGAGATAGGGGCTGAAGATACGTTCTAGCCCTTGTTTCTGTCCTTTCCCTACTCACGTGTTCAAATGGGGAAAGAGAGAGAGAAAGAAACATTCCTGCGCACGCTACTGATTGATCTGATGCTTTGCGGTATGGAGCATAATCTTGGAAGGAAAAAAGTATACCATTAGACCAATGATGTGTCGTAACGTCGTGACTCAAAACGATTGGGAGACTGTGCATGAGCAAAAATCAATCTTGAGGGATCTCGGGAGGAGTCCTGGAATCAGAAAAAGTCGGGGCTCCAACAGAAAATCTGGAAAACAAAGACCATAGAAGACGCGATTCTGTGCTCTATCAGCGCAAAAAGTCGACTGATGTTAATGGGGCTCTTCCAAACTTTTGCTATAGGGGATTGAAGAGTTGATTCTTGCGTAAAAACCTATAAAAAATGACGCTAAGTACACTAAAAAATCACGAAATTCACTCTTAGAGTCAGGCTGAATGGAGGAGAGACGCAGTTATCATGGGAGATTTCTATCTAAATTGAGACATTATCACATATCTGTGTTTACGTCGAGAAATTGTGACATAATAGACAGGAATCTCCCATGATATTTGCGTTGGACCGCCATTATACGATCTGGCCGTTATAGCAGTTATGTGAGTTCATTACTGAATTTTTGACTTTCTTAGTGTGATTTTCGTGATTTCCGCTGGTCTTGACATCAGATTGGACTACTTTTTTGCTCGTAGCAAAAGTTTGCAAGAGCCTCATTGATTGTTTTGTTTTATTCCATATCTGGTAAATATTACCATACTCTCAGACGAAGTTTGCCACATTTTTCTACGAAAATTAAAATCTCCTATGCAGCTAAGTGTACTTTTTTCCGAGAAAATTCAAACCAAAGTTTGCTCCATTTCTTTGCACATCAAAAATAGCAGGCCAAAAAAAAAAATAATAATAATAATCAAATAATAGGATAAGACTGATAGACTGGATGAAAAAAGGGCTACTATTGGCCCCTTCAAAGTACTTATCAAAAGAGAGATCTCTGTAACCATCTCTGCCTCGGATTTGTTCTAATCGAACGCGTTTATAGCTAATCGAACGGAGCGGAGGGATATTTTAATACAGAGCTCTACTTTTTGATTGATATTTTAGAATGGAATGACCAATTGCAGCCTTTCATTTATCCAGTCTACCAACCTTATCCAATGATTTCAAGAGTCCGCCCGCTTGGGCTGGAAACCGAAATTAATTTTTTGAACCGGTTTTGTGCTATGGCACCCTCTGATACTCTGGTTAAATTTTAGTTTGGTTTGACCATTGGTTCATGGATCAATTTTGGTTTATTTCAAGTGCGATGAACCGTTTTTAACTCGATGTAGTGACATTTTGTCGCTCTGTTATTGAATCGTAACTGAACACTGATATTTAAACAAATTTGTCTAAAAAAAAAACTTAGTTTTCGTTTAAAAAAAAAAAAAAAAAAATTCCTCATAATTCACACTCCGAGTCTTACTTTAATGCCACCACTAGAAAAAAAAAATATCCGATATTTTTCACATTTCTGTGTCCAGCTCCAGCAATTCCTGCTATTTTGTCTAACAGGGGGGTCTTGGTGAAATCGCCATTTGCGCAAAATTAAAATTCCAGGGTGTAAATGAATGAGTAATAGAGCCTCAGATGAAAATGAAATGAAAACTTGATCAACGATGCAGAGTCAAATAAACTTGATTTGACGGAGTACATGTCGAACGTTTATCAGTTGTTTTAACTTATGAGAAATGTTTCAGTTCGATTGCGGTTCAGGGAACAAGCGCTAAAAATAGAGAGATAATTCCTACCTCGACAATTGTTTACACAAAAAATGACTCTTTGACGCTGCAGCCATAAAATTTCAACAATGGGGCTCTTGCAAACTTTTGCAACGAGCAAAAAAAAAGTCTACTAGCTCTAATGTAAAGACCAGCGAAAATCACGAAAATCACACTGAGGGAGTCTAAAATTCAGTAATAAACTCACATAACTGCTATAGCGGAAATATCGTAATGACACTTCAACGCAGGTATCATGGGAGACTTCTGTCTATTATGTCACTGTCTCTACGGAGACACAGAGATATGTCTCAATTTAGATAGGAATCTCCCATGATACCTGCGTCTCTCCGCTATTAAGCCCGATTCTGAGAGTGAATTTCGTGATTTTTTAGTGTACTCATCGTCATTTTTACATGTTTTTATGCAAGAATCAACACTTCAATCCCCTACAGCAAAAGTTTGCAAGACCTCCATTTTGTCATTTCAATAAATAGAATCGTTACAAATGCAATTCAACCCATCGAAGCAATCATTAAAAGTTCTGCGACAGTCAAAGTAAATAATCAACGTTCTGAATATAGGTTTTATCATAAGACAAGCGGTTCAAAACAACCCTTCTCTAAGCTTAAACGAGTCTATATTAATGAGACTGCCAATCTCAGCCAAGGGATGTTATAGCAGGTCTTGTATTACGCCCGCCCCGAGCGAGTTGGTATGCACATTGCATATCGCTCTTGGGAGACAACTATGCTGGACAAAGGGTATTTAATGTCACCGCAGAACAAATGTTTTGTGCAACCCCGAAGGATTAGCGGGAAACGTCCAGACCGTCCTAAACGTCCCTACGGCCCTTTCCTCAGTAGACGGCGCGACGCACAAAGGGATCTATATAATTATAGAATTTTCAAGACATCATTTCGTGCTTATCAAACTCGAAATTATGACCGGAGAAAGTTAAGGTAACTGACTAATAAATGAGTAAGATACTTCTAATTACCAAGTCTATGGTATTTGACCACCGTTAAGTTCATTACAATGAGCAGGGTGGCCCGATCACACCCCACTGTAAATTATGAATTTTACCCACTATGATATTTTTCAACTTGCCTTCGTCCATTTAGTACGATTAATTAAACTATAAATGATATTAGGGCCAAAAATTACCTCAAGGATTCAAAATGTTAGTTTTTAGACACTTTTATTGTGACATAGTGAAAACTCAATACGACAGGTTTTTTTTTTCTTTCCAGAACATGTCCAAATATTCGATCCTCCCTTCCAACCCCCGTTTCTCCATGTTTTAGCATCTTTATCAATTTCACTATTTCAACGTATACATACCCGAAATAACTGGCAGAATACAATTTTCTTTTGTTTCTTAATGATCAGGTTATTTCAAAATGACCCGTGTGGATCTCACGACTTATCAGTGCTTTTTTCATAAATGTTGAATTGCATAGCAAAATTTTTCACTAACATTTTGTTCGTTTTAGTCGTACCCTCAGTGACGCAAACCAGATTGAAAAAATGTTTATATGAACACTTTTTATAATTTAATGGCTGAAATTGGGTTAAATTAAAATCCACCTTCAGGTATTTAGTAGTTTACTTAATAATTTTTCAGCTTAGAATGAGTCAGGTTGCATTGTTTTTGCAAAGGAAACGTCGACATGAAAAACACCTCTAAAGCGGAAAAGTGAAAACCCAAAGGTTTTGTACTAGAAGTGCTTTTTTTCATAAATGTTAAATTGCATGGTAAAATTATACATTGAAATTATGTTCGTTTTAGTCATACCCTTAGTGACGCAAACCAGGTTGAAAAAAATATTTTTATGCGAACACTATTTATCTTTGAAAGGCTAAAACTGGGTTAAATTAAAATCCACCCCCCTTTAACCACAGGTATTTAGTAGTTTAATTAATATCAGTTTTACCCATATGTAATCCATGCTTTGACCCACCGAGCGGCGGGCGCAAAAGAAGCGAAAGTACGCCACGCGCGGACGCTCCTGACCAAAATGAAGTTGAACTGGTGGTCTTTAGATTAGTTTAAACGCTCAACACATACTTTATAAAACTGAGCTTTGCTGTTCTCATGTTAGTATGTTCCCGTAAAAGTTTCTATCCCTCTATCGAAACTTTATTAGAAAACGGTCTCTGTGGTGTTCCGTTAGATGGGTTGGTTAGTTGGACATACGTCGTCCGAAATTAACCCTTTGAGTACTGAGTAAATAAGTCAAATCACCGCGCCCTAATTCAAATCAAGCTCAAGGATATACATATAATCCTACTCCGCAGTGCTTGTATTTGCCTACATCGTCAATTTAAGGCGCTTAACCAAGAATTCTTTTGACATTTGCACGAGTCAACGTTTTTTAATTTTAAATTGAAACCACATGTGAAACACATTAAAATGCACAGATAATTGAGTGTGATAGAGGGGGGGCAGGGGGGATGACATGGGGAAAGGGTTACATGAAATTTGTAAAAGCTGCCATTTTTACATTGTATAGATTAAGAAGGAAAAGTAAATCATCCTATACATCGAAATTGAAGCCATTAGTTAGGCATTTTAACGGTTCCTTGCATCTATATACTCGTATTCTCGAAGTTTTAAAAGAACCATTTGAAAAATGAGCTAGAAATGCTAGAATGGCTCCAATCAGAAATACTAGCGTTTTTTCAGTCGTGATAACGGAGTTACAAAAGATCTGAATGTTACCTGTTTTGTTTTTTGTTTTGTTTTTTTTTTTTTTTAAATCGACTCGGCCACGATAAATGTCGCTGTCATGTTACAAATTCAGAACACGTTTAAGGCCGGGACTTTTGGACAAAGAGCTTTTGTGCTCTAACGTTTGCAGCTCAAATGCTTGTTAGTCAAAACGTCTTGATACTTCTGATGGTGGTCAATAATTTCAAAAAGCGGGCACTTTTCACTAAACCCTTCCGCGGTGAACTTTACTCTTTCCTCCAATTTTTTTCATTCCATTATTCAATTAGACGCAAAGCACTCGAGCTGAAGGGCATTCTGCGCTTATACTTTTTCAAAAAGTCGCAAAACAGTCGATGAATTAAGAGCGAAGAGCTTCGTGCCTGATTTTAAGCTCTGAATGTTGTATTCTCCCTCCTCGCGCTCTCCGGCTCTCCCGCCCGGCGCTTTTCCTCGCCTGGCTGAAAATGGGTCAAAAAAGTGTTACTCACGGGCAGTGTTTTACTGCGCGTTATTTATATCCTCTAGACTAGAATGACTTGGGAGTTGAAAGCTTAAAAAGCAACCGTTTTTCTGAACCTTCGAGTACAATGCTCGAAGATGTTGTATCGAATGAATAGAATCAATGAGACCATAGTCTGAATGAGTGTGTAAGCATGTGTGTGTGTGTGAGTGTGTGAGAGTGTGTGTGTGTGTGAGTACATACGTAAGTACTCATGCGGAATTAAAATGCGCTAAAACTAGGGTATGCATCCGACGAGTCATGTACAATGTACTATAGTTATCACAAGAAAATGTCCAAGGTAAATGTTTTTACATCGAATTTGTAAAACAATTTCTTTTCTTTTTCAGAATATCTTATACATGTTTAATATTTCTTGCAACATAATTTAAGCAGGATTCCTTCCTATTGATTTAGTCTAACATAATATTCAACATATAATTTTCTCTTGCGTTATTCGATTTTTATTTGTCGTTTTAGACCTCGCCGGAGACCAAAACAATTTATAACTGTATCTTTGGAAGAGATAGGGTAATTTTTTTAATATAATGTCCGAGTAAAAATGACTCCTAGTCTCTGAACTCTGAACCAATATGATCACTGCCCTATACACCTACAATTCATATTGCCTGCCACCGAGAAGAATTTCCGTTTGTTCCAATGAATGTTCCGATAGTATATTCCCGCGCTTTATTTCCCATAGAAGCGATCGGAAGTTTGTAGAGACAATCGGAATTCGAGTAGATTCAAACGTCCAAACTGTGGCAACGATAGGTCTTATGATTGAAATAAAGGGAAAAAACAACTATGGTTCTACTCCTATAGTTTTAACAGCCATTTTTTTTTTTTAAGTGAAAGTGATTCCATGTTTTCATGGCACCGCCATAAATCAAATTGATCTCATCATTTTTTGATATTTCCATTTACTCTGTTAAAAATCAGTCAACAAATCCGGAGTGAAAATTGAAGCATACATAAAAATGGGGGTACATTTTACTCTCCTACGGAGTAAAAATAAAGTGTACCAGGAGTGCGCTCGGGAGTGTAAGCGGAAAATACCACCGAAAAAGGTGTGTACGCCCCCTTGGTGGAGTTTATTAATTATTTAACTCCTGAGAAGTGCAAAATATGACTATCTCTCTCCTCCTTTTCGCACCATTCTCTACTCCGTAAATGTCTCACTCCAAAATTTATATACCGGGAGAATACTTTTATGTAACCGGAGTAGGAGTAAACATTTCTGACAGGGTAATTATTAGCTTAGCGGCAATTTTTGCGAGGGTACGAAGCTGATAGAGAAAATACTTCCGAAATTGAGCTCTTCTCGAAGTCCAATGCAAGGATTCCATTGGCTCAATATACATTTAATTTTAAGCTGTTTGTTTTGTTTTGTGTTTCCTTGCTTTGTTTTTAAAATAGATTCTTTGCGTCGGAAAATAGGATTTATTAAAAACGTTGGTCCCCTTAACAATCGTGGCACAGTGCTGGTTTTGTGGACATCAGAATCATTTTTTGGGGAAAAGACCCGTCATCGTATGGCACAAGAAAACGATAGTTCAGCGTGAAAAATTAAGTGGGCAAATAAGTGCACTGGGTAAAAAGACAGAACGGTTCAGCTGAGCATACAATGGCTTCATTATACAACTTTCTCTAATCTGTAAGCTTTTGTTCGCAGCGCGCGTACCTATGAAATCACAATAAATTCGAGAACTTGGCGCTTGATAAAGTCACACCACTCGGCACTCGGCAACCCTGGTTGAAACGACACTCCGGTCGCGATCGATTCGAAAACAAAATCACCATTCCGTAACTCAAATGATTTCGACAATTTCAGGCGAGCCTCGGTGACTTCGGGGTTCGACGGATTGTGGTGTGGAGATGGGGGGGGGGGGGGGGGGTAGAGGAAGAAGGAAAAGGGTAAAGTGCCGCCGCGCCTTAAGAATCGCGGACTGTCGACAGTGATACGCGCGGGGGCCAGTGATAATTTTTGCGCGCGCGAGACAACTTTGCGGAAAGTCGACCAGAATGAGCACATTAAAATCAGCGTTGCCTGAGTTAAAAGGAAAATTCTCCCCCCCCCCCCCCCCATTATTTTTTGTTCATTCTTCATATAGCGAGACTCTTTTATAAACATACAAGGACTCTAGGTCTACTCATTTCAAATATAGAATGTCGTGCCTCGACTTCTTGTGTAAATTTGTCTCAAAGGACTCTAGATAGGTCATTATGAACCAGGGCTGCCGTTTTGCGTATAATCAATGACATTTTTCGATTCACCGATGATTCCACCGGTTGAAAGAAGATTAAACAGTTTAGTTCAGTGTATGACAGGAATGCACGAAAATACTCGAATCTGTATAATCTTTTCTCAATCCGTGGAAACTCCGTTGATCAATTAAAATATCCGCAAGTTTTTCCAAGTCATCAAATACTCCACCGGTTGAGAAAACATTACAGATGCAATCATTTTCATGCATTACATTTATACACTGAACTAGAATGAGTAATCTTTTCTCAACCGGTGAAATTATCGGTGAATTGAAAAATGTCATTAATTATACGTAAAACGGCAGCTCTATTATGAACGTACCACGCGGTGGTTCCATCTATGTAGTGGGGGGGGGGGGGGGGTAGCGGTGAAAATTAGAGCACAGTTTTGGGTGGGTGGTTCCCTTTGGACGATTCATCGATGGGGTTCATATTATTCCCAAGTTACCTGGAAAATGTTTAAAGTCTTGAAAGTGAGCATCGTTATTCTGTAGAATTTTACGTTCAAATCAATGTGCCATGTTGCTGTAGATAAAATCGCGCTGCACAGCCAGTCCACCCCTTTCTGCGGGGCCATAGCCCATAAGCGCAAATTTACCCAATCGAGAGCCCAAAAGCGCAAATTTAACACCTGAAAAGCGCAAATTTTCAAAGCCCAAAAGCGCAAATTGTATCGAAATGCGATTCGATAAATATACATCGAATATCGAGCGGAGAAATAAGAGAAAGATAACGGGGGGTGGGGGGGTGGGGGGGGGCAAAAATGTGAAATGATTTGAAGTCGCTTACCGATGTATCTTGTTGATTGTGGTGTATCGCATAAAATTCTTAGACTTCACAGGTCTGCGTCAAAGTATTAAAATCCGTTTATATCCGTTTCGCTTGATATTTCATCCCAACTTTTTTTTAAGAAATTAAGGATAGAAATTTTATTGGTTATTAGTTCATTATGTGTTCTTTGCAGGAAAGCTGATTTTTCGGCTTCTTTTTTGCATTTGGGAGGAGGTGTTTCGATGCTATTTATTTTCACATAAGTTTCTGCCTGGACATCTTTGAGCAGTTCAATAAAGTAGTAAATGTGAAGGTGTGGGCCGTAAAAATTGGTTCTGAAATGATGATGGAACGACTCGGGGCCGTTTGTTGTCCGCGGATAAATCCTTATTCGATAAATCGAAAATGCGACTCATATCGATCGCGCCAAACAAACCTATCGAATCGACAGCCTAAAAGCGCAAAAAGGATAATTTGCGCTTTTGGGCTCTCACTTAGAGAAATTTGCGCTTATGGGCTTCACCGTTCTGCGGACAAATATTCGTTACCAAATTCAAAAAAACCGCGCGAGAATTTTCATTTTTACCTGGCAGTTTGGCAACATTGCTGAAAATACAGAAAGAACGCACTCGTAAGGAAGGAGGGAGGACTGAAGGAGAAAGAGAAAAAAAAAACCCGAGAAGAGAGCGAGAAAGAGCCATTTTTATCGGAGCCACTATTTTATGATAAGATCCCTTTGGATGCGATCGGCGCCAAGGAGTCTGAAACCCGCTGGCCCGGCCCGCGTTCGCGTTCTGGCGCATCGATCCTCGAGGGCGACAACGCGGCTCCTAAGTCCCCCCCCTTCATCAGGCAACCCCCTGGACCCATCCTCATCTGCCCCCGTACACCCCCTTCCACCGTCACCACCCTTTATCCATGAGCGAAAAAGTTTCGTTACGGATCCTGCGGCCTAGTGAGCAAAGATGTGAACTACTCTATTTTAACCCGTCCACCGCCCGCCATCTACCGCTCAGTAGATAAATACATAGATTTATCTGGACGTAAACAATTACTGTGTTATCCTTTCAAAATTGTTTGAATGTACATACTTTTTTTTTTTTTTTTTTTTTTTTTTTTTTTTTTTTTTTTTTGCAAATACCATGTGTTCTGACTCAAATTAAACAGCCCTTCACCAGATGATTTTTGCTTTTTCAACCAAAATATATTTATTTATTTGCTTATTTATTTATCTACCCATTTATTTATTTATTTGTTTATCTATCTATTTATATATTTATATATTTATTTATTTATTTATTTATCTATTTATTTATTTATTTATTTATTTATTCTATTTTTTTTAAGGATAATATGACTTAAACATCAATAACAAGAATCATTTCCCCATAAATGTCTACCATTGGTTGTTGCCTGTTCAAGCCCTTCAAATTTTTCATTTTATGCATGATGGGATGGCATTATAGAAGCTAATTCAAATCCAAGTGATGAAACGCAAGCATTACCGGATGTCTCAGTTGGCGCCCAAAGTGGGGCGCATTCCCTAGTTATGAACTATTGCTGGTTCTATATTTCGTATTATACTATAGTAAGATACATTCCTCATATTGTAGAAGCGGACGCAATGAGGAGGAAGGCACGGAGCTAGGGTCTTCTCCATATACTAAGACTGTACCTGTAAATTCAACCGGACGTCTGTTTAATGCTTACTTAACCAGAATTCATGTTATGTCAATAGGAATTACTATTGTTTCAATAGAAATTTCTGCTACTTGACTGGAATTTTATTCCTGTTGAAGTAACAGGAATTCCGGTAAAGTAAGTATTAAACTGAAGTCCGGTTACGGCAACAAGAAATTTTTCTCAGTTCAGACCTCCAATTTTGTAAGGGTTAGAGGGGATGAAGGGAGTAATTTACTGTCGAACGCACATTATAGTTCAAGCACCTGCCACAAAAAATCCAGCGTACCCGACCCCCCAGTGTATACTTGCTTAATAGCTCATTGCACTATATTCTAAGGTGATCTGACGTGATTTTACCAAACATTACTGTCAATGCAGGGTTCGATTGTTCATGAAATGATGCCCAGAAAAGTCTATAATTCGATTCACTGTGCGCTGACTGCATCTCCGTCCAGTCCCGTCCCTCCACGATCCTGCCTGTCCCTCCACCGTCCCGTCCCCCGCCCGTCCTACGTTCTCGCGCTGGGGACGACTCAGGGTCTGTCCACGATTGTATTCGCGATTCGCTACACTGTCACGAGTATCTGGGTTAACCAACCACTCTCTTTTCACGTTTGCATCTTTCCGGTGCGCGGTGCAGGAGGATCGAGAGGGAGGGACCGTGGGAGGGACAGGAGGAGAGGGATGCAGAGCGTGATGCATCCCTGTTTCTTGTATTTATCTGTGTATGTATGGACTTGCATCAATGCTGCAACCGTATTGTCCTTGTTTTGCAAACCTCCGCTCTGCGAAGGTCAACTTTTTGTATGAATTTCTATACCCGCAACGGCCATGAAAAAAGAAATTAAACTCTCCGAGTCCCATTATGACTGAGAGTTGAGAAATTGTGACTATCGGTAGAGTCTGCAGTGGCGGTATACGGTACGGCCGATATAAGTGACTGATCTCCGCTCATCCCGTTTGAACCAATGCAAAAGTATCGATTAGTTGGCGATTCAGTGGAAGTTTTGGAGAGTTTTTGGAGAATAACAAATGGCGATGGGATGCAATCAGACAACGCTGCAGTTTGTACATTTTATAACCCATAAAAAAGATCGAACTGTTGGATGTGCGGAGAATACCCTCAAAGTAGATTTTTTTTCAGAGGTTTTTAAATGGACAAAATGGAACGCTGAAAAATCTCAAGATTTGCCTCTGGATCTCATAAATTAGGATTACTTTTAAAATATAAACACATCTTCGATATAAAGATTAACCTATTATGGAACGGCCTTTAATTTCTTCCCATCATACGAAAGATTCGAATGTCCTACTTTTTCGTCTCTCAGCCTCAGCCAGCCTATTCAAGCTCGGAAACGCGTCTTTCGTAATTAAAGTAAAATGTGCTTTTTCGATCTTCCCTCTTGCAGTCGATGAGTCAAGCTAAGCTCTTCTCTCTTTCCAATCACCCCCGGCTCATAATCTCTGAAGGGAATAATAAATCTGTTTGAGTGAACTGATTGATATCTCGGTAGAACAGCTTTCAACGCAATTATTATACGCACCACATTTATATATAAAAAAAAGAAAATAAATAAAAGTGGATTCAATTTGAACGCGAGTTCTCGTTCTTCATCACTGTGCTCGACTACGTCAAAGATTTTTCAAAGACACTTCGAAAATTCAATCGCTCTCTCAATTCACTTCTCTTTCTTCGTGGATTACATTTCATAAGTTTGATTGACAGAGCTAATCAGTTAAAATAATAAATAACAAGAGCTGAGAACTGAGGAGGCATTGCCTTCGTATCAGTGGCGGCTCGTGAAATGCGATATATCGATGTCCACTCCATTTAAAACTATAGATAAGTATCGATTTTTTGGGGATTCAATTGCACCCCCTGACGATCGATACTTTTCTATAGTTTTAAATGGAGTAGACATCGATATATCGAATTTCAAGAGCCGACACTGCACTGTTTTGTATGCACAATGGATCGAGTCGTAGATTTTTCCGGACTAGAAAAATTTTTGTGTTTTGCGCTGCAGAAAAATCTTATTGTTAGTGTCGATATTTTCTCACAAAATCCAATGCTATACCTATCTCCAAGGTTATAGATTAAAGAGGTATGCTCATCTGACTTCGCGCCACAAATTCAGTGGCGAGCAGTTCAAAATCACTGCAGGCAAGATGGCCGACAAAAGCAGAAAACGTATACTCTTTGCAGGCAACATTGGGTTGTTTTCTGCAGGAAAGTAGAAAACAACCCAATGTTGCCTGCAAAGAGTATACGTTTTCTGCTTTTGTCGGCCATCTTGCCTGCAGTGATTTTGAACTGCTCGCCACTGAATTTGTGGCGCGAAGTCAGATGAGCATACCTCTTTAATCTATAAACCTTGATCTAGCTCAATCTAATCCGTTAGTCAGGGCTGCCCTTAATAAAAATATACATGCAATCTTATGGAAATTCAAAATAATCGTGTCGCATCTCAAAATGCTTGAAAAATTGAGCCCAGGAAACTACAATAGTTTTGGTGTTCATTTGCACCGGAAATATAATAATCCATACGTTAGAGGGTTACACATAGAATTCTTCGGTGATTTCACCAACTGACAAAAAAAAATTCACAGTCCAGTTTAGCAGTACGACTAAAACGGACGGACATACTCTAGGGTCAAATAATGTTTGGACTTTTCGGCAATCACGAGCCAGGTAGATGTTCTTTGGCAGGCAATTCAGTCTCATACGATAGAAGCTTCATGAAGAAGTTAATTTGCCAAAATTAGAGAGTCTTACACAGGGTAGTTGAAGTATTTTAATTGGATGAAACGATTTTTTCTGATGGGGGGGGGGGGTCTTGAATTTTCTGTAGGAGCCAAAATTTTCGGGATTTGTCAAATGATGTTCCTATAGCAGAAGTTCGCAAGAGAAACTGGCCGGCGGAATACAAACACAAAACGATAGCGTGTAGCCTACAATGCTTGTAGTTTTCATTCAAAACAAACCAATCAATAAGCACGATGAAGTGGAATGAAGGAGAATAAATTAT
This sequence comes from Trialeurodes vaporariorum, assembly GCA_011764245.1. Taxonomy (NCBI): domain Eukaryota; kingdom Metazoa; phylum Arthropoda; class Insecta; order Hemiptera; family Aleyrodidae; genus Trialeurodes; species Trialeurodes vaporariorum. Next base: position 15,963,383 of record VMOF01000024.1, on the reverse strand, counting down.
TCGACGAGAAAGAAAAATAAAATAATAATAATACTAAAAAAAAAAAAAAAAAAAAAAAAAAAAAAAAAAAAAAAAATGAAAGTAGTCGAGATTCCAAAAGTTTGAATTGGGTTAAAATCCGAGCATTCGTAGGAGTTAGTATACTACTGGCTCGGAAGAATTGAAGAAAATTTCGAAAGACGGAGGGACGACTTCACGAAATATTTCATAAACAGCGTAACAATATTGCCTCGATACAGCATAAATCTTGATATAAGATGAGAAAAACTAGGATGGGTGGTGCGAGTACTTACATCGCAAACTTACCAACTTTCCTCTCGGAGAATAATCTCTTCCAAACTTTCTAACCTACTTCCACCTCATCTACGTACAGACACATCAACAGACTGACTCTATATTTCATTTGTTTTGGTCTCTGTCGCACTCGCCAAATCAGTTTTTTCGATAAAAAAAAAAATACAGAAAGTGCATAAAATAACGGCAAATTTGTAAACATACCGAATGTACTTCTTTCCTGAAGTTACCCTCTGATGGAGTGGTTATGTATAATTTTGGTTGGGCAATTCTGCATCAGCATTCGAATGTATCTTTCAACAAGGTCTTCTGTCCTCAGGGGTGGTGGTTTAAATTTTTATTTTCTTATTTGATTTAGTCATTGGAAAATAGCTGTGTAACTTTTCTCATACCAACATATTAAACTCCACTGCATGAATGCAAAATTACCGACATTCGCCCGCTTGTTTGGCAAACTGAAGCTATTGAATGTCGAGGAAAATGTCTCTCTTTCTGGAAAATCAATGTCGAAAGTTATGAGAAATACATATTCTACTATCGCAAGCAATTTTCCATGGTTAAGAGGCTATTCCTCAACGTCTGGTCTTGATTTTTTCCGAAATCGAGTTTTTCCCAACAGTTGTCGATGCAGAACCACCCCAATCGTTGGGTTTATTCCATATGCACAATCAGTACAGCGGTGTCATTTCAGAAATTGCTGCAGGAGAGAGGTGTTGCTTTTTTCCTAAAACAGCAAAATTTAAGGAGTTCCACAAGTTAAATGTTGCTTGTAGGAACACTAACTTCAAAGAGTTAAGCAAAAATGAGTTTGACCTACGCATTAAATGACCTAAGGACATATAATCTTAAATGTGCATATTTTGGGAGTTTGTTACTTTCATCAACCCTTTATGAAGTTGCCGAGTTTTGGGCCTATCTACTGGCAACTGGCCGATAATTTTGTCCGTTTTTTCCTTAATCTTAATTCGTTCACTCCTATATAAATAATTTTTTTTTCTCAGAAATATAATTTTTTTCCTGCGCTTAAAAAAATTACCTTTTCACGAGTAAACGAATCATAACTAGGCAAAATGGTCAACGTTTCTGCTCTCACAAGCCACAAATGAGCAACCGCTATTAACTGTGCGTTGAGCGAAACCAGAGCTGCCGATTTTGCGTAGATTTAATGACATTTTTAAATTCACCGATGATTCCACCGGTTGAGAAAAGATTACATAGTTCAATTCAGTGTATTACTGTAATGCACGAAAATACTCTGACCTGTAATATTTTCTCAATTGGTGGAAACGCCGTTAATTGATTAAAATATACCGGTTGAGAAAAGATAAAAGACGCTAGTATTTTCGTGCACTACAGTCATGCACTGAACTAAACTCTATAATCTTTTCTCAGCCGGTGGAATCATCGGTGAATTTCAAAATGCCATTAAATCTACGCAAATCGGCAGCTCTGAGCGAAACTCCCATTAATGCTCATTTTGCAGCTTAGGCAATAATAAGGCGCCTGTTTTAGGCATTTGATTTTTTCGCCCCCCCCCCCATCTTATCCTTGAAATGGGTGTGTTCTCCAACTCACAATGAAAATTTTAAATGGTAGGCCTCCTCGAACGTTGCATTTTTAAAAAATAAGCAATACCTGTGGGTAAAAGAGAAGGGGGAAATGAAGTATTGGATCTTCCACCACCCGAATAGTGCATAGAGTGAAAAATTAGAGTGGTTAATATTTTCCATCAGTGGCGTAGCGTGCAATCTGGCAACGTTGCACTATGTCCATTAAACCCTTGTAAAAGGTCGAATGCAAAGGTGTTCACCGAACACCCTATAGTTCGATCTTTTTAATGGGTTTAAATTGACACATTACAACGTTGCCAAATTGCACGCTACGCCACTGCTTTCCAGCGGTAGCATCGGAACGTATACCTATCTATCGTTTGCTGTGCTTAAATCAAGGAGTTTTTTTTTGTCATACTTATAAGGTAAGTGACTCAAAGGTGGCCATACCTATACTTGGGGCCAATATGCACGTATAAGTCATGAGAGATAAAAAAAACTAAATACGTCAATTTACTATTCAGACAGTTGGCTATCATATGTTAATTTCATTTTTTTTTAAATTTGCTTGTTTTTGAGGTTTTTTTTTGCGTTTGAAAAAAAGTAGAGTTTTGACATCGCGCAAAACCTGCACCTAAGGTGGCCACCGCTAATATTTTTGATGTACCTAAAGTTGGACACCCCATTTTAAATTTCATTAATAAGTATTCAAATGCTTTTATATCGTTCAAAAACGGAATCTAGACCCTAATTGTTTTACGTCAGAAACTATAATGATTTTGATGAATTGAAAGTCAAAGGTGGAATCAGTGTAAGGGCTTAGCTTTTACGATTGTTTACTTCCGTGAAAATTAGCTGAAGACCTGCGAAAACGGACGTTACATACTGTTTCGCGCCGACTGAATAACCCGATGCTCTTGATTTTTGGAGTGGGGGAAGTGATAGCATTCTGCTACTCAGCACTAACGTCATCTATCGTCAATTCGTGTAATTAACTGAAAATAAGCTGGGGTGGGCCACCTTAAGAGCCGGGCCACCTATTGGGTCACCTACCTTATTAAGTGCGTCTATACCCATGTTTTTGCATTAGTTTACGATAGCATCAATATTCATGTGCCGGTTTTTCATCCTATTTTTAAACAAAACCTGCACGTTTTTATTTTTGTGCGTGTGGCGGGTTGCCTACCTTGTCCCTGGGAGTCTGGTCTCGACGGAGAGAGAGTCCTCGGTAAGTGCTGTCCTCTGTGGCCAACAGCGGAACCTTCTATTCTCATTTCCGGCGGAGTGATATTTTCCGAGGGACTCTTTTTCCGCCGAAACCAAGCTCCCAGTCCTTGCGATTTGCTCCAATTTCGTCTGACCTTGCGCTCAGCTGTGCTTTCTGCGACTGCGCATATCACATTTGTTTTTCGTCTCCTCGGGTCGCTGGCAGCTCGTGTGTCCAGCGACCTGTGGATTGAATTCTTTTTATCATTATTATTTTGGCGTTTCGTTTGGGCACCCGTTTTTCTGTGTCTTCGATTTTTGATATCTTTATTCTCAACCATGGCTGATCTGATCCGAAAGAACACCTCGTCTTGAAATTTTATCCATTCGAATCGGCCACTGCTGTAGTCTCTGTTTTCGCTCACTCTGTTTGATGCAAACCGCATTTTAATTCCCCATTTTGGGTAAGTTTCTTTCTTTTTCCTACTTTCCTTTCCAACTTTTCTCCTTTTGAGTCACGTTAGCCTAAATTAATCTTTTGATTGAAAGTATGTTTGCACATTGTATTTTGTTTCTCTCTACTTTTCAACTTAGGTTTTGGCTCATCATCTTCCATGATGCAGCATCTCTCTCAACTCTTTTCTGAAATTTAACTTTGAACTTGTAACTTAACTTTGATGAGCTTTATACCGGGCACGTTGGAGCCTAACTCCTGAAACCCGACTCATGTCTTATTTCTTTCTTTATTCACTTTCCAACTGGCTCAATGTACCTTTCTTTTGCATTCTCT
>VMOF01000024.1:15855110-15959043 GCA_011764245.1 Trialeurodes vaporariorum | reverse complement strand
ATTTTAGCCCAAGGGGGGGGGGGTGTCCATGCAAAACGACCCCAGGCCAGCATTTTGTTTTTCTCTTCTTTTGCGTGAAACGATCTTTTATTTCGTTATCAGTAAAAGCTTATTAGGATGATTTTATGTGGCTGCGTATAAGTAGTACAATTATTTTTTTTATTTTTTTTTTTTTTAAACAGCTATGGCTTTGGCAGCGGGCACTTGCAGACTGTTTTAATAACGAACGGGCAATTTAAAATGTATAGGAATCTGATTGGTTTATATGTATTTTCAAACGTGAAACTAACATCTGATAGGTCAATTTTTAATGTACTACTTCCCTTTAAAGCAGTTTATACGAGAATGTATGTTGTTATTCATTACGTGTTTTATTAAGACGGTGCCTATAAACTATTGTAGGTTATTCACACCGATAAATTAACTCTACAAGAGATTTTTAAAGAACTTACAAAGTAATTTACAGTATTGTGAACCAAGGGTTACTTAGATTTCAATTTTACAGGTTTTAATATTATGAATGAATACCTGTACAAAGGGAGGAGTGGGGGTGGGCGAGAAGGAGGGGAGGCTGCGATCATCAGATTCAAAATTTTTCAAAACAACAACAAAAATATACAGTTATGAATAAAAAGTGGAGCCGAAAATTTGTCGGATGAGCGCGATGAGAAGTGTGCTCAGCTCTCGTGGAATCGAGTCCTCGAGTCCGCATCCCCCGCGACCCCCTCCCACCGTCATAAACCTACCCCCTCCACCCCGTCATAACGCCGCCGGTGGAGGTTTTGACTCCGGGACCGGGAAGGGTGGTTTCCGCGGGAAACCAGAACCCATTGCTGGCTCGAGACGCGATAAACGCGGACGTGTGCACGTAACGTTGATTCCTTCGGCCGAGATAAAAACCTCGCTCACTCGCGCCAAGTGCAGTTCCCGCGATTTGTGATTTCTCTCATCCTTTGCCCTTCCGCCCCCTCGTTCGAATTCATTTGTCCCTCGTTGGCGGTGTGGCCTCCCCTCCCCCATCCCCTTTGTCTTATTTTTCTCACGGCAGTTTGTGAAAGGAAAACAAAAACAAAGTAACAATAATAATCATAATCATAATAATTAAAAAAAAAAATACACTTAAATTTGTAATTTTAAAACGTATTTTCTCTACACGAGTAATTTATTTATTAAAATTAAATAAAACCTAGTTAATTAAAATACCTTAATTTTTTGTTTCTATCTGTTCGTTTCTCCGTAAAAAGCTGTCAATATAGCAGTATTTTCAATCGTTAAGTTTGTTGTTAGTGCGTGTGTGTTTTCCATCCTATAGTTTTGTTTTTCTTGTCTCTTTTTCGTAAAAATAAATTCCGTGATTGTGGTGTTATTTAAACAGTTTGTGACCTTCCCTCCTCATACTTCTCATTCTCCTTCTTTTGTAGTGTCAAATCTGATCGCGTAAAGTTCAAGCGATAAAAGTGTGTTCAGTGAAAAAGTAGATTGAAAAATTATTGTGATAAAGTGTTGTCTTTTTTTAAATTTTCCGGAGTAAGATTTTTGAGATTTCATTTACGATAAGGATACTTGCACTCTATTGAAATATAAAGGTACGTTTTGTTTATTTTGGTTGTTTGTTAATTGATTGTGGTATAAGGTATACATTTTTTTCCAGTCAAGGCGGCGATCTAAAATTGCTGAAATCATAACCATTGCCGTCAAAGGATAGGTATCATATCTGCTGGATGCTGCTGGATAGAACAATCGAAACTCTAAACACATAGTTTTGGTGTTTGAAACCTCAGTGAAAAAGATTATTTTTTCCAACTATTATAGGAAAGTTTCCGTCGCGTTCAATCTAGCAAAAATTTAGTTGGTTCATTCAAACCCGTGAAAAATATCGCGGTATTGGTCGTGCAGCGAACAGCGAACACCCTCAAATTCGATTTTTTTCATGGGTTTCGATGGATAAAATTCAGCCTTGTTCGTTATTGCATTCTTTGCAATCTTTTTCGTTTTTCGACTTTGTTTTAAAGACTTCCAGTTTAAACTGATACGGATCTCAACTTTACTCAAACTTCCTTCTCCAATATCTTACATCTTAACCTTAACTATGAGTTATGTAAAAAACTGGGAATTAAAGAAGCATTCGAGGATTGGCGGAAGAGAAACACGGACACCAAACGGTTGCGCTACTCAATCTGAGGTATACCTAAGCGATCGTTGATATTTTTGAACTCTTGAATATACAATATCTTTGAGGAAGTATATATGTTTGAAGATCCGCAATTCTCCTCATAGCAATGTAAATCGTGAATTTCTTTAAAGTTTAACCCAAAAACACAGCTATACACACCAACAACTTTCAAGATGCTCTTATGCATGTAGTCGTAAATAACTTTTTAGAATCCGTGAATTCAAACAAACTTTTTTCCACCATTAGACAAAACAACTGTTACTTATAATCATCACTAAGTCTTGCCATTTTCAGCACCGCAAATACACGGTCAACTTGATCTTCAAATTTGAGCGCATCATGTATTGCAAACGTGTCCAATTGTTGTGCCATACATACCCATTGCCCTGATTGCCCTGTAAACATTTGAAATCAATCAGCACAAATTTGAAGATCAAGTCGATTGCGTGATTATTGCTCACATATTGAAGCAGGCATCCTCACCTCAATGCGGAACACCAGTGTGTTCATCAGGGTTCTGTTGAACTAAATTTTAATTTATTTCAATGACTTTTCGTATCAACTTCATTATAGCAATGAGCTAATCAGTGGAATTTGGGAATCAACGGTAGGAAAAGTTAGTAGAAACCCCATTAATATGGTGAGTGTAATGGGGCAGTTGCAAGGGTCCCGGGTCAGTTTGCCTACAGATTTCAGACCTACAAGAAATTTGACCTACAACATTCAACCTACAATACTTTAGTCTACATTATTTTGCCTACACTACACTTTGACCCACACGGCTTTTTACCTTATGTACATTTGGCTTTACGTTGATTTTCGTCAAGTAAGACCTTCATGTTTTTTAGCCTTAAAGAAACCTAAATTTTAAAGCAGCCTCCTTTTTTCAAGTTAAACGGAACGGTCGCTCTCATTCCATTTTTAAAGCGAAAAATTTATCAGCTGTTACATTTTCATAGGTAACCATAGCAAAATGCAGCACCTTATTCTTAAATCGTCAGTTTATTAGATCTTCGTCCTACGTATGTAAATTTCCATTCCCCTCCCCCTTTTTTATGGTTAAATTTACAGTTTAAATCTTTTAAAAATATTTCAAGAAAAATTAAAAATGACTTTTAAGTGATTTTTAAAAGATTTAAACAGTGAATTTAACCATAAAAAAATAAAATAAAAAAATGGAAATTTACATAGGTACGACGAAGACCTAATAAACTGACGATTTGAGAATAAGATGCGGCATTTTGCTATGGTTACCTATAAAAATGTAACAGCTGATAAATTGTTCGCTTTAAAAAGAGTCTTTGATTGGAATGAGAGTGACCGTTTAACTAAAAAAAAGGAGGCTGCTTTAAAATTTACGTTTCTTTAAGGCTAAAAAACATGAAGGTCTTACTTGACTAAAATCAACGTAAGGCCAAATGTATATAAGGTAAAAAACCGTGTGGGTCAAAGTGTAGTGTAGGCAAAATAATGTAGAATAAAGTATTGTAGGTTGAATGTTGTAGGTCAAATTTCTTGTAGGCCTAAACTCTGTAGGTCAACTGACCGGGGACCGTTGCAAGGGTCTGAAATTTTATGTTTTTTATGGAGAAAATGATAGCACTCGATGAGCTGAGAACAATGGTGCCTTTGAATTTTTCCCAAGTGTCCTGGTTTTGAAGGTACGCACGTGTAAAATTGAAAAATATCGTGTGCATAGTGACAACACTACACGGAATTCCCATTAAAATAATGTATTTTGTGCCAAAATCTCATCTCCGGAACAATGGGACTTAATTAGAGACCAAAGGCATCTTTGTTCTCAGCTCATCAAGTACTTACTTTAATTTTCTTTATAAAAAACACAACATTTTAGACCCTTGCAACTGCCCCATTGTAAGAAGCACATACAGTGTCGAATCTTTATCTGGAGTACACTGGGGGGGGGGGGGGGTATTTTTGGTTTAGACTCTCCTTAAAAAAACAACAAAAAACAAAAAACACACAATTGCAAAAGCAATAACATTTTTTTTATTTTTTATTTTTATTTTAGCTTGTTTAAAATAATTAATTTTGCAGTCCCTTCTTGGCTATTTAAAAATGTTGCCAAAATTCTTGCACCCTCTCCTAATCGATCATGTTTCAATGAAACTTTAAAGGTTTCAAGCGAGGCAATGCTTATCTTTATTCAGCGGTCGATTTCTTCAAATATTGCGTTCATACTTTGCGTGGACCAGTTTCATCAAAAAAAAAAAATGTCAGTTTTTTATTTCTTTAATTTTTTCAATTTTTCTCTCTCTCTTTAAATTAGATTATTTCTAAAGCTCGGAAACGCAACCTTTTTCCTCGATTCTCTCCTTCTACCTCCCTCCTCCCCCCCCCCCCATATATTCCTTTGAACAAGTGTTTTCTGCTTTCTCTTTTGAGAGAGCGCCGATACATGGGAGGCATTCCGCCACCGGCGTTGAAGTGTTTCTTTTTTTAAGACTTTTCAATAAAAAGAGGGAAGGCAGTTGTTTTTTTTTTTTTTAATTTTTACTCAGTGTAGTGTTCATTGTTAGATCAGAGCGTCTGATATAGGGGGTTCTCTCTCTTTTCCATGGTTCACTTCTCCACCGGTGCGAGCCCAAAAGGACTCGAGCCACATCTAACAATGGTCGGCTAATGTATCTTTGTTTCTGTACATATAGTAGCTGCTAGCCAAAGCTTGAGGCTTGAGCTTTGAAAAAAAAAAAAGAGAAAGGGGGTTGAAAAGGAGGGAGAAAGAAAGAGAGAGGAAGGACTTGAAGAGTGTTTTTAAGTGCCCTTTTTCAAAGTTACATAATGCACCCTTGCGTTTACCACCCACTCATTCATCTTCGTATAACCGTGGCGACCAATGGATTAGGGGTTGGAGGCAGTGTTGCCATTTTTGGATAGTTATCCAAATTTTTCCCACTTGATTTAAATGTAAAAGTTGTAATTTATAGGCAAGTTTGGCAACACTGGTTGGAGAATAGGCGGGCGCTGTGAAAACGCCGGCGACTCGGATGTTGTATACATGCCTGCGTTCTTGATAGAAAATTGTTCCAGACAATAAAATAACTATAACCATATTTCCAAGGGAAAGCGCTAACAATAGGTCCTCTATCCTTTGCCCCGTAAAATCATCTTCATGCAACCACAATTGCAATGTTTCTCAGAGCGGCATAACAACCCTTGGTGATTATTCCACGGTAACAGAACTTTTCGCTGATGCCGAGAAATGTCATAAAAATTGCTTCACTATAGCGTTTAAAGCTGCCAAATGAATGAATATTTCTATGGAAGACGTTGATTTGCAGCAGGTTGAACACTAATATAGCGGACTGAAACAATGACTCGTTGAAGTTACATCGCTTTTTTAAGAGTCAAAAGGTCGGAATGAGCTGTTGTCTTAAAAAAGTGTCTCCTCAGGTATTCAGTTCGAAACCTTCCCTTAATATGCAACGTATTAATTATTTTTCGGGACTACCGATCCGTCAATGTAGAAGTGTACCATACAAGAACTTTTGAATCGACAGTTTTTTGTTTTTTTTTTCTTTGTTTATATCCTTTTTTTTTCACCAAAAAAAAAAAAAAAAAAAAAAAAAAAAAAAAAAAAAAAAAAAAAAAAAAATATATTATGTTACCCGTGTTGACACATTTTGCACACAATTTTTTATAGACAAATAGTGGTCTGTCCCAACATTACATCCATCTTTTAATACCCTTTTTCCGAAATTTGTGCTTAAACAATTTGTTATGAGTTATAGGTAAATAAGTATCTATTAAAGTCCTCGTGTCAGATAACACACATTTTGTGTTTTCGTATCGTAGCTTGATATAATATAGTTACACGATAGCTTTTCTCTTACTATCTCTATAGTTTGCCTCTTAATTTTCTTCATCTTCTTCTGCTTCTTCGAATTCTGCAAGTACATCACCCGCCCTTTATGGGGAAAAAAAGTTAACAAGGTAATTATATGAACATACTGGTGTTCAGTAATTTTTTTGATCATCCTTTCTTAGATTCCGAATGAAGATTATTTACGCCAAAAATAAAACATGAAAGTAAGGAGGAGTACAAAATTTAAGGGACAAAAAATTTAAATATACATCTGAACTAGAATCCTTAACAAAGCAAATTACAAAATAAATATACCCTAAAGGTATCTAGAGGTGACCACCTGAAATTCGATAACGCTAGCTTGTTTCTTTTTACCGTTTTTTTTTTTTTTTTTTTTTTTTTTTTTTTTTTTTTTAAATTCCATCAACTTGTTTATTCCGCCGCGGTGAAATCCGACAAGTGGAACGAATAAAGAAGAGGTACGTGTGCTCGTGTGTCCTTAGACAGACGTTGAAAAGTGCATTCTAATTTTAAATTCAAATCCATTCAAAACCTTATAATCCTGTTAGAAGATCCGCCCTGGCATTGCAAGGATAGTCCACTACAGTCAGACTGGCAATTTACGTTTAGTTAACTGACAATGAGTCACTTGTAGAATTGTTGTGGAAGTGTTCCGAGTCTTGCTTTGTACTCTTGCTATAGCAATGTGTCACATTGATTCGGACGTAAAATTCGGCAAAAATCTGAATTTTTCTAGAGCACAGAAGATAGGAAAATAATTCATGAGTTGCAAGTACTTAAACAAAATTTACAACGTTTGGAAGCAATTTTGATGTTTATGAAATGGTGACGACCGGTTCTGTCAATAGAGTGGATGTCGTTGAACAAATGAAAACTGAGAAAATCGTCACGTTAATTTAACCGTGGTTTTGTCTATAATAAAGGATTATACAGAACTATCGTAAAATTAAGTCAAATTCTGGTTCCATTTACCGAAATTATTGATTTTTTTCCTCAGTGAAATCAGTGTTTACTGTGCGGTGTGAGTTTTTCAAAATGGAAGATTCTTTGAAACGATTTCCTGAGCTGAAAGAATTTTGAAAAACATTTATGAGCGAATCGATATTATCAGGGAATTTCAAATTAGAATCAATACTCCATATTTTAGTGACATAACCGACAACCGTTCTGTTCAGATTGGTATAGACTCTGAGTTAAACGAAACAAGCATTGTTTCTTAGTAAAGTTTAAAAAAAAGGAAAAAATCGTGCATTTTTATGACTTCGTAACTTACAATAAACTTGTCCAGACACCAAAACTGTCGATAATTTTAATTGATGGTCCTAGCGCCATTTCTGGAAAGTAAAAACAAATTGAAATAATTGAAATAATTAAAAAAAAAATTAGAATATATAGGTAAAATTTACACTTTAAAATTGGGCTCGAACGGACTTTCCTTGGTAAACAATGGCTGGTAAAAAACCATGATTGGTGCATACATAGAGAGTTAAAGAATCACATGATCGATACTCATCTAAAACCAGGGCTGCCGTTTTGCGTATAATCAATGCTATTTTTCAATTCACCGATGATTCCACCGGTTGAGAAAAGGTTACAAAGTTCAGTTCAGAGCATACGACTGTAATGAACTAAAATACTCTGATCTGTAACTTTTCCTTAATCGGTGGAAACTCCGTTGATTAATTAAAATATCCGCAAGTTTTTAAAGTCATCGACGACTCCACCGGTTGAGAAAAGATTACAGATGCGAGTATTTTGGTTTATTACAGTCATGCACTGAGATGAACTGTGTAATCTTTTCTCAACCGGTGGAATCATCGGTGAATTGAAAAATAGCATTGATTATACGCAAAACGGCAGCCCTGTCTAAAACGCCTAATACCAGTAATGATGATCAATATGGCAACACTCGTTTTTAAGCTGATGAGCTGTGAGGCTGTGAGACACTGAGTGAGTGGGTGAACGGCAATTCACAGAAAAAAAGATTTAGGACAACCTCTTGGTTATGCGCAGCGCATTAACCGGGAGGGTGGACGAACGAATGGATTGATCAGCGGACACGGAGTACCTATAACAGAAAACTGAAAAGCGGCTTTATTTATACGAGATCCACAAAAATGTCCAGCGTTGTCAATTGAAAGCTTGTATCACCGGCACTGTAGAGATATGCTATTAAAGTCTCCGTGACTAGTTTCGAGCCACTTAAATGAGAGTGGGTGTTACAAAGTTATAGTTGAGTCAGAGCGACAGACAACTCGCTAATTAAAAAAACAATGCCACAAAGCTGACACTGTCTGACAAAAACCGTTTTTAAAAAAATAAATAGCACGAAGAAAAATTTATATTAGGGGCTACCAGAGTTACTTCTACGGAATAGTTAAATGTAAGTTCTATGGTATCTGTGAAGATATTGCTGGTTTCAACGAAACATGTAGTTTGAATAGTACCAGAAATCTAGTTAAGGATACGCGAATGAACATTTAACTATTACGTAGAAGTAATTCTGGTAGCCCCAATAATAAATTTTCCTTCATGAGGTTTTTAAAGTTAAAAAAAAAAAAAAAAAACAAAAAAAAAAAACAAAAACAAAACAAAAACAAAAACAAAACCTGATTCCAAGAGCTTAATATGTGGTACTCAGATGCGAATATTTTGACAGTCGACGCGACGTGTCTCCATAAGAAAGAAAAAAAGAAAAAGAAAGGAAAAGAAAGGAGAAGAGAAAGGATTTTTCGAGAAAAAAAAATTGGACTGCCTCGGTTTCTGCATTTAGCGGTTGCAAATAGACACCCAACGTCAATATTGTGACAGGTGTCCCTTTTCTTGGAACAAAGTTAGGGCTTATCGGAATATAACAGCCAACAGCCACTAACTGTTGAGTGATAGGTGCAAATTAGAGTTTTTTTTCATGGGTTGAATTGACGTTTTCTTTAAACAGGCTTACGATTTCTGATTTTCAAAATTATAAACCTCAACTAATTTAAATTTCGACTCGGAGGCAAAAAATCAGAAAGGATTCGAATAGAGAAGTGTTCACCACTCAACAGTAAGTGACTGTAGGCTGTTATTTCGTTGCGTTTCCGAATAAAAATGCGAACCAACCTAACTTTCCATCCTTTCATAGCACAGGAAACATAGCATGAAATATGTATAGTGGGTCGCTATTTGTCTCTGAATTCAGTACTCTATTGTGTCAAACGGGCCTCATTCCATTTTGCAGTTTCAAAATTTCTCAACCGATTTTAATTTTTTAATTAAGAGCCAACTAATGCAAATTTGTATAAAAGCATCTTCCTTCCAGGAAGAAGAGGGGAAGGGGGGGGGGTTGTGAGCCAGAGAGAGAAAGACAAGTTCCTATAATATGCGCCGCCGAACACTGCAGGGTAAGTGGCGAGAGTGCAGAGAGGGTGTATACTTCAAGAAGATCTAAAGGTTTTGAATTAGGGAATAAGGAGTTGAAGCAGGTATTTTGCACTTTACTCTCCATCGTCTGCCCTCTGCAGACGATGGCCGCGCGAATTACAAATTGACTGGATTCTTCCACCTCTGCTCGCCCATACGCTGCGCGCCGCGGGCCGCAGCCACCGCACAGTTGCTAGAAACATGGAGTTTTCTGGACATGAAAAAATATTGTTATTTTTGCTTTAACAACACGTTGAGGTATGATATTTTCTTGCAAAAACCACGTTAATTGACTCATTGAACGAATGAGTTCACACATTCTTAAATTCCAGAGACAAATAGAGGTGGAGCACTACGCTAAAATACACAGGGAAGATTTAAGGCACACTGAATTTTCGGGGAGTCAACTAAGTAACATATATAACAACAGTCAACACCTTTTGATGTCGCATGGTGTTGAACGGTGACATTCGGTAGACACAGGGGAGATAGGCTACGAAGTGTAGAGGAGGGTGCTCAACATTCAACACCCTGCGACGTTGACTGTTGTTTTGTTGAATCCGCGAGAAAGGGGCTATTGCACACTTTAGCTATAAGCGATGATTTAATAGTCGATTCTGGTGTAAAAATCCCCGAAACTAACGATGGCAGCACTAAAAACTTCCGAAATCCATCCCTAAACTCAATAAACGCTTTTATTTGCGAGGGCGTAATGGTGGCTGAAAGCAGTAATAATGGTAGATTCCCGTCTTAATTTCGTCACTCTCTATATATGCTGACAAGGATGATTCACAGAGTATTTAGTCACCAGAGTAGTGATCCACATCCGATAAATGGTACTGTGACACCTAGTGACACTGGTGTCACATGAAAGTCGTATCTTATAGGTCATTTCTTGATGCAGTTACAGTATTGTTAGATGGGAATCTCCCATTATTACTACCCTCAGCCACCATTACGCCCTCGCAAACAAAAGCATTTATTGAGTTTAGGAGTGAATTCCGGAAGTTTTTAGAGCTGACACCGTTATTTTTGTAGGTTTTTACACCAGAATCGACTATTAAATCACTTAAAGCAAAAGTGTGCAACAGCCATATTTAGCGTGCTTCTGCTGCAGCCGTTATTGTTCGTCTCTGTTAAATTCTGTTGCCATCAATTAACTGTCCATAGTGTTGCTTTTTATTCGTAAAATCATGTCCAAGAAATACCATGTTTCGATCCACTGAGCGCCGTTTCTCCCCGTCAAGTGACTCAAGTCGAGCCGTCAACTCGGAGTACTCAGCCCGCTTTGACTTGATGTCGCCTTTAAAATACAAAGCTATTTTGCGCAAAATAAGACCGGCCGCTGACGTATAGCGTGGCGTATACGGCGCGCGGCGCCGCGGCGCGGCGCTGCTGCACCCCAACGGGGGAGCTCTGAGAAGGAAATTAGAATCGTTTATCAAACTGGCGCAGCTTTGTATAAAGAGTTTTTAGATACAAAATATGAAGAGCGCGAATGAGAGGGGGGCAGTAAGTAAATGAGCTTCAAAACCTGCAAAAAGAAAGAAGAAGAAAGTAGAAAATCAACATTAATAAAATCCTGGTGTGTCGCGTGCTTTGCACCCCGCGCCTCCGCTCCCTACAGCCCCCCTGAATGTAGAACAGAGTCGGGCATCAGAATTTGTATACAAAGCTCGTTTTGTTTTGTTTTTTCCTCTCGTTTAGTTTTTTTTCTTCTTTTTTTCGTTCCTGATGAGTTAGGACAGGACCGTGAAAAAAAAGCGGGAGAATGAAAATGGAGCATGTAAGACCTTTGCTACAGTGGCGAGACGTTTCTTTTTCCCCCTTTAATCACATTAGAAAGGTCGAAACGTCTAGTCATCGCCGATGACCGATGCATTCGATTTTTTCAATAACTTTAAATGGAAAAAGTACATCGTTGCCAAATTTCACGCCTCACTACTGGACCTTCGCTGCCATATTTTGTGGAATCGGTCATAGTTACAAATGGCTGGCAGCGAATTCTGAACGTTGACTCTTTCGTTAGATGATGCAATGATGCACACACTTAGCGTTACCGATTTACACCCACAGACAATCAAATATAGCTCTTTCCTCATGCCATACTGCACACTATTCAGTATGGAAGGGTTTAGTAATGGCGGCAGCCGGTGATGAGCATTCCAAACAAAGACAGTTTGTCTCTCTCGCTCTCACGTAACCCCCGTGTACTGCCATCTCACTCTAATTTCAAAAATGGTATGTAGAGACATCTTCCGTGAAATGTTTTGGCCGGAATGAATTCCTCGAGGCATTTTAACGTAATTTTGATGATAATATGTCGTAAAACAAGGCCCTGTATATGAATTTCGAAACTAAAAAGAGATGGGTGCATGAGGGTCACGGGGAGTGAGTGAGATAGTTTGGAGCGCTACACGAGTTTTATCACAACCGATTGCGATTGATGAGTGCTTGTTGTGGTTGTTGGCTAACCGTTGACTTCGCACTAAAACCGCCTATTCAGCCCTGTTTGTTCACACTCTGGATAGTGGATACTATATTTGGATGACAAAATGATTTATATCTATATTGACGACTTCTCTCGCAAAAGACTAGAATTTAGTTTACGGCGCTTATATTTAAATATTTTGTCCCTAGTCTCTTTTTCTCCATTTTCAATTAATGTTTGTTGATTAGGTGTTAGTGACACAGGGACAGGAGCACAGAAAAATACATAAGAGTGAGGAAAAGAGACCATGTGCGTACCTACAAGAAGGTGGTAGAGGGTTGGCCCTCTTAGAAAATCGCAAAAGAAAAAGAAAAGAAAGAAAAAGGGAGGAAAACCTTTGATTTAAAGAAAAAGCTATCTTCATATTTGAGCTGTGGCCGATGGCTCCTTCAATATCGTCTCTACTCATATCCGGCTGCTCTGTTTGAGATTGGGGAGTTTATGTTCATCTTGGTATATGTAAGCCTAAGGCTGGCTTATGGAGTTATGCAAGTATTTGGTTGAGTTTTTGAACTTCAACCAAAATTGTGAAAGTACGTCAGAAATGAAAGTTTTTGAAAGTTTGTTACTTCCACAAAGCAGTAAGATTTGAAAATCGTATTTAGAGAGGATAAATCGCGATTTTGCATTTCACCAACATTTCACTCTCCATAAGTGTACTTATACCAAGACAACCCTAACCTCAAAAAATCAGCTAGGTATGTTTATAGACGGTATTGGAGTATTGGCCCTTCCTAGAAAAATGTCCTAGTTACGCCTATGATCAAGAATTTTTTTCCACCTGAATCAGCTTTGAATGTTTGCCGAAGATTACAGGGCGGATAATTTGTTAATGTCAACTGAAATAGAATATCTTAAGAATCGAAGGCGTTCCAATTCCTAATCTGCATGAGCAGAGCATGTTTTGAGCATTTCGTGTCAATCTCTAGTGTTATAAAGCAGTGGTTGGTGCATGCGATTCGACAGTGCTGCCGGATCATAAAAAGCCGAAGTAAAATATACAAAGTTTCCATCTATACTTGAATGTAAAAAAGTTCGTATATTTTTATTTGTCAAATATAAAACTATATTCTTGGCAACGTTGCATTTCACTAGTCAAGTTCATTAAAAAAATATATTTAGTATTGACCATCGTCAAATTGGACCCATTGCGTGCGGGTTTAAATGGACCAAATGAAACGGTGCCGAGTTAAACGCTTCGCCACTGAGGTAACTTTTTTTTGTTATTGGTCGTTTAAAATTTTGAAAAGCGGGAGATTTTTGCCCGGTTATTTGGAGAAAACTCAAACCTAACCTACCCTAACTTTTTTCCGGTGGCGGTGAACCTAGAAAAAGGGGGACAGTGGCCACCTTCCAAGGTTTTCCGCAACTTTTCTGTCTTCATAACCACCTGCAGATCCCTCGGCTAATGAAAGTCGATTTCATTCATGAAGACTTTCTAATTTTTTCTTCCCCAGTTTTGGGCCCACGCACTGTCCCTTTTTTTTGACCCCAGTGAATTGGAAATTTTGTTTATGATCGAATAAGAGACTGACAAACTAAGTATTGTTATATATATATATTTTTTTTTCAAAGTAACTTATCGCGGTACGTTCTTTTCCTTTTCGGTTGTGAGAATTTTTAATGGGGCTCTTGCAAACTTTTGCTGTGAGCAAATGAATAGTCCAGTTTGATGGTAAAACCAGCGAAAAATCACGCAAAGAAAGTCTAAAATTCAGTGATAAACTCACATAACTGCTTTAACGGCAAGCAGTGGCGTAGATAAGGCCCCCGCGGACCCCGCCAGGCGGGAGGGCCCCCAGGCTCTGAGGGCCCCTGAAGACCGACGATGTTGGGGCCCCGGGCCTGATGAAAGGAAAAACTTGTCAAAGTAAAGAAAGGGAAGTTTTTCATTATTGAAATAGCATTCCTCCTTCGTTTTTTGTTTGTAAGTATTTTCCGTCTTCCAACACTGTTTAAGCGTTTTCTTACGGAAATACTTTTCCATAAAAAAAGTCGCGAGTTTTAAGTTCTTCGATAGGAAAACAAGAAGAAGGAAGGAAATAAAAAAGATAACTATAAGCATGAATTGTGTGAGCATTTTTAGATTAATATTGCCTGAAGTTACGTTTGAGAAAATCTAATCTCCAAAAATTTTCGGGGAAACACCCCAGATCTCAGGTCCTACGCGCGGGGGGGGGGGGGGGGGCTGAACCCCCTATCTTGGAGTGACAGTAGAGGGGCCCCTAAAAATAATTGGCGGGAGGGCCCCGGAATCCTTGTCTACGCCACTGACGGCAAGTTTGTAATCGCGATTCAACGCAGGTGTGTTTTTCTACGGAAACACAGAGATACGTCTCAATATTTATGGGGAATCTCCCATGATACCTCCGTCTCTCCGCCATGAAGCCCGAATCTGAGAGTGAATCTCGTGATTTTTTAGTGCACTCATCCTCAATTTGACAGGTTTTTATGCAAGAATCATCTCTTAAATTCCCCTACAGCAAAAGTTTGCAAGAGCCCCATTACATCCGGCATCTTTGTATGAAAAAGAGAAGCGGGGAGGTTGATGAAAATATGGAAAGAGACTTGTTGAAAATTGGTAAGAGGAGAAAGGTCTTAAATTGAAAAAGTGCAGAGACGCGGAGAACGAATTAAGGAAAATATTTTTCCTCAACCGTATTACTTATTTTTCATCCTGTTTGTGAATATTATCGCACATATACCTATCAAGAACAGCCTATGCTCGCTGAACTTATTTTGTTATTCAGCCTTCCTCCCCTCTCCGGGCCACCCCGCTCTCTCCCTCTGTCTCCCGTCTCCCCTCCCCTCCCCACCTCCTATCCTTCCTTTTTAACCACCATTTTGTGTTTCTGCACTCGAGAGATTCTTAAAAAGATTCAGTGCGTCCGTGGTTTTGAAACATTCCTTGAAATTTTCCTTCAAGTCTCAGTAAATATTACAAGCTTTAAACAATTTCAACTGACCAGATACCAGAATAGAACTACGAAGAGAATAAATTGGAGTGTTTGCAACATTGCGTATTTGGTATCTCTAAACCCGCATTTAAACGTCAAATTTGAAGTTTCTCGATGAGCGCGTGCTATGTATGACAATTTTTATGTAGGTTTAAACGGACAAAATACGACATCACCGAATTGAACGCTACGCCATTGCTTCATTCTTCATAACTATTATAAAATGTACTGATTTGAAAAGTTTGCGCTTTCAATTTCCTTACACTCTGATTCATACAACTAGGAACATTGGACACCTCCGATTCTTCACTAAAGGAGTCTCTCCACCTGCGAATTTAAAAGCGCGAATTGATTATTTGAGCCAATGGACTTCTTTGTTATCGATACATCGGACTCTACCTATCGACTCCAAGGCAGATCATTGGGTCAATCAGTTTATTTATTCGCGCCTTAAAATACGCAGGGCCCTGTTCCACCAAAAGTACAAGTCCGAGTACAAGTCGTAGTTACAAGCGTTACGAGCGTTACTATAGCATTAAGAAACGCTTGCATAAGTACAACTTGTACTCGGACTTGTTCTTTTGGTGGAACAGGACCCAGGTGGAGGGACCCCTTAAGGCGTTTTCAGTCGCGACAAAAGGAGGGAACCATTATTCTCGGCAGATGTTTATTAGAGCTGACTGAAGAATGGTAGAAAATTGTACATATCAAGTAAAGTATTTAGGATACAGTAGCGTAGCGTGCAATTTGGCAACATTTCATTTGGTCTTTTTAAACTCATGCAAAAGCTCGAATGTGAAGGTGTTCACAGAACACCCAATACTTCGACAGAAAGGGTTTAAATGGACGAACCGCAATGTTGCCAAATCTCACGCTATACCCCACTGTTAGGATACTAAATTACATTAAATTCCACGAAATAATCAATTCACGTGCATCTTTTTTCTCCTAACTCTTGAATTGAGGAGTTCTTTTGGAAAACTCTATACTCGCGTTTAAGTGGTTTTAATGGATAATTCATAACCCTCGTACTTTCAGCTATCCATACATATGTACAGTTTGTATAGGATCATTCATTGAACGAATAATTTCAGCCTTGCTATCCACTCTTCGACCCTTAAACTTCCTCATTTTAAACATTAATTTCGTGCTCCGAGTCAATCAATACTCTCTGATACAAACCCAGTTTTACGAGAACACCTTTATCTATGTCCATAGCGCTGAGTATCTATCAAAATATAGTATATCTAATCATACACGGCTTATTTTTTATTTTCTCGATCTGAGTTCAGTTAGTTAACACTTAAGTGTAGGTACTACACAATGACGCAATTAAACGGCTCTGAATCAAAAAGTGCAGGAAAATGCGAAAAATGAAAAATAAATACGTAGCTAAAAGTTCCGATTTTAGGAGCGTACGAGCAGCTTCTCATTAGAGAGAGAGAGAGAGAGAAAGAGAGTTAGAGTGAGAGAGAGAAAGAAAGAGAGAGAGAGAGAGAGAGAGAGTGAGAAAGAGAGATAGAGAGAGAGAGAGAGAGAGAGAGAGAGAGAGAGAGAGAGAGGAGAGAGAGAGAGAGAGAGAGAGAGAGAGAGATAGAGATAGAGATAGAGAGAGAGAGAGAGAGAGAGAGAGAGAGAGAGAGAGAGAGAGAGAGAGAGAGGAGTAGGAGGAGGAAATAAAAAACAAACAAAAGGACGGGGGGAAAAAGTACAAAAAAGCCGCAGTCGAGCGCAAACAGCCACAGCGCGCATCGAACGTATGTAACGTGTACGTTCCACATCTTCTAATCCGCAGGCTAGCGAGCATGTTTGCACCACCTGCACCACCATCGTCCATACATTTTCCCCTTTGAGCCAATCCCCATATTATTTAATGTCACGCTCTTTGTTGTGTGAATTTTATTTAGGTCAACGGCTCGGTTGATCAAACGGTTAACACATCTCATTGGATCTTCAGTACAATCTGCGCTCTGCTTTTCGCCCGGTTGACAAATCGAGCTGAAAACATTATCCGTCGATTTATAGTTTAAACAATGGTCTGTTACCGTGAAACGAACAAATCGAAAGAGCAGATAATTAAAGTCGGTTTAAACTTTTAAGAAATTGGCCCGGGATGGCTATCAAGTGGAGTGTGGCTCTTGCAAACTTTCGCAACAGGGGATTGAAGAGTTGATTCTTGCATAAAAAGCTGTAAAAATGACGATGAGCACACTAAAAAATCACGAAATTCACTCTCAAAATCGGGCTTAATGGCTTTTTGACGCAAATATCATGGGAGATTCCTAGCTAAATTCAGACATATCTCTGTGTTTCCGTTGAGAAAGTGACAAATTAGACAGGAATATCCTATGATACCTTCGTTGAGCTGCCATTAAGATCTTGCTGTGACAGTAGGTATGTAAATTTATTACTAAATTTTAGACTTTCTTTGTGTGATTTTCGTGATTTTCGCTGGTTTTTACATCAGATTGGACTATATTCATTTGCTCACAGAAAAAGTTTGCAAGAGCCTCATTAATGAGCTATAAATTTACAAAGTGGCGTTTTATTGGGTAACCTGTATAATCGATCGGTATCCGCTATTCCCCCTTTCCCCAGGTTAATCTATACTCTGTTCACTATACGACGGGCCCTCGACCACCGGACAGTATTTATTTGAAAACGTGTAAATGACAACATGGCAGGCTCGGCGCATTCATAGCGCTCACTGATCGAACCTTTCCTCCACCCCCTTTTTTCATGCTATTTTATTGTCTCTCAGGGTTCAGTCGGAAGAAATAGCGTCGCATCACGATTTTTTGTAATTCACACTTAGGGCTTAATTTTTCCTCATAATTCAATCTCAGCATGAAATTCCAAGGTTATTGGTGTGTAACAAAACGAAATTCGGACTGAGTGTTCAAGAAATATGATTTAAATTTCAAAATTTATGAAAAAACCGTTTTCGTGAATCATAATAATTTCGTGCACTTATTTGGTATCAATTTGATGGTTTTTGCGAACTGGATTTGGATCCGTTATGAGACTTCCTATCAATGGACTCTGAATAAAGTTGAGTTGAAACTTTGAATTTCCTTAGGACTTGAATGCAGCAACCTTTGCTTTGTGTTGCCGAGACTTAGCATGGAACAATACACCGAAGACAGATAGTTGACGAAGGCGAGGTTGTGGAGACCTGATGCACCCCTGATATCCTCGGCTCACTATTGTCCTAACTCGAAATGAATACATTGCGGCGTCGCCAGCGTGTGCAAATCTGGCCGCTGGTCGAGGGCCCGTCGTATAGTGAACAGAGTATAATCTTATATATTTTAATTTTAATATCAGCGTATACAATGTACCTACTTTATACAATATACATGCTTTGACTTTTACATAAAACCACACGTAAAAAACATGAGAAACGGAAAAGGCAGGAAACGGGTGATTTCCATGTAACCCTATAAGTATGTCAAATAATCGAATATTGGGGAGGCCGTCTGCCTCTTTTGAAATCGTTTTGTCTTGCGCAGGTTTAAATAGCAAACAAGCCTGGGCGTTGTTGCTAAACCACACATTACAGAGGGAAGGTAAAATCCCTAATTTTGGCATGCGTGACGATCAGTTTTCATTAAATGTACTTAGTATTCTCATTTTTCTCAGACCAAAATGTAGAAAATCCCCCCCCCCCCCCCCCCCCCCCCTATCTTCCCCACAACCAGCCCCTGCAGGTGTACGAGATCATTCTCCCACAGGAATCCAGCCAGCGTAAAGTTAAATATTCCTACGCCACGGTACTGCGTTTTGCCCGTGCCATTGATTGAAGGCGCTCTGCAAGAGCACTCTGTCCTACGTAAATACTGTGACCGTTGAGAAAGCTGGATTTGAGTGAGCTGGGTGTGAAATTGAGTATCCATGAATGAAAAGTCAATACCAAGAATATAATTCCTAGAAACCACACATCTGCTCGTTAATTTTCTTTTGGCACACTTATCAATTGATTCAAATGAGGAATCATACCAACCACGAGCCAACGAGCAGACTTGTTATTTACACAAATAATATACCAACGATCCAAATTGAATGTCATATATCTAATTTTCATGAACAACAGGTCCACATCGTTAGCTAGTGGTTGACAGAACTCCCAACATAAAGCGATGAACAATTCTACCAACCGATAATTAGCAAGCAGATTTGTTCTTTATGGTAATGAGATATGGTGGTATATTGATTTCTAGTAATCTATACACTCTTGACGTATCGAAAAGGTGATACAAAAAACAGCGAGCACGGAAAAAAAAGATTAGTGAAAATAACCATACGGATACCTGATTTTGGCACCTGCTAGATGTTATGGTAAACTTGACCAGAAGCACGGTACATTTACCGATACTTTAAGTAAATTCGACATGCGATCAGGTTACATCCACTAGTACCTAGTCAAAACATAGTATACTTCTGGTTAACATTACCATAACATCTAGCAGGTGCCAAAATCAGGTATCCGTATGGTTATTTTCACCGTAGTTTTTTTCCGTGAGGCCCTATGTGACGGGTACTAAAGAATGTTGTATACACCCTGTGAATCAAATATTATTTATTTCTTTCTTTCTTTTTATTGATGTTTCTAGAAGTGCGAAGGAGCTTTGTTTGATACACCTGGGAGCAGAAAGCCCCTCCCTCAACCCCTAACCACTCTACGCGAAAGAGAATTAAGATGAAGGCAGATTATCGTTTAGCTCCAGAACGAGGAAATTTCGTTTTGGAGGGTGCGAGGAAAATTTAGCTCGGCCGCCGATTGCAGCTCAGCGTATACTAGGACAAGACTATTATGCTCCGTTAGAGAGCTTATAAACAGACGGTGAGAGTGGCCCTGAGGAGGAAAGGGTTGGGGGTGGAGTCAGAGAAGGAGGGAGGGAGAGAGGGACAGGAAAAAGAGAGAAAGCTCGATTGAATTAATTAACAAAGCAGAATAAGCTCGGATCTTGCTCTGCACTATCCCCGACAGCCGACTCGGTGCGGATGGCGCGGCGAGGCGGCTCGACTCCCTGCAGTCAGTGACGATTTTAATTGAGACGCGAGAAATGAGAGTCGGGCGGAAGTGGCTCAGGCGCGAGCGGGCCGGGCGGCTGCGGAGCGCGGTGGTGCGGCAAAAGAGAGAGAGATTGAGGGGGTGAGTAAGACGAGAAAGGGTTATATAGGGTTGAAAAGAGGAGACATGGTGAGAGAGGGGGGAGGAGAGTGAGAGGGAGTCGTTTCGGGGGGGGGGGGGGGGCGTTTTGCACTCCCTATTTTCACGACGGTTAATTTCAACGTCGCGTCGAAGACATCGACTCCAGAGGATTTCGAATTTTATCGAGTGCGAGAGCGACATTGTCGACGGGACCGCGGGATCAGAGACTCGATACTACTGGGGCACTGGATCCTGAAGAACAGAGGCGTATCTACATAGGAATCTCTGTCTCTGTCTGTCTGTCAATCGCTCTCTCTCTCTCTCTCTCTCTCTCTCCCTCTCTCTCCATTCTCTCCCCCTCCCTCTCTCTCATTCTCTCTCCATTCTCTCCCTCTCCCTTCTCTCTCTCTCCCTCTCTCTCCATTCTCTCCCACTCCCTTCTCTCTCTCTCTCCCTTTCTCTCCATTCTCTCTCTCTCCCTTCTCTCTCTCTCCCACTCTCTCCATTCTCTCTTTCTCCCTTCACTCTCTCTCCCTTCTCTCTCACTCCCTCTCTCTCCATTTTCTCTTTCTCCCTTCTCTCTCTCTCCCTTCTCTCTCTCTCCCTCTCTGTCCATTCTCTCTTTCTCCCTTCTCTCTCTCCCTTCTCTCTCTCTCACCCCCTCTCTCTCCATTCTCTCTCTCTCCCTTCTCTCTCTCTCCCTCTCTCTCCATTCTGTCTTTCTCCCTTCTCTCTCGCTCTCTCCCTTCTCTCTCGCTCTCTCCCTTCTCTCTCTCTCTCTCTCTCTCTCTCTCTCTCTCTCTCTCTCTCTCTCTCTCTCTCCCTCTCTCCCTCTCCCACTCTCTCCATTCTCTCTTTCTCCCTTCACTCTCTCTCCCTTCTCTCTCTCTCCCTCTCTCCCTCTCCCACTCTCTCCATTCTCTCTTTCTCCCTTCACTCTCTCTCCCTTCTCTCTCTCTCCCTCTCTCTCCATTTTCTCTTTCTCCCTTCTCTCTCTCTCCCTTCTCTCTCTCTCCCTTCTCTCTCTCTCCCTCTCTGTCCATTCTCTCTTTCTCCCTTCTCTCTCTCCCTTCTCTCTCTCTCACCCCCTCTCTCTCCATTCTCTCTCTCTCCCTTCTCTCTCTCTCCCTCTCTCTCCATTCTGTCTTTCTCCCTTCTCTCTCGCTCTCTCCCTTCTCTCTCTCTCCCTTCTCTCTCTCTCTCTCTCTCTCTCTCTCTCTCTCTCTCTCTCTCCCTCTCTCCCTCTCTCTTCATTCTCTCTCTCTCTCCCTTCTCTTCCTCCCTATCCAGCGGTGGCCAGGTGAAACTGAGTTTTCTTTGCTGCTATTGAATTTAGAAATAACTTGCATTACGCAGCCATTTTAAGACATGATTCCTGGCTTTAAGAAGTAAGATAAATGCTCCTCTAATCCAAGGTGGCGTTACAAGTCATTTTTAAAAATTCCATAAGTTAAGGTAATTTTAACGGGGTACCTGATGATTAAAAGAGAGTGAAACGAAAATGTGGGAGAACAAAAAAAACCTAGATCCTCAGCCTCCTTAAAAAGAAAAAAAAAAAAAAAAAAAAAAAAAAAAAAAAATCTCGGCTTCAGGTCATGATCTCCAAAACTTGATATTAGATACGATTTTGTGCAGTTTTGAGAACGGCGATCAGCTTTATCTTCCATAAGTGCGAGTGAGACTTAATACATGCACTCACAACCATTAAAGAAATAGCCGGAAGCCTTTCTGAAAAATTACAATAAATGTTGATAATTTCATTAACGGGTCAAAAACTCCGTAAAAAATTGAAGAACACCGCGACCGCGACATTCCTCTAATCAGCGTCGGTAATCATCCGTTTATTTCATTAAAATCATTCAAAATAGACGAAATATTGGAGATTGATCCGTGGCGCCATCTATCGGGTTGAAAGATCCCCAAATTTTGCTTGAGATCATATTATGTGAGAGAGAGAGGGTAGTTTTTGCATCACTTTATATCAGTCCCAATGCCTGATGCAGCTGTAGCAAAAGTTCCCAACAGACTCACCAAACAAGATTGGATGAGGTATGCCAATGACGCAATCAGGATCTTTTCCATCTCTAACATTTTTCTTTTGAATGTATAAGAAGAAAAAGGGGGGTTTATCCCCTTGAAGATGGTTATATCCCCTTGAAAGGGGTTTTATCCACTAAAGGAGGTTTTCTTCCCTAAAAGGGGTTTTGCCCGCTTGTCTCTCCCATTCTAAAATACGTGTTTCAATGTAGCAGAGAAAGAGAAGGAAAGAGAGAGAGAGAGAGAGAGAGAGAGAGAGAGAGAGAGAGAGAGAGAGAGAGAGAGAGAGAGAGAGAAGTTTCTCGTTGCGCTTTTGATGGGTACACCTTTAATTGCTGGATGATTCTAACTTCCCCTCAAAACTTTGTAAAGTGTTTCAGTGACTCAGTGTTATACCTTATTCATAGTTAGCAAATGGCGGATGGAGAGGAATTGAAGAAATCATGAGAAGAATCAATGAGAAGAGTCTAGGTGCTTGCACGGAATCTCTGTCAACTGCTGTGTGTTATTTTAAGCGGAAAATGTTAAAGGAATGAAGTGAAAATAACCAAAGTTACAAAAGATGAAAAGTTTCGAACTCGATTACCCACCCATCAAACTGCGCGTCCTCAGAAAGTGGAAATTAGAACGCTCGTAGAATAACAAAATTACAGGTGAGCGGAAAAAGAAAACTCAACTTCGCTCGAGTTTTGCAAGCACCGAATGCAACCCGCATTGCCCGCATTATAAACAAAGTGGATGAAGAGCACTTTGATTTCAGGATCGGTATACCCAGGTTGACAGCTTGCCTATTATGAAATTACTTTGGAGGCAATGGAGATGTGAAAGTTTAAGTTTCTGATCTTGTCTTGAGACTCTCATAGAGAGAGTTTTTAGCCAATATTAATTTTTCATGTTATCTGAAAAGATTTCTATCATAAACTTATACAGTCACTCCAGCACTCTCGATGGAGTGAGGCGCGCGTGTGACCCAGACAGTTAAATGGAAGATTATCAATTAAAAGTTTAATTAAAAGTTCATCAGGTTCGTTCGTAAAACATATAAACTTTTTCCAAAGCGGCCTCCTTTTTATGGGGAACTTATCTTGTTTGGTTTATGGAGCTCGTAAAAGGATACGAGGGGTGGGAACAAGAGCGGTTTCTCTACCCTCGAAAAGATGAGCGGCCGATCGTAAAAATGCCCATTTTTGTGGCTAAGAAAAAAAAAAATCTGTTCGTCAGTTTGTCAAACGCCCTCTCCTCTTAAAACAAGTCCCGAATTTTTGTCACTCAGAACAGATTGTTACGTCATCAAATGATTTTTATACTTCCTTCTCTGTCCTGTAAAACTTTATGAATGCTTTTTTCATTAGTCTCGGTAATCACCAATTCTCCGCCCCCATGAAAAATTTGACTAAAATCTGAAGACATAAGAGGACGAAATCTGTTCGTCTGAATTGACTCCAGAGAGGAAGGCACATAAAATGAAAAAAACATTTATCATCATTCCGAACGAAGTCGCAGTGGGGCTCTTACGAGTTTTTT
The DNA here is from genome assembly GCA_011764245.1 of Trialeurodes vaporariorum. Classification (NCBI taxonomy): domain Eukaryota; kingdom Metazoa; phylum Arthropoda; class Insecta; order Hemiptera; family Aleyrodidae; genus Trialeurodes; species Trialeurodes vaporariorum. Next base: position 15,935,457 of record VMOF01000024.1, on the reverse strand, counting down.
CCTTAAGACAAATGACCCATCTAATCTGGGGTAAAAACCAGCGTGAAAACGATGTGTTCACTGGTAATCTCTGAAAACTACTCTGCTATTCAATAAATGGACCACTGGCGCAATCAGGATCTCCTCCATCTCTCTCATTTCCCATTTGAATGTATAAGTATGAAAAGGACAGAAAGAGGGGGTTTTATCCCCTTGTCCATCCTTGTCTAACATACGTTCCTTAATTGAGAAAAGAGAGAGATGAAGAAACTCTCGGTGCGCTACTGATATGGATCAAAACTCGCAGCTATTATGGCGAAGAAAGGCCGCATGTTGAGCTCATGAAAACTTTTGCTCAGCATGAAAGTTTGCATTGAATAGCACAGATTCGATCAAAAATCTACCGGGACTGGCTTTTTTGAAGAAGAGTGCGAGGTCCTTCGCTTAGTTGGAATTTATGAATTTTCGGACACTTCTTGATGGGTTTTGTAAGCGATCTGATTTTCAAAACCCCCTTAAATCAAAATCAATTTCAAAAAAGGAAAACATGTATTTATAGATTCTCGAATGAAGAACCCACGCTTTGAGTCTATCGTAATGGCATGACTGCTATAAAACTTTAAAAGTGTTGGACGGTCTGTTTTTTTTTTTTTTTTTTTTTGTTTTTTTTTTTTTTTTTTAAATATATTTTGAGCCTAATACATAAAGCTATCGACCTATCGTACACGTCAAAATGAATGTAATTATACAAGAAAGAAGGAAGATAAAATAATCAAAAAATCAGATTGGTGCATCAAAAATATTCTTTAAGAGAGTAATATAGCATTTTCTTTAAGTTCGTTTTTAATTTATTTAGAAAAGAAACAGGACCGTTATTTTTGAAAGTTTTGAAAATTGTGACAGTGTGTTGAAAAACTGGATGGCCAACTGATTCACTGATTTTGGATGCTCCTTTCTTTTCTGTGGTCTTCAAATGCTTGCTGCGGTTTTCAAATGTTTGCTCCATATACCTACTCAGCTACTAGATAATCTTCTAACAAAGTTCAGTTTCTCTACTCACTCGCCTCCTATAGAGAAGAGAAAGATTGTATTGATGAAAAGTTTAATTTTACAAGTTAAGTTATGAAAATTAAAATTTAATCGTGCCTCCTAAGTATCGAGCTTTTAATGATCAATTATTTATTGTTTTCTATTTTTTAAAGGATGGTTAGCATGCAAACAGAGCACAGATGATCGCCACCACAGCCTGGTCATGCTATTCTAATGGGGGGGGGGGGGGGGGGGGTTAGTAGGCTGATGACTTTGTATCGTTGTACCAAGGTACCTCGACCCCACAGTCTGTTATCTGCTACTTCCACCTCGGCAAGCCCTTTCTCTTGATTGGTTTGTGGAAAATCGGCGATAGGATGGAATGAGATGCGGTGTGGGTCAAATCATGGTCACGCGGACTTCGCGCAGACATCACGAACGTCCCTCAACATCATAAAACCATTCATTTTCGAACAGTGGCGTCACCCAGGGGGGCCGGGGGCGCGCGGGCGGTTGCTTCCCCAAACTTTACTTCTGCCCCCCTCCCCCAACGAGAAAAAAGGAAGATCGTGAGAAAGAGGAGAGGATATGAAAAAAGAAAACGAAAACAAAATCTCAGAAATAAAAGAATAAGAGAGAAAAATGAAGGATCCCTGGATAGAAATATTGTATAGGGCGTACCGACACAGCGCCCTATGGTCCGGATGTAGCCGATTCTAGCTTGTAAAAACTCAAAAAAATGAAAGTCGAAAAAGGGGATATCTGGCAATGTAGAACGAATATACACACTATTTGGGACTACAGTGCAAAATTTCACAGATAGAAGATGACTGATAAGCGAGATATGACCCTTCAAAGTTTCGCGTGCGAGAATGACCAGAGGTATTGTTTAAAAAAATCGGCGGTTTTTCCTGCCAAGTTTGAGTTTATACAGCTAGATTGGCCATCCGGACCATAGACGGTTTTAGTGCGAAGTCAACGCTTAGCCAACAACCACAACGATGCGCTCATCGGTCGCAATCGGTTGTGATAAAACTCGCGCAGCGTTCCAAACTATCTCACTCACTCTCCCGTCCCGTGACCCCCATGTATATCCATCTATTTCTAGTTTCGAAATTAGTATACACAGGGCCTTGTTCTATACGACATATTATTATCAAAATCGCATTAAAATGCCTCGAGGAATTCATTTCTGCCATAAAATTTCACAGAATAAGTCTCTATGTACGATTTTTGAAATTAGAGTGAGATGGCAGTACATAGGGGTCACGTGAGAGTGAGAAAGACAAACTGTCTTTGTTTGGAACGCTCATCACCGGCAGTCGCCATTACTAAAACCCTCTATAGTGCGGCGCTGCATGGAGCTCCAGAAGAGTCGACAAATTAATATTGGAAAGATATAGCTAATCGACTTCCCTGGTCTCCATGAGTCGCCGCTAGATGGCATTGTCTTATGGAGCCCGTGTTAAATCAACAGCCAATCAGAACCCGTTGAGCTTGAGTGGGTACTCCCTGTATACAATATTTCCATCAAGAGGGACTTTAGAGTTGGATATGCAACCGTGTGTATTGTGTACACTCTTAAGAAAAACATGAGTGTTACAGGTTGCCGAACCAGCTCTCTAAGTCAGTTTTAATGTGTGCGATAAAACTATTGTTAAAAAAAAACAAAACAAAAAAACAAAAAAAAAACAAAAAATTACAAGCAAAAAATAATTTTACAAAAAAATTACAAACGGAACAATTAGCATGCAGAAACGAAATATTACTTGCGCATCAAACGAATCAAGGAAACGAATGTAAAGCATGCACCCTGTGCGGCGCGATGAGAGGATCTTTTGAAAGTAGAACATCTGAATGCATTCAAGGTCCTACCCTGTTTTCATTAGTAAATGGTTTGCAAGGCAACAAATGTAGAATTTATTTCTTAATGCGTCCGAGTTCCACGAAACATTCTTTTTAAAAGAGAAGCACTCGTGCACACCAACTTTTTTTTTAAGTCCTAAACTTGCGGCGAGAGAAGTAAAGTTCCTAAAACCTTTTGAAAATGTGTGGAAAGCACTTTCATTAATATTTTTAAACAATTTCTCCTCGGACCCCTCGCCTGTCTTTTCAATTTTTCCCTTTCTCAGTATTTCCTTTCGTTTGCGATGGATAACCGAAATAGTTTAGAACTTATTCCGACTATTTGTTTGTTAAAGTGAAGAAAAAATGCAAAAATACGTTCCTGTACTTTATATTTACTTAAATATACGGTTTTACATGAAAGTGGGCTTAGCAGGTTAATTAACCAAAGCTGTGGCAATTTTGAGAAATAAAGTGCCTAACAGTGGCTATATTGAATTGCAATGCATCGAAGTCTCCTCGATTTAAACTAATTCTCTATGGCGGTTTTATTTAACTTACAAGTAATCGATATGGTTGAATTTTCTTTAGTTAAAAAAAAACAAAAACAAAAACAAAAACAAAAACAAGAAAACAAAACAAAAAAAAAACAATCGATTATTTGCTAGTCAGCCACTACTGAATCTATAGTGTGTCTCAAGAGCACTAACCAAGTTCAAGTTGAAAAACAGACGTACAATCGGAGACAAAAAGAATGTCAGATGACGATTTGATGTAGGCCCCTTGCAATGCTTTAATTCATTGAGATGAGTATTGCGGGTGACCTAATTCAAGAAATTCGTCTGACATTCTTCCATTCCGATGACATTCTGACATTTCCTCAAAAAGCCTTGTAAAATATCGAAGATGAACAGAAGAAAGCCGACCTACAACCAACGGAACCTGGATTCTACTTTTTGGACAGAGGCAACAAAAGCAGTGGCGGCTCGTGGAATCTGGCAACAGAGTTCTTTTGCCATTTAAACCTATGCAAAAATATCGATACTAGGTGAGGCGCTGCGCCTCGCCAAATTATCGATTATTTCACACAGTTTTAAATGGAGGAAATCTATTGTTGCCTTATTGCACGAGCCGCCGCTGAACGTAAGTCCGCTGCGCTGGACTGATTACTCGCAGAACCCGACGAACCCGTGGCGCTGGTAATCTGGAAAGTAGATAACATGCGTTCGTTAGGGCTGTGACAACCCTTCACTGAGGAAAAGCTTTGGGCAGGGGAACCAAAGTCTGCGGTGAATTATAGTGATGGGCATCCTTTGGGCAGGGGGATTAAAATCTTTGCACAGAACAACCGCGCCCAAAGACTTTGGTTGCTCTGTCCAAAGATTTTAGTTCCCCTGCCCAAAGGACGCCCAGCAGCAACTATAATTCACCGCAGATTTTGGTTCCCCTGCCCAAAGCTTTTTCTCAGTGTTATATCTTTAAATTAGTCACTGATCTGATTTTTTCTTGGGCTGTCCATAGTTTAAAGGGGAATACATTACCCATTGGTTTGTCCGCAGAATACATAATCTAGAAACATAGAATCGGATACGGTACATTTACAAACTAATGAAATCAGAACGGAAACTCTCATAAGAGATAATGGAGACAAGATTTGGAATTTACCAGCACAAACAGGCAACAGTGCCTGCTCATTTCTCGGGATGGCAGACGTCCGAGGTTATATTTACAATCATAAATGACGCCCACCCAATCACAACCCGGCCAGTCGGGCCAGTTACCGAAGATTGCCGGAAATGCTCACTTTGCAACATGGCGGACCCGACGTTACCCGAAGTTACCCGAAGTAAAGAATGCATCAAAATGAATTAGAGTTTCTTTTCTGGTTAACGTATGTATTCTGTGGTTTTTCGGTTCAAAGGTTCTAGGAATGAATTTCGCAGGCGTGGTTCAATCGTAATTGGGGCTGAAGGCGAATAAATAAAGAATACATTAAGGCTTCATGAACACGACGGGTGTCCTCTAATGTAAGATGCGGTTACAAGCTATTTCAAGTTCCGTCTGAAAACCAACTTCCCTTCGCGATGAGGGCAGAAAGGGAAGGGAAGCTTGTTGTGTAAGCAAGATTGATCTGAGCACCAAACTGGGCGTCAGGATTCTCACAGCTCAACAACAAACACTTCACACCCATGGAGACAACTCGATTCTCTTTGTGCATGACTATTTCTTACGCGTCACCCAGCTTTCAGCTTTATCGCGAATACGCGATACGCGGCAAGTTTAAAATAGGTTATGTTTATGTGTTTACGTGGAGAGGAAGCGAAATGCATGCCGCGATGGGTGGGTGGGGGAGGAACGGGGGAGGGGGAGGGGGAGGGCACAAACGACATTATATTCGACGGATGACAAATAGACGCAGTACATTAATATAATTTACCCCCCCCCCCCCCACATACCCCTCGGGATTGCTCTCATTCATTCTAAGAAGGGGCAGCGACAATATTTTACTCGGGGAGGATTTTATATTAGCAACGATAACATTACACTTTCGCAAAACTTACAGCTTATCATTTCCTTTCGTACTCGCCTCAGCCTTTTCGACTTCACGACACCTCCCTCCCCCCATTCACAATATTATTTTTGCGCCTAGGTTTTTTCCCCCTCTCTTTCTTTCTTTTTACATATAATTCCTCATTCTACAGACTTCATATGGCAAGATTTTTACGCACGGATTCGATATAAATAATGATCACCCCTTTTAACGACCAAAAAACATTGGTTTTCTCGAATGATGAAAAAATGGAAACCTCTATTAGGCCTTAAATAGCTCTTTTTCGCAATTCTTTCCAGCTTTTTGGCGGATTTAGATCTGCTTATTACAAAATATTGGCCTTAATTTTTTGTGTGATTGTCGTTAATTCACCCCACAGTTTTGCTTGAACGAGAATAATGCCAAAAAATGGATTTTACTGTAAATCCATGAAAGTAATTTAGAGAAGAAAGAGTGACTTCGTAAAAATCCGCGTCTCAAATTTGATTGATTTCCTTAACTAAAGTCCAAGTACTCTAAGTTATGCAAAGATTCACAATGAATTTATTGTTAGTTTAAACATAATAAACGTGAATATTTATGTCGTAAAATAAAATACCCCTGCTTCTACATCAATCAACCAGTTCCGCGTGGGTTTATGTTCCTTTTAGGGTTTTTTTCCCTTCTCGTCAACCTCTGTTACAAGTTCTAGTACAAAGTTAGTTTGCAGTAAGTAAGCGCTGTTTTGTTGGTACATCAAATCATTCCAACCAAGTAAGTCTCTTGATAATGAACTGTCATGCCTAATACACGAAATTCCAAAATATTTTGAAGACTTTTGTATCACTAAAGAAAATAGTAAGCAAAGGAATGCAGTTACAATGTTAATGTTAAGTAAGAAAACAATACATCCTCCACATGTAAAGATATTCGCAGTCAATGACTCCAGACGAAAAAAGTTTTGTTGAAATAAAATTTTGGACGAAATATTTTTGAAAAAAACATGTTTTGGAGTTATCGTCTGTGGGGCTAAGGTTGTCTTTCTGAGACGAAGTTTGATGAAGCTTTTCAATTGTATAAAAAAAAATTTGGGGGAAAAAAATCGTTTAAGGATTGAAGGGAGCAATCTGAGAGAAAAAAAATACCCCGTTTCCTCTCTGAGTGTCGGTGTTTATCGGCACCCGCGCTCTGCTTGTCAGTTCTTGAACGTGCTTAATTACGTTCGAAAACTCGTCGGTTTGTGTATATTTACCGACGGATGGGCGAGGACAAACGCGAGCGCCCTGTTGTAACAATGGTGCAGTCGGCGAGCCTGCTTGTACAAGTAAACTTTCAGAGTTTTTTTTTTTTTTTTTATATAGCTTTGAACTTTTGTCAAGCGGCGAGAAACTTTTCATTTTGTCGGAAAGGGGCTCGCGGACTGAGTCTCTGGTCGCGGAGCAGTAGGAGTAAACAGCAAAATGCAAACAGCGCTGCGTTGAGGAAGGCATCGAAGGAAAAGAAGGCGCATGCGAGGGAGAGGGGACGCTGGGATCAATCTAGGCAGAAAACATCTGTCAAAATACCCCCCGATGTTTAAGTGGCAACAAAATTATCTCTGTATAGGAACTCCCAACAGCTTTTTATCGGTTTAAGGTTGAGGTGCAACGCAACAAAGGCGCTGCTATTTCACAAGAGCGCGAGGCAAGGGGAGGATGCGGGGGTGAAAGTTGGAAAACCGCGTTTTTGTTTCGAACATACCTAAAGCGCGGTAGAAACAATGCTCCAAGTGTTGTGTGTTGTGTGCTGGGTGCAGGGTACTCGCGGTGCGGCGGTTCTTGACTCGTTCGGGTCCGCGCAGGGTTGCCACAGTTGTAGTTCAAGATTCGCCTACTCTCTATTGTAAGTCAACGTAAAGTAGGCAGATTTTGTTTTTCAGCGAAAGACAACCGCCATCGTCCAAAGGTGCTTCTTCGCTGGTCTAGTTGCGGAAAAGTACATTCTTCGAGAATTTCCGCCGTTCGCTGTTCTTGGTATGCTCCCCCTTTCTCGATTACGGTGTGGAACTAATGGAGACAAACATTTTCAACAAAGGCGGTAATGCCAGTGTTCCTTTTTTATGCTTACACATTGTTGCCAATCTGATGGAAATTATAAAGAGTCACATAAGTCAATATATGACTCGGAATCTTGGCTGTTTATTCATTGTCAGAGATAACGTTAAAAATACGGTTACGGACTCCAGGGTACCGTTCAGTTCCAAAAAAAGAGAGACCTGAATTTGTTTTGAAAAATAATGCAAATGTAAGCGATTCGCCTGAAAATGCACTCTTGAAAAACAAATTAAGTAGATCGAAATTTATTTTCGAAAATAAAATCGCACTCCAAGTTTATGACTGTCAATTAATTCAGTGTATACTAATTTTCAGATATACGCTGATGGACATCATTGATGCATAGCGATACACACTGATGATTGTATACTATCGATAAAGATGAACTCGGCCTTAGACAATAGACATGATAAATATAGATATAGTGATCAATACTCAACGCTCTGTTGCCAATTTGACGATAAAATTCATGTGGGCGGAAATGAAAGTTCGTGGAAAAAATTTGCAGCGATTACGTGACTTCAGTCCCTATCTCTCTCACATAGGTATGCGTTCAAATGGACCAGGAGAGAGACACAAACCCCTAGATATGCCTCTGCAGTGAATATGGTGCGATAAAAATAACCGCGCGTGAAAAATAAATTACAATAATAATTCTCCCGCATGTAATAACATTTCAGAGGGTAGCTTCGGGAAGGGGGTGGCTCGGACAGAATGTCAGCTAGGTCAAGGGATGCGTATAATATGCGGAACAATCAAGCTTTCATAACTGAATTTATGCTTATCAATGGGTGAGTGAAGCTTAATTGAGGTTTCAAAAGCGCGCCGCACCAGTCAAGCGGGGATATCCTAATCGTCAAGCGATGTTCACTCATCGATATTGCAATCGGATTTTGTACCGGATGCATGATTGCCACTTTATGCGGGAAAATCTTTAAATTGTTTTAAAATTGGTGAACTCATTTACTGACATTCAGGGTATTTTTTTGAGTGCGGAATGTTGAGAATAAACCGCATTCTAAAGCTTTCTTTTCATTAATAAATAATAGTAATTAATCGAACTTACGGCCCATATCATCCTTGTTTTTTTGAGTGAAAAGATCTAAACTTTTACCTCTCTTTCAAAAAAGCTATAGTTATCTATAAATGATTTCAACTCAAGTTATTATATGATTGTTTTGAGTTTTGTGATATTCGATCGTTGGAAACAGAAGAAAATTAATAAACAATTTTGAAATCATCGGTCAACTTTTTTTTCTGATCCTTACACCAATACATGTCTCCAACCAAGATGTATAGTAGTCTTTCAATATTTTCCCAGAATCTCAATTAAAAGTATGTACCATTCGTGTAAGACGTGAGTACCGATTTTTATGGGCTGTTTGGTGCGCAGTTGTCTATGCCCAGTCTAACAACAAAGCTCTGTACAGTGTACACTTCTGTCTTCCAACTCTGCTTTTGGTTATGCAAAATGGCCGTGCTTGTAAAGAGTATATGTATAGGTACTCAGGTAGCCAGGAGGTCATACCAGAGGCGTATCCAGGAATGTGTCTATCTCCCTCTCTTTCATTTGAACACATACAGAGAACATAGATACATGGCCGAAAGTAGCATGTGACCATTGTGACCCTTCCTGCTTTATCCTTTTCAAATGCATCAGTTCCAATGGGCAATTGGAGACAAGGAAAAATTTCTGGGTCCGCTTTTCCTGTATTTCATACTGGACATTACATTTTAAACGAGATGAACAATATTGCGCATCAGTGAACATAATATACTGCTGCGTTTTGCATTTCCGTAATCGAAACTGGGGTGTGAGTAAAGCTGATGTGTGGGCGGTCAATTTTTCCTCATGTCCTGCGACTTTCCTGTCCTGACGTATTTAAAAGTGTCAAAGCTTTTGACAAGGTCCAGAGACGAGTCCCAGCACCTGTCATATCTCTCTCTCTCTCTCTCTCTCTCTCTCTCTCTCTCTCTCTCTCTCTCTCTCTCCCTCCCTCTCTCATTCCCCTCCCCCTCCACTGCTCTCTCGCTCTCTCGCTGTCTGTCTCCCTCCCCCTCTCTCTTTCTCTCTCTCCCCCTCTCTCTTTCTCTCTCTCTCTCTCTCTCTCTCTCTCTCTCTCTCTCTCTCTCTCTCTCTCTCTCTCTCTCTCTCTCTCTCTCTCTCTCTCTCTCTCTCTCTCTCTCGACCCGTGTGACGCCGACGGGTCAAAGAGCAGATCAGCAGAGGCCTCCTGACTTATGGGGAAAAAAATATGATTTTCTCTTATTTAAAAAGATACTTTTCAAACTGGGGGTGTTCTGAGATTAGAGTTGCGTTCAACTTAGAGGGATGAGGAATATACTGGGGCTCTGTATGCATATTACATAACTGGTCGGGGAAGCCGAAGTTTCTGTGGACGGCTCTTGTTAAATTTTCCGATAACAACACTACCCATGAGTATAGCCTTGAGCTAACGGGAAATTTAACGGTGATTACCAATTTACCATAAGGCTTTCGTACAAGCTCAAACGGGTTTGATCGAACTGCAGGATTGCCAACTTGACATTTTCAACATTCAAACAAACACTTCACCCAAATACCCTAAAACGGGTTTTATTTGGTTTGATGACTGAAAATGCGGTGATTATACTCATACCATCCATCGTCAACAAACTGCACAATGGAGCTGTTGCAAACTTTTGTTACAGGCATATTATTAGTTGTTATTGGAGTAAAACCCTGTAAAAATAACGATTAGCGCGCTAAAAAAACCACGAAATCTACTCCTAAACTCACAAAATGCTTTTAAACGAGACCATAATGGCGGCCGGGGCCATGGTTTGCATTTTGTTTTCCTATCTTCAATCAGCGCCATCTACACGAGGTGTTCGCGCAACACCACTCATGAAGAAGAAGAAGCATACAATTGCCATTAGATTTGGGCGACCTCGGCCGCCATTACGGTCTCGCGTTTAAATGTATCTTGTGAGTTTAGGAGTGCATTTCGTGATTTTTTAGTGCGATAATCGTTATTTTTACAGGGATTTACCCCATCATAAGCCTGTAGCAAAAGTTTGCAACAGCTCCATTATTTGACGAACAGAACATCAACTGAACATGCAACAGTTGGCTCACCTGTCGTTTGCGGTGGATTTCGGCTCATCGATTGCAAACCTGGTTGATCGTGTACGAGGCGCTATAGTAATTCAAGTCTACAATTCTCGACTGACAACCTAAGTCACAACGAATATGAAAGGTCGGTTTAACCAGAGAATCATCGGGCTGGTGGTGGATTTGCTCCATCTTTGTTCTTGGTTTCGGTTTTTGTTATTTTTGTAAGCAGCATTCTCTATCTATGTTTTATTCAACGCGCTGTATTTACTTTACTCGATGACAAGAAATTAAACGAAAATCGACTGAAAATTGTTTGCATCGATAGTTACAATTTACGAGGAGGTCGAAACATTATTAGGTGAATTAAAACTTTTTGTACATCGAGGAGAGCTTTAGAAAGCACGCTAACTGGTAGACGTGAGATAAGGGATTTTAATTGATTAACTCCCTTACACGATGGAAACAGCGGCAGACCGTAGCTACGTTGCCAGATTTTCAATTTCATTTAATTCATCAAGACGTTTTCACCTATAACACCATATAACCTACAAATAGTTACTGGCAGTTTTATACCTACATCTTACCATCGCCTCTCTATAATTCATAAATATGTACTAGCAGGGACAAATATACCTTGCCAAGTTATGCAATAAGCAACACACTCACTACAACGCAATACAATGTATTAGGTGCGTTGCGTATTGCATACCCTGGCTAGATATCTTATTCCCTCTATGCTTATGCCTCTTAAGCAATGAATGAACCTACTAATGGGGCTCTTGCAGACTTTTGCTATATAGGCAAATAAATAGTCCAATCTTACGTCAAGACCAGCAAAAATCACGAAAATCACACTAAGAAAGTCTAAAATTCAGTAATAAACTCTCAAAACTGCTATAACGGCAAGGTGTTAATGGCAGGTATCATGGGAGATTCCTGTCTATTATGTCACTTTCTCTACGGAAACACAGATATATGTCTCAATTTAGATAGGAATCTCTCCTGACACCTGCGTCTCTCCGCCATTAAGCCCGATTCTGAGAGTGAACTTCGTGATTTTTTAATGTACGCATCGTCATTTTTACAGGTTTATATGCAAGAATCAACTATTAAATCCACTATACCAAAAGTATCCAGTGCAAGAGCCCAATTCTCCAACATGTACACATGTGCACTTTTTATGATTTAGGACAGGATGCATGTTTTCACTTTTCAACAAACTGTTTCCTATTTATGTTTCCTTTGAATCAATATTTTGGGAATAGCTGTTAAAATAATGTTGTCTCTTTCTCAAACTTAAATTCGTATTTTTAGACTTATCATCAAGATAAACTAGAAATGAAAAAGGCACATAGCATTCAAATCTGACCTGAGATCAGGCCGCAACAGTGTCTAATTTTTGTACAGAGACAACTTACGTAGAGATAGCTTTAGTGAGGGTCGCATGAGAATTGTTGAGTTGTAGAATGGTGGTTGTGTACCAAATATTTAAAAAAAAAAAAAAAAAAAAAAAAAAAAACACGCATTTTCGTGGGAACGAAAAACCAGATATCTAAACATCATTATATGACGTGGCCACTAAACACTATTATACAGGCTATTCAAATTAATGCTAATTAAATGAGAATAATACTCCGAAATCTGGCAACACTTCGCTGAGTTTTGGAGTGGCCCCGCTCCGCACTCGGTAGTCAACAAACTTTAACGCTCTACATCACTGCCTCTTGGGTTTTGACACCAAGTCAGTCTTGCCGAATTTGGCTCATAATTTGAAAATTGTACATTGAGTTAAATAGGATAAATTGGAGGAAACTCCGCAAAATGGCAACGCTGCACCAAGTGCTACAACATTGCTAACATGCTGTACCCTGCACGTGTTGCGTCTTTCACTCAAATTTGATGAGAATTTCATTAAATATAATGTTCATTGGTAATGTATCGTTTCATTAAGATTATACACCCATAGCGCCCATTTGCAGTCATCGCCGAAGAAAAATTCGCAACGGTTATCATTGATTTTTGGGTCTATCCGAAGCACTTCCTAAAGTGAGTCCAATGTAAATTGAAGCAAGAATCAATTTACTAAACGCGCATTACTCGCATAAAATGACGTTCCACCGAGCGCCTTCAATTACCAGCGTAGGCAAAACGAACACCGGGGAGTAGGTATATTTTGCTACCCACTCGATTTCTGCGAGCGAGCTGCATGGATCCAAGAATCTGGAACATGTCTTTCTCTCTCTCTCTCTCTCTCTCTCTCTCTCTCTCTCTCTCTCTCTCTCTCTTCGCCCATTTGAACGCACTTGCTTGAAAAGGATAGAGTTATGGGCCAAAAATCAATTGATAGCCCTACCCCCCATTATTTACACTGGATAGAAAAGGCGGTGAGAGGGAGAGAGTCGGACAAAATTCTGGATCCGTCCTGTGCTCAGTCAACGATTCAATCGCCATTTAATAGCCCCATTTCAATTATCCCTTTTACTCTCGGGCCAATGCCCTACCGAAGAAAAGCCGAATCCTTAGCGCCGAAGAAAAAATGAATCGGTTTTTATGTTTTTTTTAGTTTGTGCACTCACTGTTGAGATACTAATGGTCCGAACAGACGCGAGGCACTTTATGGGTCCGCATGTTCAAAAACATTTTTCTTAGCTGTGAAAGAGAGAAAAAAAAAGGAAGCGCCGATGAACGATAAGAGAGACAAGTTAAAGAACGAGGAGTTGAAATTGATAAAAGGGAGAGAGATGGAAGGTGAAAATGGACTTTCTTTTAGAGCTCTTATAAAAGGGGATGGAAACTATAGCGAAGAGACTATACTGGACGTGAATTAGAGAAATCAATTTTAGACGCCCTCCGAGGTGTTTTTTATTGCATGTACCTTGCTCTACGTCGCTTTACCTCCTAGCTTAAAGGAGAGAACGTATTGTAGAGTGGGATTTTCTTCTTTTCCGCTTTATTTTTTATTTATTTATTTTTTCTAACCCTGGTGAGAGCGACTCTAAATAAATGACCGTCTGAAAAAAATACGGTATATTTTTTCCTCACTAAATCTTTAAGGCGCTATCATCGCCTTATCATCAAGAGCGCCGATAAACAGGGGGGAAACAATAGGGGAAAAAACCGCACAAAATCATTCGCTCGATAAGTTAAAAAGTTTAAAGATATGGAGCTGAATCATTTAGGTCTGTTGCAAATTTATGCTACAGCAATGAATAAGGTCAGTTCTGGGTTCACGGAAAAAAAAGATTAGTGAAAATAACCATACGGATACCTGATCTTGGCACCTGCTAGATGTTATGGTAAACTTGACCAGAAGTATGGTACATTCACCGATACTTTGAGTAAATTCGACATGTAATCAGGTAACATCACCTAGTACCAAGTCAAAACATAGTATACTTCTGGTTAACATTACCATAACATCAAGCAGGTGCCAAAATCAGGTATCCGTATGGTTATTTTCACCGTAGTTTTTTTCCGTGTTAAAGTAACTTGATAATAACGTTGAACGCATCTAAAAGTTTTAACATTTTCTTACAAGCTCAATAAATGCGTTAAAATTAAATTCAAGATGAGCGATGGCAGTTGAATAGCGAGTCACAAGGGAGGGGTAGCAGTAATTATATTACCGCACTCTGGAATTGATGGAGCCTATTGTATTGCGAAAGTTTATTACTAAAATATTCTTTGTTTGATTCGTAACAGAGATAGATGTTTACGTTATGTTTTAGCGACTTTTAGTGGCGTAGCGTGCTATTTGGCAACGTTGCCATTCATCCATTTAAACCGGTGAAAAAGATCGAATGATAGGGTGTTCGGTGAACACCTTCGAATTCGACCTTTAACACGAGTTTAAATGGACGTAATACAACGTTGCAAAATTGCAAGCTACGCCGCTGACTCATTAAAGATGATACCACACGTAATCTTTAAATGCTCGAAAATTTCAAGATAGTTCATAACTGGCTGAGGAAAAGAGCGCGGAATTTGGCGACGTATTTCGTCCATTTAAAGTAGTGGAAAAGGTGAAACTATTGGGGTTTCAAAAGGCACACCTTCAAATCCCGAATCGATATGAAGAGGGACACTTTCGAAGTTGTGAAATCGATAGTATGTGCGAACATCTCCATATATCTGACCACACTACGCAGAGATTCCCCATTCATTCCCGTACTATGCTGTCAGGAAAAAAATCTCGCTTTGAAAAGCCGAAATGATGCCATTTATTTAAATGGAGAAAGGGCGAGAAACTTTACAGGGAAACATATGGACAACGCGCGTATAAATACTCGTTTTACTTTTTTCTCCAGTACGAAGGAAGAATAACCAGCGTAGACAACTTGTAAGGACATCGCACGTCCATTCGATATCAATTTACCGTAATTACTATACAGCGATAACTGGCAACGCTGCTGTACACCATCCGCGACTTGACTCCAGATCCAGAGTCAGGAGTCAGGAATCAGTCCTTCTCTCTCTCCCTCCATTCATTTGAATACACTAGGTAGAGAAGGATAGAAAGCAAGGTCGACACGTGACTTCATCCCTATCTCTCTTTTTTTTTCTAAAACATGCCTTCAAATACCGGAGCGAGATAGATAGAGAGAGAGAGGGATAGAGAGAAAGAGAGAGAGAGAAAGAAAGAGAGAGAGAAAGAGAGAGAGAGAGAGAGAGAGAGAGAGAGAGAGAGAGAGAGAGAGAAAGAAGAAGGCTGCGCTTTTGGAGGGTAGCAAGCTCTTATTGCTCCTTAATTCTCTTGGGACGCGCCCGAATAGATTTTTTTGGAATGGGCCCATAGAAAAACTTCCATTATTCATATTTAGAACAAGACGAAACAAGTTGTCTTAATCCACTCCATTAATTAATCATTTTTATCAATTCTCTCTCTCTCTCTCTCTCTCTCTCTCTCTCTCTCTCTCTCTCTCTCTCTCTCTCTCTCTCTCTCTCTCTCTTTCTCTCCCCTCTCATTCTTTGTTTTTTGTTCCCAACTATTCATTTTCTCTTTACCACTCCCGTCTCCTTCTGAAAATATTTTTAAGGGAAATTTTTGCTGCACGAACTTGCCGCAGCGTTCCTATGAAGAATAAAAGAAAAGAAAGCGGCGATCACGTGAGAGAGGAGTCAGGGAGGAGGAGGGAGGAGGGGGAGGGAGGAAGAGGGAGGAGGAGGGAGGAGGAGGAGGAGGGAGGAGGAGGAGGAGGGGGGAGGAGGGGGGAGGAGAGGGGAGGAGGTAGGAGGAAGGTTACTCGTGATTCTCACTGGTGGATCCAGGATTTTTACTTTCTCACTCTAATGAAATTAGAAAAATTGAGAAAGTATTGCGATGGCGCAGAGATTTTCAAGGTATTTTGTTTCGATAGTCGGCCTCTCACGACTAAGTCAATCATGATTTATTCAAAGTAATGGCCTCTCATCATGTCTAATACCATCCATAAGAACATCCTTCCATCATATTTCCTTATTTCTTAACCCTTTCTGACTTCGAGAGATTTATGCAAAAAAAATTCTGTGGCGTCTGTCCGTCAGTCCGTACCCACTCATAACTTTTGAGCCATTGATTCTTATACATCAACATTTTGCCTAGTTGCTGCTTTTTAGATTTCCCAGAGGCAGTTTTCTTGTCTTTTTGTAATTTTGACTTTTAGGTCAGTTATGAGGAAAAATAAATTTTCATTAAAATCAATGGTAAAATGGATGAAAACGAATAAAATTGGAATAATTCAAGTTTGGATAAATCAATTTGCATGGATGAAAGTTAGCAAAGAAAATCTATTTCCAGCCTACCATAAAATAAACCACTTATAGTTACAATATTCATTCCTTAAAACTGTTTAAAAAATCAAAATAGGTGTGCTCGAGCCAAAAAATGGAATTATCGTGAGGAATTAATCTTAGAACTTGGAGTCAATCAATAATGGCTGTATGAATTTTGATAAAACTTTGTACACACAATCTACTATAAAAAACCTAAAATATTTTCCTCTCTGTGTCACCAAAAACAACCGATAAAACCATTTCAAGAGGCAATATAGGTGCGATCGAGCAAAAAATTTGGGAATACAAAAGCAAATAAAAATATAATCCTATTATTTGGAATAGTTCAGGTTTGGTTCAATTAATTTTGATAAAAAGTAGCACATACAATCTGTAACTAGTCTCCTGAAGAAAATGCCCCTTATCGTTACAGTATACAGCCCTCAAGAGCGTTTAAAAAATCAAAACAGGGGATGCGACCCGTGAAAAAATAATCCGAGTGAGGAATGAATCTTAAAACTTCATGTTTTAAACTTCGTATCAAATTATATTCATGCGAGAGTGTGGCCTTCTTTCAGTGGTGGCTTTTGCAATAAGTATGGCAACAATATTTAAACCTGGGTAAAACAATCGATCTTCAGGAGGTGCTACTGCACCGCCAGATATCGATACTTTTGCATAGATTTATGTGGGAAAAAAGCATGGTTGCCAAATTGTACGAGCCGCCACCGTCTTCTTCCATATCTTGATGACCTCTATGTTGATGAGGAATTGATAATGCTTTTTGCATAGTATAAAGTCCACAGAATTGCCTTAAATAGTGAACAGGCAAACTCATTTTTCATTTGCGTATCTGTTCGGATGTCATGTATAGGTGGCGCGGCGCACTATGGTCCAGAAGTCCGGTTTAGGAAGACATTAGTTTGCATTAAAATCGCCCAATATCTTGAAAACGGCTCATCTGACATCAAAAATGGTATCACAAAAAGTTAAAACGGTTTACGTTCTATCTTTTTGTAATTACCAGTTTTGGTGTCAGATGAGCCGTTTTCAAGATATTGAGCGATTTTAATGCAAACTAATGTCTTCCTAAATCGGACTTCTGGACCATAGTGCGGCGTTGCGTGCATAGACGATTAGAGTTGCAGGATAGGTTTAACCTGAAGTGGTTAACTTTCCGATTACCAAGGGACCAAGGGGTTTTGATCTACGTTGTTTACCAAGGCGGCTCCCTGTTCAAAGTATGAATATTTTTAAACTCTTTAGTGATCTTTTTAAAATAAAAAGCTATAAGTTTCCTTCGTCCAAGGAACGTAAAAAACTATGAATCCATCCCTGTAAGTACTCGGACATCGCCTGCTCAGTATTCGAGAAGGAAGCTTGACAGCGTGAACATACAACCCTGAACCCTGGCAGCTTACTCAAAGCTAAAGCGCCTTACTCAAGAAAAATGATATTTTTCAAAGCTATGTAAGCTCCGGAGCGGAGCAGAGAGCTCCTGATGTTGATATACTACTGAAACAACACTGGATGCTCATATGGAGACAACGTCTTTCCGACAGTCCAATTTTTTATTTTAGAATGGGTGAAACATGAAAATTTGTAAGTAAGGAGCACGAGAGCATGCGCGGATACAGGAAGTCGTATTTTTATTTATTTATTTTTATTTATTCAATTCGTAAAAAAAAAGCTCCTAAAAGGTAGATATGGTTACAGGTCATGTAAGAAGAAACAATAATTACAATAATAAGAATGATAATAATAATAATAAAGCAATTAACAATAATGTAATTGTAAGATTATGAAGCGTCTATGATAATTTTCTGTCTCTCCAGTAATTTGAACACATATTTTAGAAAAGGATAGCAGAGAAGGCATCATCACGAGACTTTAGTCCTTATCTCCATCCTCTTTTAGCCGGGGGGGGGGGTGCTGCCCTTTTCCCCATTATTTCATGTTTTACGATGTTAGTATTTTTTTAATTTAAGAGTAGCAAATACGAAAACTGTAAGATCAGTTTTTTTGTGTGAAAAAGGGTACATAAAACTACACTTGGTGTTCGTGTTTATTTTCTCATAATTTGCGAGGTGGAGAAAGGAGGACCCCCGCACCCCCCAGCTGGGAGGTGTTTCAACCAGCCCCCCCCTTTCAGTGAGGTTTCCAAACTCCCCCCCCCAGGCAAATTTTCTAGCTGTGCCCACGGTGAGAGAGATAGTTAAAGGTGCTCAATGAATTTTTCCACCAGATGCCGTCATCACTAAAATCATCTATATACGTATACATTGATAGCCCTTTGTATGTATACTTTGTTTATTGCATGTTACATTCGGACTGTGAGAGTAAACTTCAAAATGTTTCCATTATTCGCTGATAGTAAGTACAAGATATTCGTTCCTTTTGTCCTATTCATTCTTTCCCAGACACATGAGATTTCATCGAGACAATTGAACGCATCTGAGGAGTGATTTTGGATGCTTATACGAAGTACATGTGATAGGTGTCTCGGGTCGAAAATCGAGACTCAGACTATTGGTTGGTTTAGAAACGATTTCATGATTCCATCAAGTAAGTTCATGCGGATCGATTGTACTATTACGTCGAGTCGGGCAATGAACGCGCGATGCTTCATTCACAATACAGAGCCAATGAATAGGTTTTTGCGAACTTTGGTTCGAGCAACTTTATAATCATAGATTTATACAGGTTATGACTATGCATTTACGATGCGCTCATTTGAAACTTTCTAAATGCAATTCACGCACTTTACAAAAAGCACAGTAACATGGGTTCTGTTGCAAGAGTCAATGCTAGTGCGAAATCACTTTAATGAAAATAACTTTAGGGGCCTCAAAAAGATCCAAAATTGAATCATGCACATAAACTCAACAAATGCTTTTAAACAATATTCTAAGATGGATTCTTGTCATACAGCGATTCTCAAAAGCGGTTCTGGAGACTTTCAGCATCTGTTCTCAAAGTTATATTCCAGTGATTTCACACTAACATTGATCCTCTTTGTCGCTATAGCGAAGGTTTATTTCACGTAGCTTTTTGTGGACTGAGGAGTGGATGTAGAAAGGCTTGAATAAACGCATTGTAAAGTTTTAGTCATCACCTGCATCTGATAGTTCTGATCATTGCCTGGGTCAAAGTTTGCAAACTCCCATCCATTGGCTCTGCGTTGTGAATGATACATCTTCCTCTATCCATGGTAATATTTGTAGTACTTGTAGAATGGACTTACATTAACTCTGTTGGATTAACCATCAAATAAACTGTCGGAATTAAATCAATATATAATCTATCATCAATCAATAATTAATCAATGACCAATAATCTCGATTATCAACCCGAGCCGATTATCATCATATATGGTAATTCAAGCTGTGTATTCCTATCGTGTGCAATGGTCCCAATAAAATGTATTTCACATGGAAAGCAATGAGGATTATAAAAGGAACCAACATCCACAGGGAACAAAATGTTTTAGATTAAAAAAAAAAAAAAAAAAAAAAAAAAAAAAAAAAAAAAAAATTGTATAATAATTTTAAAATTAAAACTAAGTTTTGTTAAATTAAAAAAAAAAAAAAAAAAAAAAAAAAAAAAAAAAAAAACCTTTTATTGGATCAAATACCGGATTTTTCAATTTAAAAATAATTATTTTCAATTTAAATATAGTTATTTTTAATTTAAAAACAATCTTTTAAACAATTAATTTTAGTTTAAAAGTACGTCTAATTGTCATATATTTCAAACAATTTTTTTTTTTTTTAAATCCAAAACATTTTTTTTTCTGCGTTCGATAGTATCGGAAAATTGTTAAATCATTTTGAAAGATGCTACCGTCTCAACTTTTCGATTTTAAAGCGTTTTAAATGCTGTACCGCAACCTTGTTTTAATTTTGATTGCATGTGCTTGAAAGAAACAACGTTCGGAAAAGTCCAAAGATTAGAGAAATGACCCGGTCCTCTCATCTGAAAAGAAAAGAAAAACAGCTGTATTTAGATCGATTGCCGTGGTGCGGTAGATGGTTTAAAGGGATGAAATGTGCGCAGTGGCTACAGAGGAGCTGACTCCTCTCTTTATCTGAACTAACTCGGGGCGCGGGTTAAGCTATGCGATTTAGAAATCGGTTCAGAGAAAACGTGCTCGAGAAATTTCCAAGGCTAGAATCGTGGGTGCACGATCAATTTTCGGTAAACATTGTAAATAGGAGCGCTGCTCGACCCATCCCGCCGAGTCATCCCTGCCACTATTTTTTTGTCGATGTTGTCAGATATTGCGCTAAAAGATACACATTGCTCGTATGAATTTATGTAAAAATATGTACTTTCATTTCCAAATTTCACAGCACTGTCTCCAGTCTCTGGTCAAGTCAACTCGTCCTTTTTCTAAGGATATAAATTCCGCGGGGCTTTGGTTCAGCAATCGCCGCTCTGTGGTCTGAATTCGTCAAATAGTGGCCAAAAATCAGAAAGTTAATTGAAACATTGCACCTGCAATGAAGCTCTTGCAAACTTTTGCTACAAGGGATTGAAGTGTTGATTCTTGCATAAAAACCTGTGAAAATGATGATGATTACACTAAAAAATCACAAAATTCACTCTCAAAATCGGGCTCAATGGCGGAGAGACGCAGGTATCCATGGGAGATTCCTATCTAAATTGAGACATACAGGGTGTTTCTAAAACTTATGTCATCCTTTCTACCACGTATTTTTGAGGTCAAAATAAGACTTTTTCCCCCTATAAACATGTGTCCGAATTACAGAGTTGGGCAACCGAATAATCAAAAATAATGAAATGACTCCGGCAACACTGAAAACTGGGTTTGCTACCTGAGTTGAGGAAAGGGAAACATACGGAAGGTATAGGTAAACTGTAGAATTATTCGTCGAATAATTCGGTTGACTCGGCGTTGCCGGACACACCGAATAATCTCCGAATAATTTTTTGCCCAACTCTGGTCCGAAAATGCCCCCCTTTTGAGCTACAGCCCTCCAAAGTTTTAAAAAATGGTTTGTTTTTTTGGTATATCGACCATAATTAGAAACCAAATGTCATGAAAATTGGTGTCCCGGGGTAATTTTACGTGTAGAATCCATTAATGACCTTGAGAAATTCATAAATGAAGTCTGACTGTACTTTTCAGGCAATCTTATACCTTCAACGACACAAATTTTATGTTACAGATTGGAAATTTGAAACATGAAAAATGGAATCAGATGGGAAAAACTCTTAGAAAGATATTTGGTCCTCTTTGTTTTGGTCGATACGACGCGTATTAAGCGAGATAATCGCTGCACAAGGTGGAAAAGTCAGCGCTTTTACCATGAAGAGCGGCTTTAAGTATGCAACCCGCCACTCCGCTGCTACTTCGGGCCGCCCGCTATAGTCAAAGCGCTGACTTTTCCACCTTGTGCAGCGATTATCTCGCTTAATACGCGTCGTATCGACCAAAACAAAGAGGACCAAATATCTTTCTAAGAGTTTTTCCCACCTGATTTCATTTTTCATTTTTCAAATTTCCAATCTGTAACATAAAATTTGTGTCGTTGAAGGTATAAGATTGCCTGAAAAGTACAGTCGGACCTCATTTATGAATTTCTCAAGGTCATTAATGGATTCTACACGTAAAATTACCTCGGGACACCAATTTTCATGACATTCGGTTCATAATTATGGTCGATATTCCAAAAAAACCAACAATTTTTTAAAACTTTGGGGGGCTGTAGCTCAAAAGGGGGGCATTTTCGGACACATGTTTATAGGGGAAAAAAGTCTTATTTTGACCTCAAAAATACGTGGTAGAAAGGATGACATAAGTTTTAGAATCACCCTGTATAAATCTGTCTCTATATTCCTTAGAGAAAGTGACAAATTAGACAGGAATCTTCTATGAGACCTGCGTTGAACCGCCATTACGAACTTCACTTTTTGCAGTTATGTGAGTTTATGACTGAATTCTAGACTTTTCTTGTGTGATTTCGTGATTTTCGCTGGTTTTTAAGTCTGATTGGGCTATTCATTTGCTTACAGCAAAAGTTTGCAAGAGCCCCATTGCAAGGGCCGTATTTTGGTGTCTTTTTGAAAAGTTCATAATAGACAAGAATCTCCCGTGATACCTGCGTGGAACCACCATTACAAACTTGCAATAATACTTTCTTACGTGTGTTATTACTTATGAGAGTTTATTACTGAATTTTAGACTTTTTTAATGTAATTTTCGTGATTTTCGCTGGTTATTACATCGAATGGACTATTCATTTGCTCACAGCGAAAATTTGCAAGAGCCTCATACTTAAATTCATTGTTTTAAGTACTGTAGATTGCCTACTAGAATCAAAATCGGAAGAGTCAACTGGAATTGAGGACATTCCTAGAAGAAGGACCCATAAAACAAGGGATGTGCTTTTCCTGAAAATTGTTCATTGTGAGCCAAGTGTTGAATTTAGCTGAAGAACACAACTGCTGTTTTCTAAGCCGTGCTTCCTGAAACATCCTCAATAATTTAATTCGATGGCTATACAACATAGCAATACAAACCTGAGGAAGAGAATTTGAATAAGTATTTGCCTGTTATTGACATCAATATAATTATTGCTCTAACATTACCTAAATTTACGTCTCAGATCTTTTGATGCCTCCATCTTTGAGCAACAGCACGGTGTATTGGGTCCTGCGGCATACCACATTTATTTCGTAATAGAAAAATAGAGACGAAGAGGTGGGTAATACGGAAAAGAGGGGTGGAGGGGTGGAGGGTGGACTGCGCTGCGCTGCAGAGTACCGCGTCACGTCATGACCGAAGACTGCAGTTGAAGTTCAAGACCGTCTCGAAAGGTTTTGGTATGGGGTGTATGTATAGTACACCTAGAGACATTAAACATATAAAGAAGCGACGGTGACACTGCTGTCCCACAACACTGAATCAAATCGTGGAAAGGTATTAGCTCAGAAATCATCTAAAATCGAAGCGAAGTCCGTTTAAAACTACATGGATTTAGCCTCTATTTCCCATGATTGGGACGCAGAGCCGAATAAAATCTTTCCAATGTTCTTCCACTTTAAATCTCAGACTTTTCCTCATATATTGTCTCTGAGCACACCCACATCATAAGTCATATTCTTTGGAGCTAAATCATTTTGTTGCGAATAGTTCAGTGCACAAATAAAGTATGAATCAAATCGTTCTAGATATTTGGGTCGTTTTTTCGGAACGACTCCGAAGTAAGATTCGTATCGAACGAATGGAATTGTAAGATGGTTGTTCCGGTGCGATTGAAATTGAGTCACATTTGTGAACAGTTTTTGCCAAGCTCTGCTCCTCGTAAGTCGTATGGCGCGGTGGAGATAAGTAGCGAACGATCTCGAGGGTGACGGCGAATCGACGTAGTCGCACAATGGGACAGAAATATATAATTTTCTGGACATCATACCATAAGCAAAAAGCTGCACTGAAAAAAATCAATTGTTAAAGCAACAATTCAAAATTTTCTGATTTAACAAAAATTGAAAGTTGCTAAATCAACCAGGGTTTTCTGTTAAGTTAACAATTTATTTGTTGAGTTTACAAAAATAGTTGTTAAATCAACCACCTAATGGTGTTCTTTTAACAAAATAGTCATTGTCAATTTAGCAGTTTCAAATGGTTAAAAAAATACAGAACTTAACCCAATTAGTTGATCTAACAATTCAGCTTGTTATATCAGCAAAATAAATTGCTGATTTTACTTACTAATTTGTTATTCCAGCATAAAAATTGTTATTTTTACTATTTGATTTGCTGGTTGGGCAAAGTTAGTAGTTCAGCTAACAAAATGAATTGCTGATTTAGAATTTGAGTTGTTAATTTAACAAAATTATAGGTTAATTTAGCAACCCTGGTAAAAATGACGACTATACGACTATTCCAAAAACGACTATAAACATAGTTGCCGACTATAATCTATAGTTGGCCAACTATGTTTATAGTCGTTTTTGGAACGGTTATAGTCGTCATTTTTACCAGGGAAATCATTTTGTTCTGTACTTTTTAACTATTTATTTTTTTCAGTGTGGACGACGTTGGTAGGAAAAATATTGGGAGGGAAGGGGGGTGAGGCAAGTCTCATTAAAAGCTCTACAACTCTAAGAGATTCACTTTACAATTTACATAATTAACGAAACATCAACTTTCAAACGTGCTTTTGCAGCAAGGAACAACATCTTTTTAACGAGTCCGGAAAATCCATATTTTCATCTATCGTGCGACACCGCGCCGAGGGTGAGGGGACGAAAGTGGCTGAGGATGAGACAAGAATTTGTATTGGTGAAGCGGGGGGGGGGGGGTTTGTGGGTGGAGGAAGGGGCTGCGATGAGCAAAATACTCTAATTAACGGGGAATCGCAGACCTAGTCTCCTTGCGGGGATCTCGTAACCCCTTGCGGCCTTGCCCTGGGCTCGCTTCACAAGGCTCAACGCACTATGGTCTAAGATCGAAAAAAAGTGGCCAAAAATCAGAGGAAAAAAGTCATCAAAAATCATCGTTTTCGACCTTTTAAGCCTTATTTAAAAATTTCCAGTGGTATTCCAAGGTTTAAATAACTCGTTAAAAGTGTTTTCTGTGATTAACATTGATCTTAAAAGTTGATAAATAATAAATTAATGATAAAACCACTTTCTGATTTTTGGCCACTTTTTGACGATCTCAAACCATTGTGCAACGTTCGCAGAGACAAGGTTCGCTCCTCTCAAGTGTTTTCTCCGATGAGTAGACATCTAAAGCCGCATAACTATACCGCCCGCCGTCTATCACTGCGTCCAGACAATGGGTCGCAATAATCGAAATTTGAGACAGAATGAGAATATGGAGCTCTTGCGAGGTTTTTCTGCTGAGAAAGTGGATTGTCAAATCGTTCGTAGAAATTTGCGATAAAAACGACGAGCCTTATTAAAATGTTTTACTAGAGCTCATTTGAGAAGTGTAGGTGCACCTATAGACAATAATCTTTGGCGACTTTTCAATTTTCGTTTCTTCTAAACTAAACAAAACTTTGTCTTCGACTTTCAACTTTTAATTTTAAAGTGTTCCTCAATGAAAAGCCAACGCTCAAATTAATTTTCATTCATTTTTATTTTGAAACTCATCTCTCTCAAGGAGTAAATTTTCTCTTTATAGTCTGACGATCTTTTGAATATATCGTCTAAAAATTTAAGGATGTCTTCAATGTCAACATTTCATCGAATGAGTCTTTGACGTTGACTCCCTTGGCTAAAATTAAAAATGGAAAGAAGGTTTTTCGATTAATTAAGGGGATCATGAAGTGTCGAGCCTTTGCAAAAACTCGCCCCCCCAGCTAGAATTTTTCTCCTGAAGATATTCCTGTCGGGGGAGGGGGTGGGGGTTGGAGGTGGTGGAGGGGGAGGAGGGGGGTAAAAAAACCAAGTTCGTCCAAACGCTTTGATAATACGAAGGAACGGGTTCAAACTGATAATTAGCAGGCAAACTGATCAGCGGCAACGGAGTGAACTGTTCCACTCACTGTAGTATTGCCTTTGAAGGTCGCTAACATCTCGCCTCTATTACGCTTTTACTCCGTCGAAGGCACTCCAGCTTGCGCCTTTCATTCACCCCCATCCATGGGCGGATGCAGGGAATTGTCTTTCTCTCTCTCCCTCCATTTGAACTTATGTGTTAGATAAGGACAGCAGAGGGGGCCATCACGTGACTTTGGCCCCCTCTTCTGTCCTTTTCTAACGCACATTTTCAAATGGGAGGAGAGAGAGAAAGACAATTCCCTGCATCCGCCCATGCCCCCATCGCTTTCGCTACGCTTGCCGACGTCGTTATCGAGTAGCTCTCAACGCGCTGATATGACTGACTCGGTAGGAACTGGGTTACGAAAGGGTACAGTACAGAGATAGAAGATGGAAAATGCAAAGATGATAAAGAAGACGGCACAGCAATCGCTTGAACATAGAGTATCGTAATAGTAATATGGCGAGTGAAAGGTATCATTTCGCCGAGCCAAAAAGTTTTAAATTCTAAACAAAGTTGTTTAGAATGTGGAATGAAAATGTTCATTGTTGCATTATTCGGTGCCGCGGCACAGTGATTGATCCTTGAAGGGTAATTTCATTAAATAATATGCTCTTGACACTTACATGACTTAGTTTGCAGAAATGTAGTCAATATCGATTCTGTGAGAGTACAAACTTCTGAATTTAGAATGTGTAACATTTCTCTTTGTGACCTACACTACACACTACACCTTCACAGGCGAATCCAGCAATCTGGCAACAGCGTATTCGTCCCATTTGATTGCATGGCAAATAATCGATTAGTCACGGGGCCATAGCCTCTTCAAAAATCGATAGTTTATCATACATTCAAATGGAAATCAATCCGCCTATGTACACCTTCCGATCGCAGTCAACAAAATCGTAAAACAGCTCGGTCGCCCGGCCTTAATAAGTCATTCCTTTTATGCAAAATCTTGCCACCGCTTTATTTTCATGAATTTCAATCAAAGAAAATTTTATTAATGCATTTAAAAGCTTCAAAATCCACTCAGAGGGTCGTAAAAGCTGATTCAAAGTACGTCAGTTCAAAATACGCGCTCGCAACTTCTATTTCAACAAACATGAAACTGGTGAACTCTAAGCAAATATTTTGTGACCTAGTTGCCAACTGAAAACCGGGTTTCTTATTCACTGTATGCTTCATAGATTTTCATGGAATGTCAGTAAGGCTGGTTTTAGTGGCCAAAATAATGGCAATCAAAAGCATTTCTTGTTATTTTAGCACCGTATATCGCAGTTTGTAAATTAAATTTCACGATCACAAAACTTTGATAACGAATTTCGGAAGCGGGTCAAGTTTTTCGTAACGTGTCTAGCCACGGCGCTCACGAGAAAACCCATAGTAGGGAATGTCTTAATCTATTAGTCAATACATTCGTGAGCCTTGAATCAATGTAAAGCGTTTTAATAAGCATTATTTGACCTGTGGCTGCAGCAAAAGTCTGACAAAGACCACGTAAATATTTCAAGCATAACATGGGTTTGCCAAAGTGGTAACTTCGTCACTTAATAAAATTTCCCAGCTGAGTTCAGTCACCAAACGCATGACCCCTCTCCATCCTGCGGTAATTAGAAGGTTAAACAAGTTTGGAAGTTCAACCCACCGAGCGATGCGGCGAGCATTGCCGGCATAATCCACTTCTCATGAGATCTTGAAACGTAGATAAGTCAATTAACAGACTCTAATGAATCTCGTCAAGTCAAGTCCAGCTCTCTCTCTCTCTCTCTCTCTCTCTCTCTCTCTCTCTCTCTCTCCCTCTCCTCTCTCTCTCTTTATCTATTTCTCTTCTCTCTCTCACTCTTCTCTTCTCTCATCTCTCCCTCTTCTCCTCACTGCTCTCTCTCTCTCTTCTCCTTATAATTCCCTCTGTTCTCCCAATCTCTCTCCCTCTCCTCTCTCTCCATTATACATTTGTTCTCCCTTCTCTCTCTCTCTCTCTCTCTCTCCATTCTCTCTCTCTCGCCTCTCTCTCCATTCTTTCTTCTCCTTCTCTCTCGCTCTCTCCCTTCTCTCCTCTCTCTCTCTCTCTCCTCTCTCTCTCTCTCTCTCTCTCTCTCTCTCTCTCTCTCTCTCCTCTCTCTCTCTCTCTCTCTCTCTCTCTCTCTCTCTCTCTCTCTCTCTCTCTCTCTATCTCTCTTCTCTCCCTCCTTCCCTCTCTCTCTCTCTTTTACACCGACGTTCGGCTGAGCCTCTTAAGCTCTATAGTCCATCCACCGCGCCGCTTCGTGTTTTATGGTTTCTGGCGGCTTTCAAAGGTGTTTAGTATGTGGCCACCTCCCCCTCCTCCTCCTCCTCCTCACCGCAACCCCTTCCTCCCCACCTTTCTCTTAAATGACTTGTATGATAAGCGTGAGTAATAAAGTTTGTACGCAATGCACCGAAGAATAAAAATTGTTATTCGTTCCTCCCCCGCCACCCATCTTTTGTCATCCAGACACTCATGCAATTCTTAATCATAGTTACCTCGTGATCTCCGGTGGAAGACTATTATTTTTTTGTGTTCGTAGGTCCTTCAATATGTTTTTGGCCTAGCAACAGGACAGACATATATTATTGTACACCATCGCACACAACTTCTAACCACTAGGCCTGCACCGAGTGCAGAGCGCTGTACCAGACTGCGAGTCTAGAGCTAGGAGCCAGATGTATTAAGCTTTTCCTGCACGCAATTTGGGATTTGAGTTTTTTTGACATTTTATTAATTTTTTCAAAAGAGGACAATTTTCTAAGAAGTTTAATGGGTCACTCGACTTTTTTTAAGTGTCCATTTAAATCCCATTGAATCCAATGTTAAATTAAGTGGGACACGTGTGTTCCATTGCCTTTGAAAGGGTTAAGTATTTAACTATGATTTCATAGTTTCAGTTACAATACCTTGATTTTCTTTGTTTGGAGGGTGAGATTGGTGAAGGTGACCACCAGTTGCTTGTTTTTGCATTAGAAATTGTGAACGCGCTGGTTGAATTTACAGATTGTATAAAAAAGTATTCACAAACTCATTATTATAGCATAATTTTATTACGGTTCCTAAGCAACCGATGCTGAAAGTATGAAGTATTCCTATCACCTATTTGCCTCTAAACATCTATGGATAAAAATGAACTTACAGCCGAAAGTTTAAACCATTTTTAATTCAATTCTTTTTTTTTTTTTTTTTTTTTTTTTTTGCCCAATCTGTGAAGGTTATCTTCCGATTCATGAACTGAGCTATTAGGGCCAAATAAAGACATTTGCGAGGCATTTTGACCCAAAAATTGTCCCGTAACCAAAAATGTAGTAGTTTTTTGTTTTTTCAGTTGAGAAAGGGGTCTTAACTTTTCCCCGTGTAATAATTGCATAAGAAAGTTAAAGCCGGTTTTTCCCTTTTTTACATGCCTCAAACATAGTAAACCCTAACGCGTTCTGTGGTTCCTAAAAAATCTAAACTCATTTTCTAGTTAATATTAGACCGCAAATCAAGGCGTTTTTGAGAAATATTTTGGGCCCTTTTTCACTTTAAAAACGCTCTCCTCAAAAGTTTTAATTTCGCAAGATAATCCATTTTCCAACCCCGATTGGGCACTTGAGGAAATATTATTTTTGGGTCAACTAAAGTTTTTTACTGGGGCATTTAATCTCCAAAGGTATTGATTCCCCGCGCTAAACCAAGGTTTTCTCGTTTTTTTTTTTTTTTTTTTTGGTAGATCTATCACTTACTTTCAACTCTTATAATGTGACTTTCAAAAGAAAGTATCCTAATAGAAATTTTCCTTTCTTCCATTCCTCGGAAATTTTTGACTCTAACAGCATTGACAGTGAAACTATGCCTTGAAAAATCTAAAACTCTTTGAAAAATATTAGGCCGCATAATCAAGGACTGTTTTGATGAGAAGACTTTCTTTTAAGGCCATAGTACAACCTGGTTACTAATAAAAATCAGCGTAAGCTCTCTCAAATTCAGTGGGTAGTTAAATATTCGCACTCCACGGTATCCATTTTGCCTATACCTCTAGTTGAAGGCGCTTGAGGAAATATTATTTTGCAAATCTTTACAATTTGGAGTAGCTTTTACTGTCAATAAGAAATTGAAATCATGTGAGGAGTATTGATTCCACGAAAACGAGTGAACTCAGGTGTGGTACTCAGGTGTACTCTCAAAGCAGTACAAATTGTCAGGTATCGAGAGGGATGGGTCAATCTTGGAACATCTCTACATTTACATTGTAAAATTAAGTGTATTTATTTAATTTTTTTTTTTGTGCTGTCTCATCACGGACAATTTCTACCTTGGAGCTGTCGACCTCTCCACTTGTAGTCAAATAATCAGGGTGTTATTAACCCCCGGTTTTTTAATTAATAAAATTTTGGCAAACTAACATTTTGGCTGTGTCTTTTTAGTAGAAACCCCAATTAGGTTTTCCCCGTGTATTCAAAATTAATAAATCCTATATTAAATGTAAAGGGAATTATTCATATTTTCATGGTGTTCGTTTTCTTTCAATATCGCTTCGTTGATTGCCATGCTCAAATTTGTCAATTAATAAATTAAAAAAATAAGGAAAAATAAAGAGTATTTCAGATATGTGTTTTGAATATGTCAATTGATTACCCCAAATTAAAAAATTGCGTAAAGGCTATCAAAATCTGCACGGCCTTGTGTGAATCGCCAAAGAGCATACAATTTGACTTGGGATTCCGATTCGTTGTTCTTTCAATTCATTACGCAAAATATTTAATCTCTGATAGTAAAGTATGTCCGATTGGCCAATTAGTTAAGATTAGAGCACCACTTTTCATGACGTGCAAAACTCGGATAGCAAGAAATATCAGTTGAAACTTCTCGAGCTTATAACAGTGTATGTATAGGCTAAATGAACGTTTCTTTTGGATAAGCCTCGGGTCAAAAACGCTACAAAAAGTGGTGTTATAGGCGGAGGCGGAGTTCGTGCCCCTTTCACGAATCAACACCGGGGATTCGAGAGAGAGAGAGAGACCTGTCAATTATATCGGATCTCACTCGCTGTGCCGCGGCAAGGAGCGCGCGCTATATGAATGACACCATTTTCTTCCGCACCCTCCGCCTCCTTTGCTGTATAAGTAATTCATCTTTCGCAGCTTTTTTTAAAAGTCGGAAGTTGCAAAGTTACTATCGGAGTATGCTTTTAACCGGCGTTTGAATTCCCCAGACGATCAGTTTTGACAGTTGCGATGCAGAGATGCTGCTGCGATGCTCTACACTGCGCATCTCGCTCTCACCGTTGCGTTGTGCAGGTTTTCATATTTTCATTTTTTGCACCGTCCGACAAAGGAATGGAAATTCTAGAATACCTGGATATTTGATTTAAAAATATAAGAAAATTATAAAATTCACCTAACTTAAAAATCACCATAAAAAGGGGAATGATACCTAGCGCGACCGATTCACAGTTTTATTGATCATATTTTCGGTTTATTTAATCTTTGCGTTGCTGACGTTGGCCTCGTATAGTAAGTGAGACCGTCTTCAGAACAATGACCCATAAAACATTAGGCAACAGGCTACGCATTACTAGGTAACTAGGCAATATATGCTTGTTTCTCCAGAAAACAAGCCTAGCGATCTCTTAGAAATTTACTTGGATCAGCACACCAGCACTAGCGGATCCAAGAAATTGTCCATCCTTTCTTCTCTCATTAGAACGCATGTGTTTGAAAAGGATAGAAGAGGGGGCGAAAATCACGTGACTGCCCCTAATCTGTCCTTTTCTAACACATGCATTCTAATGAGGAAAGAGAGAGAGAAGGATAGATTCCTGGATCTACCAGTGCACACTAGCACACCTATTATTTTATGAGCCCTTTCTTTCCGAAGTCGGCCTCACATTTTCCTTTCCTTCGATTCGACGAAAGTGAGCCGCATCAGAAGTGTTTTTTTTTTTTTTTTTTTTTTTTTTTTTTTTTTACCAAAGAAAAGGTCAGCTAAAGGGGCCAACGTCACGTGATATCTTCCCCCGATATCCTTTTCTAATGAATGTCTTCGAATACGCGGAGAGAAAGGGAGAAAGACAAAGTCCGGATTACGCCACTGTGCCGCATCATCCATTGGTAGCAGCAGCGCCTCAGAACTACAACATCTAGGGCTCGGCTCCAACTCTGTATATGCGCCTGTCATATTTTCCGTTCAAGTTGTATACAGGGTGTTAAAAAAGAAAAGTTTCCGCTTCGGTTTTTTCGAAAACGGCTGTGAATTTCGAAAAACGGCCAAACACGTGTTCAATTATATCGAGGGGGACCCATTTTGGGGGGGTTGTTTTTTTCGGCGCCCCCCTTCGGAAAAGAGATACGAATTTGACACACATTTAGCTTTGAGCTTGCTTTTTGGAGTATTTTAGACCCCTAGTTTTTTAAATTCCGGTATCTCAAAGTGGAGGATTGATTTTTTGAAAATTGGTCCATATCGAACTTTGATGTTCGATGTATCGAAAACAATAAAAGATGTCAACCTTCAGTTTGCGCCAAAAAGTTTCTTTTTTTATGCTATTTCAGATACTGAAATAAAAAAATAGGACTGTGATAAGAAAAGTTCAATTTTCCGGGGGGCGACCCTCTCCCCCGGCCCCCCAGGGAGGCGCCGAAAAAAACCACTCCCCCAAAATGGGCCCCCCTCGATTTTATTGAACACTGAAAAAACCGAAGCGGAAACTATTTTTTATTTAACACCCTGTATACGTAAGTTTGCAACTCTTACCTACTTTGGGTTCGCCTGAGTCTGCGGTTGATACGTTTCAGTTTTTGCTAACTCGTGTAGTACGACATTGGTGTAATGTATGATGGTGAAATTGTGGTTTCCACAAGGGATAGTAAAAGTCATGCGACGCCAACGTAGCGCACACGCAGTTACTGTGACGTGCCTCGAAGGCGCTACGTTTGCAGGAATTCCAAAATGTATAGTCTCCCACTACGAATTCTGTCCATTCACTTTCCTCTTTAGACATATCCTATTTGAAATAGACTAAAATATGAGGGGACTATTTGACACTCTCGACCTCGACTATCTTTGTCTAACGTGTAAGTACAATATACGTTTCAACGGAGGTTTTGAAATTCCTTGGCTCCTGGTGTATTAGGAAGGCAAGAAGGGGAACACCGCCCGGTCCCACCCTCCTACACGGAAAACAGTAGAATGTGTCGTAGGCACGAATTTGAGTTCACCGGCCACAATTTGGATCAGTTTTTTGCTTGAGACACAATCAGACTGTGTCAACGAAACAATCTAATTGTGTCCTATGCAAAAAACTGATCCAAATTGTGGCCGGTGAACCCAAATTCGTGCCTACGACACATTCGCTACTTTTTTCTGTGGAGTACCTGGAAAATGAAATAAGAGAGTGAAGTGACAGTAAACCCTTTTTTTATTTGCTTATGTTCACATTCAATTAGGAACCTACAGCCACCGATAGACAAATTGAGTTAAATATGAGTAATTTTTTTTTTTTTTTTTTTTTTTTTTTTTTGGAAAGTTTCAACATCCATGCTCTAAAAGCAACCAGATTTCCACTGTAATATTTGTCATGGACCCACTCTTAAGGAGTCCGAGCAACCATAATAGACTTCTTGAAAGTGTAAGAAAATTAAACGCGCAATCTATACGAGGAGGCTCCGCTCCTGCAATGCCCCATTGCCCCAATATACAGCGTATAGTAAAGGAAAACCATGAACCATGGTACCATGAACCATTTGAACCATGGTAGCTATGACTAAAGATCGACCTATCTGCAATACTAGTGTCATCACACTATACCACTATACCACTATACCACTATACCATCGTATACAATCTTGAAAAACAGGATCAAAAAATAAAACGAACTAAAGCAAAAAATATTGAAACAAACAACCGACAACGCTGCGTTGGCCGGTCAGTTCAAGTCTGTTGGATTTTGGTTTTTGGAAGGAGCCTATATAGAAATCTCCGAAAATGTAATTAAACCATCTCCGCATCTCCGGGTCCTTAACTCTTATTAAAGGACAGCCGACCTGTAGGGACGGGGGCGGACGCAAGGCGAAGCTGGAGCCAAAACCTGGTAGGGCAGGATACAGCGGTAAGTGGTAGAAAGGGGAGGGGGAGGGTAGGGTGAGTGGGGGTCAGGAGGAAGGAGGAAGGAGTACGGAGGGAGTGAACATCGAAGAACGCATCCCACTAAATCAATTTACACTTCCACTAAATGTGTTGTAAGCTCCTATCATACGGATCTTTAGTCAAGCCTTTGATCCGACTTAAATGCGCGTTCCTCTCTGAAAGTAAATTGCTGGAACAACTCTCAACCGAGTTATTATCTCAAACAGTGTAAAATGAGTGGATTGTTTTTTGTTTAAAAATAAAAGTGTGGTGTAGGCGAGAGTTCTTTTTTTTTTCGATTTAATTTAAGTCTCAACTTAAGAAAGTTTTCTTGTCACAATAATTTTCCCGAACGTTTTCTTTTTTCTTCTACATTTTGGATTAGGCGAGAATACGCTTATATTCTGTTCGGAAAGAAATATTTTTCATTTGAATGGAAAAGCGCTGATTTACTCACATCACTTGGCACTGAAAGGTTACTAGAGGCTGTTTCAGGTAGCTTCGGTTCTGACAGTTCTTTCTTTACAAGCGCGGAAGGACGATATCAAGTCTTCAATTACGCTTTAATGTTAATATTCACTAATTACGATAGTTAACTGAGTCTATTTCGTGGCATAAAGTTCTAATGTTTCACGCCGTTAGTGGCGTCAACGTTTATACTCATGTAAACAAAGAGCCGTCAGAACCGAAGTTATCTGGAACGACCTCTAATAAATACGTAAAAATACTTTGATGCTTTAAATACAATGTTAAAAATACATCCAATGTTCATTGAGAAGACATTTTTTGTCAAGGAAGGGGGGATAGAAAAGTAGTTTTTGATGAAAATACTTCTAAATTTCAAGGCAAAAATGGTTTTTTTTTCATCAGATTTCTTTTCAAAGGAATACACCACAATGTCGTCTTAAGTGATTTAAATCCAAACTGCACAGTTAGCGTTTTATTCAAATAATATTTTCTTTCTACATAAATATGAAAATATATTTCATCAGTGATGCGTTTTATCTTTTTCTCCTGTGCATCCATATTTATTTTCATCTTCAACCTTCAACTCGTTCCCAATATTTTTATTGACTGCATTTGCTCAATTTTTGTCTGTTACAGTAACGGGAGTAAACTATTCATTAATCAGTGCTCATGCGTGAGTAGGGAGAATTCTGCACTATGAACCAATAAGGTCCAAAGTGCAAGTGTGAAAAACATCTACCTCCGTTACCAAAAGGCTGACGATAAAACCGAATAAGCGTTGGTAAGTCTTCTAGTTTGATTTATTGGACCCCCCCCCCCTATCAAATTTAATAACAAGGCGTCCAAAAAATATGTAGGTTGATGTATCAATACATTTCTGTCACAGTTTTGTTTTTGAACTGTCAATCAATGATCTTATTCAATGTATGGAGAGTATGGAGACCATTTCATTTTGTGAAGTGGAAATCAGTTTAGTCATTTACTGCACCAATGCACAATGCACCTCTCTTCAGTAGCGCACCGAGAGTTTCTTCATCTCTCTTTTCTTCATTAAAAAACGTATGTTAGACAAGGATGGACCACGGGATAAAACCTCCTCTTTCTGTCCTTTTCCTTTTTATACATTCAAATGGGAAATGAGAAAGATGGAAGAGATCCTGGTTGCGCTAGTGCCTCTTTATACACCGAATCTTTGTCATGGGCGTTTTTTTAAAGTAGTACGTATTTTGTTACAGCCTATATTTTATATTCTTTATTATTATTATTGTTAAATTTTATTTTGATTATTTTTTAGATCTTATTCAATTCAAAATATTTGCAAAAATATATGTTCTAAAAAAATAGTATGTTCCGAATGATACGTTCCTGCGGTGGCTTTCATAATATACACTATACAGTCTTAATAAAGAGCTAATGAAGATAAATCATTATCCAAGTATTGTCAAAGGATACAGAAACCGATTACTATGAGAAGGATTGTAGAACCATTAATCACTGGAAGCATTTAGTCTGGCGGAGGGATGGCGACATGGCAGGGACACAACTTGGACGCAACTAGCAGGGAAGTTGGTTCAATAGTCTAATACTCGATTCAAAGGAAGATAAAGTGAAGCGTTCCGTATTGAAATCTTCAAGGTCCACCAGCGTTTCAAAACTTTCGTTTGATTATTTTCAATTAAAAAAAAAATATATATATATATATATATGTGCTTTTTTAAGCCATAAAAGCTCTCATATAATATTACTTCTACTTAACTACATAAAATAGTAACGGACACTATCTTGAATGTTTTGTCAGTAACGTGGCACAACCTTCTTTAATGAGCTGTTTGCTTGTAAAAAGGGTCATTCTATGCAGAAGTGAGCCTGGGGGTAAAAGTGTTTTTATCTTTTGCAAAATCTACATTCACAAAAAATATAAATAAATAAGACAGCTATGAACACCATAAAATTACGCTTCAGAAAAATTGTTGAATTTAAATTTCATTTATTTCAACTGTCTTATCTAAAGAAAGAGGCAAATTCAATATTTTTGTCTC
The DNA here is from genome assembly GCA_011764245.1 of Trialeurodes vaporariorum. Classification (NCBI taxonomy): domain Eukaryota; kingdom Metazoa; phylum Arthropoda; class Insecta; order Hemiptera; family Aleyrodidae; genus Trialeurodes; species Trialeurodes vaporariorum. Next base: position 15,898,984 of record VMOF01000024.1, on the reverse strand, counting down.
ACTCAGCATCCGAAAAGGGGCTGATTTTAAAGCTTGAGCGCAGGTATAAAACTTGTAAGTTTCTCATAAAAAATCTCATATAGAAAAACCTTAATTTAGTGATAGTTTCACCGAAGTTCATGAAATAAACTTATCTAACTTAACTGTCTTATCTAAAGAAAGAGGCAAATTCAATATTTTTGTCTCACTCAGCATCCGAAAAGGGGCTGATTTTAAAGCTTGAGCGCAGGTATAAAACTTGTAAGTTTCTCATAAAAAATCTCATATAGAAAAACCTTAATTTAGTGATAGTTTCACCGAAGTTCATGAAATAAACTGAAAAAGAAAAACGAAACTTCTTTAATTGGTTTCTACAAGTGTAAAAGTGGACATCATGACACCCGTTACTTTTCCTGTGACACCCGTTACCTGCTTGTTTTCCTTTTAAAGATCAATAGCGAGAAATTAGAAATACAGCCAAGGTATACAGATAGTAGACACTCTTACCTTTATCGTATATTTTTTTCGAATTTTTATCTTTACAAGAATCACAGAGTTTTTTCTTGTTGACCTTAGATAGTCAAAACAGAGGCTCAAACAGAGTGACACCCGTTACCTCGCTTTTTTGGTCACTATCAATTCAATACAAATATTTTCTAAAAATCTTTGTATGAGCACTAATCTAGAAACAGAGCTCTTTCTAATCATGGGGTATTTTGTAGTTTATTCCATTTTTGAACTGTAGTAAATTTGTTTTAAAAAAATTCCTCTGTGTCACCCGGGACCGTGGAATGCCCAAAAAGGAGTTCCTGATTTCAAAAAATGTATGTATTTCTTTGTATTTCTTTTCTTTCTCCCCCTCTTTCATTTATTTGTTTTTTTACGCTTGATGGGGCAAAATTCACGACAGCTATTTATGAATCGGACATCTATCTGCAATGCTACGAGTCAGTGGCGTAAACTTGGGATAATTATTGGGGGGGGCAAACCAAATTTTGAGAGATACACTATGGGGGGTCTGGGGGACACCCCCAGTGAGAGGAGGGGGGGGTCCCCGTAAATTTTTTTGAAACTTCTGGCTCTCTCAGACGTTATTTTAAGCAATGTTATCGTATAAAAAATGCCACCAAATATAAACAAATTAAAAATTGATTTTACGTTTATATTCTTCATTTCTCAGGCGAAAAGGGCCTTTTTCAGTTTAGACTTTCAGCTCATTGATGAAGCTGATATTTCTAGGCTTTGGGAAACTGTTCCTCACGGTTAGAAGTCTTCTGGAAATTTAAAACTTTTTGAGGGGAGGGGGTAGCAAATAGTCCGATACTTTGGGGAATCTGAGGGGGGAGATTTTCTAGTAATAGTGGGTCTGGGGGTATTCCCTCGGAAAAATGTGAACATTTGGGTTCTCTCAGACTATATTTTAAGCAATTGAATCTTTCAAAAATAACCAACTGACAGAACAGAAATTATATAGTAGATACTCAATGTATATTTTCTCTATTTCATTGACAACAGATTGGTATTTTTCACTTTAGATTTACATTAGGCGCAGTTTCAGGGTAAAATAGAACCACTTATTCTTGCCATTTTTTGCTTCTCGGATCCTGTAATTATTCCTTTCTTTCTTTATTTTGTTGTATTTTTCTGTCTTTTCCTTTCTCCCTTCCTCTTTTTCATCAAATTATTGGGGGGGGGGGGGCAAAATGATACTTTGCCCCCCCTCCTCAAATATTGGAGGGGCTAAAAGGCCATGCCCCCCCCCCAAAGATTACGCCACTGCTACGAGTACCACCGACATTTGAATAGCTCTTATTTTGGAGGTGACCTTTGAAACGAAAATCAAGTTTCGAATATACAACGAGAAAAAAAGCACGACGAGGCTTTTAAGTGTTAATTTTATGGACGAAACAATTTAAGTGTTTGAGGGTGACGGATTTCGGAATTTTCGGAATCTTTAATCGTCCGGCTGGTAAAAAATCTACCCTTTTTCAGGCACTCTGGCAACTTTCAGACTTTGGCAATGTAGGTATTCAGAACAATCTGAGTTCTCTTCAAGCATCGTCAAATGAAGAATAAATGGCGTGAACCACCTCCCACCCTCTAGCCACCCCTACCCTGCAGGATCTCTACACCTCATTTCGGTAAATGTGTTAAGTACTCAGTTTCTACCTTCGGCATCACCCCCCCCCCAACCCACAACCGGCTCACTCGTTCCTTTCTTGCTTCGACCCGAGCCCTTTCACCCTTTCTCCGAGGAGAGGCGCGAGCGGCGAGGGACCTATCAGATCTGGGATGTTTGTTTTGTTCCTTCACCCCCCCCCCCTCTAATTATGCAAGCAACCTCTGCGTCTTCAACCTCCCCCCCCCACACTACTTTTACTATCCCCAACCACACAACCCCACAACCCAATTCTATACTTTCTTTTTGGCTCGAGTCCTTTCGTAGCGTGGCGAGTGGAGCCAGCCGCCGCACTATGGTCCGGATGGCCGATCTAGCTTGTATAAAATCAAAATTTGCAGAAAAAATTGCGGAAAAATAATGACAATCGGTTTTTTGGGTTGCTGAACACGAATCTGAAGTCTGTTTTTCAAAATTCGCAAATCCAAGATGGCGGATTTCCCAAAACAACAAGATGGTAGATTTTAAAAGTTATCGGAATCATGCGTCTTTAAGTGAACTTTGATAAAGCTTCAAAATGGTTAGATTTTCCTGTATTTCATCATCTGATGGATTTTTAAAACAGGAGGTAGAGGCAGAAAGTAACAGTGTTGCCAGCTTGAATCGAAAAACCCGAATTTTTAACAACATTAATTTAAATGAGTGAAATACCTACTCTAACTTTACAGGAGTATTGCACGAAAAAAAAACACAGCACTAAAAATTGGTAAAGTAAATGAAGGCAGTCTAGGGTGTTCCGTTTTGCAACAAGTGTCTCGGATTTTCGCTCCCCGGGGTTTTTCCCGTTCCTTTGGTCCTAAATAGCACCCCTGTAAAATTTGAGCCCCCTCCGATGTCGGGAACCCTTGCCGACTCGGCTCCGAAGTTGCCAGATTTTCGTAAAAATTGACGTTTTTTTCGTAAAATTACATGACGTGTAAGAAGCACTGCTTCTTATCAATTTCACATTTTAGCCTCTAAATAGTCATTTAGAGTCAAGTGAGTCACCACAAATCCATCAAAACGTTGATCTGGGGCCTCCAGCCCCCCTTTAGGTATCCTTGAAAAACTCCAAAATCACGTAATTTTTGACATTTTTGCTCATAAGTCATTCGTGTGGCTCTTCTTTTGAAATTCTGCGATTTGAGGCCTCTAAAGCCCCGCAAAGGGTACCTTCTAGTGAGTAATGAACGTAGGTTATTTGTTTATTTGAACAAATTGATTTTAAATCGTGCCGCCAGGGCCGTAATGTTGCGCCGCGCGAAGCGGCGATTCGCACAAATCCCGTTTTGCGGCGATTTCGCGCCGTTCCGTTCTGCATGATACAATATTTTAAACACCTGAAAACTTGCTTACTGGATCAATTTTTGTTGTAATTTAACGTGGTGGTCATGGTTTTTTTCTCAGATTTTTTAAAAGCCGATATTTTTCCCCTCAAAGTTGGTAAAAAACACGTTTTTTGAAAAGCGAAGTTTATTTGAATCGTGTTTTCCGGCGATTTGACGCGTTCTGTTCGGCATGATAAAATCACTCCAGACAGATAAAACCTCAGTCTCAGCATCTATTTTGTCTGGTCTTTACAGCAGTGATTATATTTTATTTCTCAACTTTTTTAAAATGCAATATTTCTCCCTCTAAGTGGGCGAAAATGCCAATTTTTACGATAAACGTATACAAATCTCTCTGAATACCGAACGTTTCGCAAATGGTGGCTTGTGCAATATGACAACAGTGTTTCCTCTTTATTTTATGTTTTTTAAGCTCATTTTGAGTGAACATTTTCTATAGTAAATTGTTCTACATTGGTTTAAAAAATGGAGATGGTTCTTTGTCTTCACATTGCACGAGATGCCATGCACTGCCCATTTTTTTAATTCAATTTAGAATAAATGATATTTTTATTTTTTTTCCCCCCCCCTATAAAGTAGAATATTCTGAAGATAGAAGATTACGAGATGAGAAACCGTACAAAAGAATCATACACCATAAAAGACACTACAGTGGTTTGCTCAATAATTCCTTCTTGGCATCTTGATATAATTTTTCCTATAGTTTGACACAACTTTCAAAATGAACTGTTGCTGCTTCATTTTTCGGCAACAGTCCTTTATATTCTTCAATAAACTTGACACCTCTCTTCGCTACATCATCAACGAATTGCAATCTCCTTACAAGTTTTATAATATTCAAATTTCTGTTCATTTTCATAGCACCTTGAAGGGTCAGATCACATGAATCGACCAACCAAAAAATATTTGTAATAATTTGCTTTTTAAAAAAGAAATCGGAAATGTCTATTCCTCGGATGCACACAAGGTCATTAAATTTTAGATGTTTCTCACTTTTGAGATGACATTTTCTAGGCTTGAGCTTCAAAAACAATAAAATAAAGAGGAAACACTGTTGTCATATTGCACAAGCCACCATTTGCGAAACGTTCGGTATTCAGAGAGATTTGTATACGTTTATCGTAAAAATTGGCATTTTCGCCCACTTAGAGGGAGAAAATATTGCATTTTAAAAAAGTTGAGAAATAAAATATAATCACTGCTGTAAAGACCAGACAAAATAGATGCTGAGACTGAGGTTTTATCTGTCTGGAGTGATTTTATCATGCCGAACAGAACGCGTCAAATCGCCGGAAAACACGATTCAAATAAACTTCGCTTTTCAAAAAACGTGTTTTTCACCAACTTTGAGGGGAAAAAATATCGGCTTTTAAAAAATCTGAGAAAAAAACCATGACCACCACGTTAAAAATTTCAACAAAAATTGATCCAGTAAGCAAGTTTTCAGGTGTTTAAAAATATTGTATCATGCAGAACGGAACGGCGCGAAATCGCCGCAAAACGGGATTTGTGCGAATCGCCGCTTCGCGCGGCGCAACATTACGGCCCTGGCGGCACGATTTAAAAACAAATTGTTCAAATAAACAAAAAACCTACGTTCATTACTCACTAGAAGGTACCCTTTGCGGGGCTTTAGAGGCCTCAAATCGCAGAATTTCAAAAGAAGAGCCACACGAATGACTTATGAGCAAAAATGTCAAAAATTACGTGATTTTGGAGTTTTTCAAGGATACGTAAAGGGGGGCTGGAGGCCCCAGATCAACGTTTTGATGGATTTGTGGTGACTCACTTGACTCTAAATGACTATTTAGAGGCTAAAATGTGAAATTGATAAGAAGCAGTGCTTCTTACACGTCATGTAATTTTACGAAAAAAACGTCAATTTTTACGAAAATCTGGCAACTTCGGAGCCGAGTCGGCAAGGGTTCCCGACATCGGAGGGTGCTCAAATTTTACAGGGGTGCTATTTAGGACCAAAGGAACGGGAAAAACCCCGGGGAGCGAAAATCCGAGACACTAGTTGCAAAACGGAACACCCTAAGGCACTTCTTTTAGTTTAATATCACATTAAAAATCACATCAAAATTCAAAATCAAAACAAAAAATGAATCACAGGTTATTTTGAGTCTAGTAGAAAAACTGGGAGATCAAAAGTAAATATTGAGATAAAAACTATAAAAATTACCCAAATTTTTTAAACAATCAGCATCAATTGGCAGACTTTGTACATCGGAGTGATGAAATGCGCCCAATGCAATTAAGTATGATCTTTTTACATCAACTTGTCCGATTTTATTCGATGGACGAACGTCAGCGTCACTAGTCTGCACGAATCCCCGGGTTTTTTTAAAGGCAAAGTGTGAAATTGCATAAATGCTTTTTTTTCCATTTAAATTCACCAAAAAAGTAGAACGCTTTAGTCATCGGCGATGACCAGGATGTCGACTTTTTTAATGTGTTTAAATGGGAAAAAAGGAACGTTGCCAAATCCTAAGCATCGCCACTGCCGGTTTTCTTGGCTTTTAAGGGAAAAAACTACTTTTTATTAGCATAAAAACATGATTTCAAAAAGTAAGAAACTCAAAAATGGGCAAAAGGGGGCTTTGGCGTGAAAAAAGCTGGTACCTATGGGTTTAAGGAACACTTATCTTGAGCAATTTGCCAAGAAAAGCTAAGGAATTTTTTTATCACGTGTCTTAGTGCGCTGATTGTAATTTTTCAATTATTTTTTTCCCTTTTAAACAAGAGCCGTACGTGCAAACTGGCAACGTCGCATTTTGTTACATTGACCCGTACGAAATGAGTAAAATTTGAATACATGATGTCCTTTTGCACCAACTCGTCCGATATTTTCGGAACGAACGGCAGAGTTACTATTTCCCCACAAAACCCCGGGTTTTTTGGCTCTGATTTTAAAAAGTCGAAAACTCAAAAAATGGGCAAAAAAGGGCTGCGAGACAAGTAAAGGTTGGTACCCATGGGTCTAAAGAACAGTTTTCTTGAGCAATCTCGCCAAGGAAAGCAAAGGGAAATTTTTTTTGGCAGGTGTTTTGGTGAGCTAACTATAATTGTCAATTAAATTTTCCTGCATACAAAACACAGTTTGCAAACTGGCAACGTCGCATTTTTGTTTACATTGAATCACACGACATTGAACCTAAGAAAAATTGAAATCAGGGTTTTTCACTTTGCATCAAGTTATCCGATATTTTTCACGGGCTTAGATCGATGAAATCAGCTTCAATGGACTTAGTGTGCACAATACACGGCTCTTGGCTTTTAGGGGAAAAAATTCCTATTTTTTAGCGTAGAAGCATGATTTAAAAAAGTCGAAAACTAAAAAAAGGGAAAAAAGGGAAATTGGCATGGAAAAAGGGGTTCCCAGAGTAAAAAGAACACTTTTTTGAGCAATCTCACTAAGGAAAGCTAAGAAAATTTTTGGCGGGTGTCTTAGTTTGCCGATTTTTGACATTTTAGGCTAAATTTCACGTTATTTTAAAAACTAAGATAATATATACCTAAACCCACATAATTTTGTGTTGACAGGTTAAACACTTTATTTCCTCCAAAATTGATCTGCAGTACCCAAAATTTCCAAAACTGAGGTTTAACAAGGTAAAAAACTCTATTAAGTGTAACCACTGCACAATATAAACTGCCGACTTTCGTAAAAAAATGCCTAAGACATGTCCGCGCGCGCAACTTTTGGGGGGTCATATCTTCCTTATCAGTCATCCTCTATCAATGAAATTTTGCACAACAGTCCCAAATATCGTGTAGATTCATCCTACGTTGTCAGATTTCCGGTTTTCCGACTTTCATTTTTTTGATTTTATACAAGCTAGATCGACTATCCGGACCATAGTGCGCCGCGGAGAAACATCTCGATGCAACCCGCTCGACTGCGGTGGATTCGTGTCATTGTTTACTCCGCTGTTTACGCTGCATTTTTAATCTCTTTGCCATAGCACTTGCGCTGTACAATGTAGGTACACTATCTGTGGCAAGGCTATAGGACTCTCGCCAAATTCGTGAAAATGCATGAGTTCAACGGAGTTCATTCCGGAGAAACTCTATACCTTGACGTCTGAGTGTCAGTGACAATTTAAGTTTCAGTTTATATCATGAAGTATGTCGGTACAAGCAGAGCCATAAGTCCTGCGTCGAGGATTCGACGCAACCCGCATTACTTGTGCAGTTAACGCTCTCTTATCTTACTTTTCTTTTGTTCTCTCAAGACCGAGAAAGGTTTGGGCTACCAGTAGTGCGGGTTGCGTCAAATCGTCGACGCAGGACTAATGGCTCTGCTTGTACTTATTTTATGGTTCAAATGACTCTGCTGTAGCGATGTGTACGTGGTTGTTTGAAAGGTTCCTCTCAAAAGCTAAGTGCCTGAAATTATTCTTCAAAGAACATTAGAATAGCATCTTGATGTTCAAAGAGCCTATAACTTACATATAACCTTAGAAAATGATAAATTTGGCTAATTTAAATTTATTATTATTTTCCTTTATTTATATTAGTTGGTATATTGTTAAGAGATGGTCGCATTTAGGAGGGAAGGGAAAAGAATAGCAAAGCTGAAATGACACTTGCCCCAATGCATGCCCACCCATCACAGTTAGAGATGTGTGCGTGGTTGTTTAAAAGGCTCCTCTTAAAGAAAATAATTTATGAGGACCAGAAATTATTTATACTGCCGTCAAGTTTATGTCCTCTGACATACATTATTATTTACTTGTAGTTTCAACTTGTTTTATGTGCCTATCAATTTAGTTAGGCATTCATCTTTTAATATATTAATTTTTCTGTTCAAAAAAGAAGACGTAACCTAACGTTGGATTATGTTTATAAGTATGTTTTAAGATAACATACTTTTAAATTTAAAATGACCGTTACTCCACCACGAGTATGTAGTTATATTGCCTAATTTAAAAACAACCAAAAACAAAAGCTTATTCTTGGCATCGTGTGTGAATACCATGCATTTACCAGAATACATCGTATTTTAAAAAAGAAAGATCGCTGGCAATTTTAAATTGAATTTGCACAGGCTTGTCTCAGCAACCAGAATTTCCGTTCACAAATAACAGGATTCCTATTCGCGGGTTGTACGTAAATATATAGCTACACTCTCTTTAGTTACACCCGCATTGTCGTTTTTGATAAAAAAAAAAAAAAAAAAAAAAAAAAAAAAAAAAAATTGTTCAGTCTAACTGCGCGTGAAGATTTTGAATTTCTGCTTTGTATTTTGATTGATAGGGTTTCACCTGTTTGAGAATATCTCAAGGATCAGTTCTTAGGTCTCAATGTAAGTCAATGAGAAAATTGAATAATGGAATAATGGAATTATATATATGTATACATAGTGCACTCTGCACGAGAGCAGTCGTTTTCACGGTGATGACGTACCCAACGCCATGCAGGGGCGGTTTCAGGGCTTTCCTTTTCTCTCTCTCTCTCTCTCTCTCTCTCTCTCTCTCTCTCTCTCCCTCTCCGTCCATTTGGACACACGCTGAAAGCACAGAGGATGGCGCCATCAAGTGACTTTAGACCCTTTCTTTTTCCCTATCTAACAAAACACCAAAGGAAGAAGTAGAGAGAGGGGAGAGAGAGGGAGAGGAGGAGAGAGGAGAGAGAGAGAGAGAGAGAGAGAGAGAGAGAGAGGAGAGAAGAGAGAGAGAGATAGAGAGAGAGAAATAGTATGTAAAGAACAAATTTGCTGGAGCTACTTCTACCAACAATCGGAAAATTCCGAGCCTGGGAAACGCGGCGTGCGGAAGTTCATCGGCATCGCGGGATTGAAGCAAGGCACTGCACCGCATGAATGGTTGAGTCCCGCTTCGGGGATACAAGGAGGGTCGTAGGTAGAGGGTAGGAGGTACTGGGGAGGGAGTGATCAGCGCGGTTGTCAGAAAGAATAAATTGTCGAATTTTATTGGAACAAATCACGGAAGTTGAGCATTAGACTGTGACAAGCACCATTGTGCTACAAAACTACAACCACCTATAACATTATCACTCCCGCACAAACCCTCTGCCTCCCTCTCTCCCTCTCTCTCTCTCTTTCCCACTCTCTCTCTCTCTCTCTCTCTCTCTCTCTCTCTCTCTCCCTCTCCTCTCTCTCTCTCTCTCTCTCTCTCTCTCTCTCTCTCTCTCTCTCTCTCTCTCTCTCTCTCTCTCCTTCTATATCATCTTCTCGTCGCACACGTTTCGCGGGTGATTGAAGGCAGCACGCGAAGGGGGGAAAGGGGAGGGGGAACGTTGGTTTGTGGGTGGAGATGGGAGGGAGGCAAAAGCAGGTGTCGACGAAGCAATCCCGATTGGGGTTGAGGTAAGGCAAGGAGCAGAGAGGAGAGGAGAGGGTAACGATAAGGGATGATGCAGTGGTTTCTTTCTTCTCTCTCGTGTCAATACCCATTTCCACCGATGAACATGACGGAACAACCTATGGCCTCCCCCGACCCCTATTTAACCCCACTATCTCTTCGTTCGAGAGAGGGGGTGCATGCTCACACTTGACGCGATGCAAGCATCTTTGACTCGTAGTCTTCGTTTGCTCTCCCGTCCCTTCCGCAGGATGCACCCTGAAATTTGCGGTACAGATGCGATTAAAAATAAAGAGAAGAAAAAAAGTTTCAGATTTAAAAAAAAAAAACATTTTTGAAGTATACGACAAGAAGACGTACATACTACTTTTAAACTAAAATTAATTGTTTTTAAAGTAAATATAATGATTTTAAATTGAAAATTCGGTATTTGGATCTATTGAAAAGTTTTTTTTTAATTTAACAAAACTTAGTTTCAATTCTAAAATTCGTCTTTTTGTCATGTAATTCAAAAATATTTTTTTTAAAATCTAAAACACGTTTCTTTCTGTGTGAAATAAAAAATAAGAAAATATACTATTTCAAGCTTTCTGCTATTCCGGTTTCCACGTAGTAAATTTTGTTACTTTCAACCCTTTCAGTGCTGAATTACGAAAATGTAGTTTCACAAATCTTGGACATTTACTTGCTAACCGAATGACTTTTTTCTCATATGATTTTATATGCATGTCAAGTTTGTTGGAACATAAGAATGATTGTTAACGGAACGAAATATATGAGACTATTGAGTGAAAGGGTTAAATTTTTAAAAACAGAAAAGGGGGAAATTAATTACGCTCCAAATGAATGATATAAATTTTCTCTCGGTTAGTTCACCATCTTCAGATCTAATTTTTTGGTAGTATAGTCTCTTTTGGAGCAGAACTCTTTAGAGAGTAAAAAGTCACGTCACTTCATGTATTTTGGAGTCAACCGCATGGAAGAATTCGAAGGTAAAGTTCGAAGGCGGACTGACTAGATGAATTTGTCGGCATTTGCAGCCCGTTCCAAAATAATTTTTCTTTCAACTCCTCATTCCCCTCGTAGCATCGCCTTCTTATGTTGAGACTTCAATGTCCCTGATCATTTTTCGCCTCGGTCAAAGACTAGAATCCACAACCAAATTGATTGAACCAGTCGAAGTCGGGCATCGTTAATTCTCCTGTTGGCCAAATCACGTATTGCTGTAATAGCAGTTATGTGAGTTTATCACTGAATTTTAGTTTTTCTTAGTATGGTTTTTGTGATTTATGCTGGTTTTACCGTAGAGAGGACTCTTCATTTGCTCACAGCAAAAGTTTGCAAGGAGCCCTACGGTTGATCTTAGACTCGAGACATTCAATACAGGTGTTCACAGAATGGCCTGTGCGCTGGACGCGGCGCAAATATTACTCGCAAGTCGCAAGTAGAAACCGCAAGTGTCAACCTCAACACTGGCCACGAGTTAAGGCCACGTAAGTACCACCACGGCGCGTTTAGTCGTGGTCGCAAAAGCCCGCGACAGACAGACGCGGTATCAGATCATTACTTCATTATAATGGGAACAAATAAAAATCATCTTTTGGTCCACCGCGAAACGTATTATGCTGTGAGACTTGACTCCATAACTGGAGAATGAATATGGAGCCGGGTGGAAGAACGACGGTTATAAAAAACATAATTGTACCTGACGAACGCTTCGTCTTAAGGTAATGCCTTGGATCGATTCATGGCGAGTTTTTTTTAAACTTTTATCACTTCCAGTGGCGTCGCGTGCGATTTGGCAACAATGTAATACCTCCATTTAAACTCATGTAAAAGATCGAATTCAGGGGGTGCACAGTGCACAAGTAAAATTCGATATATTTAATGAGTTCAAATGGAGCAGTTGCATTGTTGCCAGATAGCACGCGACGCCACTGATCACTTCACAATCTTGCCTCTTGTTCCCTCGCTGAAAAGGATTTTGTGGGAGTACAAATTATGATAAATTATTTATACCTAATATCTTCTGGAAGCTCATACCAAACACGAGATTCTCTGATCTGGTTTTTTTGTTTTTTTCATTATGAACATCAATGGGGCTCTTGCAAACTTTTGCTATAGGGGATTGAAGAAGTGATTCTTGCATAAAAACCCTGTTAAAATGACGAAGAGTACACTAAAAAGTCACGAAATTCGCTCTCAGAATCGGGCTGAATGGCGGAGAGACGCAGGTATCATGGGAGGTTCCTATCTAAATTGAGACATATCTCTGTGTTTCCGTAGAGAAAGTGATATAATAGCCATGAATCTCCCATGATACCTGCGTCGAATTGCCATTAACATCTTGCCGTTATAGCATTTATGTGAATTTATTACTGAATTTTAGACTTTCTTAGTGTGATTTTCGTGATTTTTGCTGGTCTTTACATAAGATTGGACTATTCATTTGCTTATAGCAAAAGTTTGCAAGAGCCCCATTGACAGTATACCACGATCTATTACAGGTCGCTTCAGAAGAATTTGCCATTTCCAGATAATTTTACACATGCATACTTTCGTCTTCTGCATCATAGGCTTTCGTGAACAAAATCTACGCAAATACGGTACACTTTATGTTTCTACTCCTTCTGTTGAAAGCAACTCGCGTAGAAGATGGAAACGCAACCTTTCACGCATTTTCACGAACAGTTGAACGCCAAGTGAAAAAAAAGTGGTTGTATGTCCCTATTGCAATAATTCTCCTTTGTACACCATTATGCTAGAATAATTTTAAAGGCAGCATTCCATTTCTCGAACTCTCGATAATTCTGTGGTGTGTTTTGGATTTTGATTAGAAGTCATTAATAAAATAAAACAAAGGTTATTCTGTACTTACCGTACGTCACTGTGTGCCGATTCACGCGCGCATCTACATTCTACAATAGTGTAGAAACGTGGAATGAGTGTAGAAAAATTGTCATGTTTTTAGTTTTACAAAGGAACTTGATATAGGACTTGGCGCCGCTGGTAAAAATGATCAGCTAAATGTCATCATGTTGACAGTTAGCATGAGATGTGAGATCTGACATCATCATGACATCATCATGACGTCAACAGACATTATGCTGACAGGTTGACGTCATGATGATGTCAGGTCTCAAATCTCATGCTAACTGTCAACATGATGACATTTTAAGCATGATTATTTTTACCAGGCGCAGAGTCTGCACTTCAAAAAACTTTGAATACAATGTTAATTATTAATGCAGACATCACCGTTTACTTTGGACTACAAATTAGATGGAACACTATCATGCAATTTGGAGGTAATATTATTATAGATTAAAAATAACTCGGACACTTTTCCTTTTATACCGTGGAATCTCTCATCGGGGACATTCTTTGTACGTGTGGACATTTCTTCTTGCCTCCATCAAATCACCGTTTTTTTTCAATTTCTTTCTTTCTTTTTTCATCTTAATTGTCCGTGAGCACATAACGGATCGTTGGCAAATTTTCAACTTTTATTCCTCGAAATCAATACCGAAATCGCCCCTGACTTTATTCTTTTGTGTTTAAAGTTTTCCTCGTTGAAAAGTGAACTCTCAATTTCATTTTTATTCATTTTCATCGAGTAATATCAGAAATAATGTTAACAAATTCCAAAGATTATAGGTCTAGGTCCGCCTACACTTCTGAAACTACCTCTAGTTCCCTACACCATCAAAGGATTACTTCAGCAAGTTAAACTAGAATTATCTGTTATCCAAAGCCGCTCTGCAAACCCCCGCTGCCCGCAGTTTGGCAGTAGGAACAGCTAAACGTTCAGACCATAATCGTGGTATGAATGGTGTGCCTTGTGTAAAAGTGAGTAGCGAGGAGAACGGAGGAGGGGGTACATGAGGGGGTAGGTTGACCCATTTATTTTGTCGACAGTGTAAATCCGGCAAAAGGACACGGACCACGGGTGGAACAGAGGGTGAGAGCAGTTGTAATGATAAACGCTTGTAATTCAAACCTCATGTTCACCTGCGGCGTTCGCATTTTAGTCGAAAAACTGTCTATATAGCAGTTGGTGGAAAAATAGCACCGCTCCTCGCATGGAACTATCGATGAAAAGACACAGCAATTGGACTCTGTTGCAAACTGTTGCAACAGATGAATGGTGGAGTGTCGGCGTTAAGCGTTAAAATCAACAAAACAATGTGGTGCTTAGGCGAAAAAACTCCAGAAAACACTCGTTAGCTCAATTCAAGCTTTTCAAATGAGAAGCAATAATGACGACTTATATAATGCGCGATTGGGGTCGTTGTCTTACCTTTTGATGGATACCGTTTCAATGAATTACTATTCGCTATAGATATTTGAGCACTATATATTCACCCTCATGTAGGTATCTGTCCATGTTGGGTACTATTATCAAGGCGGTAGATTTAAGATAAGCGTTTTTGCAGATCTTGCGCAAAGGAATATTGTAAGGGTTTAATTGTCGTGTGACTTGCTGATCTATAACGTGAACTCCCACAAATGCCCATAGTGGATCTTTTTCAACCCACTCAGTTTCGGCATTTTTCTTAGAAATTCATGTAGAATTTACATGGGGGTAGTTTTTAATATTTGCTCAAATGTAGGATTAAAGCTGTGCTGCTAAAACTTTTGATATTCTTGAGGGTAAATAAAGACTTGAGGGTAAAAAAAAATTAGGGATTAAAATTAGTTCAGAAAATGACACTGCAAAAAAAAAAAACAAAAAAAACAACAATTACGAAATTCCAATCCCATCAATGTGTCAACCAAGCAATTGTCTTGTACTTTCCCCAAGAAGTTCTGCTATTTCTATCAGAATCTGGTCATAATACCAGAATTTCCTCAAAACTCTTAAAAACTTTGGAACGAATACCAGAATTCCGGAAACAAAATCGCAGAAATTTCTTCGGTTGACGTATCATATCACTGTGTGTCTAGTAATCTTTTGTTTCAGGACAAATGTGGATTTTGAAATGTCATCTAATTAAATTACAAACTCGTACTTAAAATATTGTATTAGTTATCAGTTTATGTGCAGTTTATGTTTACATGTTTACTTAATCAACCAAGATAATCAGATTCAATTTGCCACTCAAATACAGTATCCATTTAGCCGAAAGATACAGGGTTGAATATGATCCAACGCACAGAAAAAACAGAAAAAAACGCTTTGGTAGCGCTGACAAAACCTTTGGTAGAAAAGTGACACAGCAAAAGACTTTAGTTGAGCCAACCAAAGGTTCTTTACGCTTAACTAAAGAGATTTTGCTGGGTGAATAAAACATTTGGTTGACCCAACTAAAGTCTTTTGCTGGGTCATTTTTCTACCAAAGGTTTTGTCAGCGCTACCAAAGTGTTTTTTTTTCCCTTTTTTTCTGCGGGTGGCATCAGATAGTGATATTTTCGTCAGCTGATCTTAAAGTTCAGGAGTGAATTAAAGTATTTCTTACTGCACGCTTCGTCAGTTTTTAATCAATTCACCATGTAATCGATGCTTAAAATTACTCAAACAAAAGTTTGTAATAAAGCGAATTTTCACGATCGAATATATTCACTTTTTCGAGCAGATTCGTTGCCAACCTTGCATGAGAACAACGGGTAACGCCATATTCGAGAAAATTAAAGTAGGTTTTTTCGATGTGTTTGGGACATTGATGGCATCAATTCGATTTTGAATTCACCTCCGGACTTGAATTCAAATCGAATGGATGCCATCGGTGCCTCGAAAACACCAACTTGGTCTGAAAGTTATAACCGGAGGGAATTTAGCTCCGTCGGTTAGGTTGGTATTGTTAATTATATTCGATCGCAAAAATTCGCTTATAGAATCATCATGAAACCTCTTTATCGGAAATGTTTGCGCGATCAAATTAAATGATAAATATAGTATAATTAATTGCTTTTTTAAACAATAAACAAGGGGAGTGAGAACCGACAGGACAGTTATGAATCAAATTGCTTTTATTTCTGAATGCATTATCATCTCGTCGCTTTCCCGAATTGGAAGCGGGAAAATATTCATTATTTAAATATACACTCGGTTTTTCGGAGTGAATGAGACTGCCACCGGTGTTCAACCAACCATCAAACGGCTGCACCAACTAACCATCCAAGGCAGAAATATTTGATCGCGACGAAAGCTGAAAATTTTCTGCACGTCTGATGATTTCCCTCGCGATTCATTTACTTTTAGTGCCTAAAAGAGTCGACTTTTCTGCTGCGCGCATGAAAATAGTCCCGCAGTCCTGCACGTTAAACGCTTTGTAAACACTCATTTGAAAGCGAGTCCTTTCCTCCGCACACAGCTTTACACAATTCAAACCAATGTGTGAGTGGAAACGACCGGGTTCTCCTGAGAAACGGTTTTAAAGAGAGAGGGAAAAAAAGTTGTTTACAGCTCGAAAAATTTTCCCGGGCTGAACCAAGCACTCGCCCCTTGTGAAATTCATTTTTTATGTATCATTAACGAAATTAGGGTGGTAGACTGCAATAAAGAGGAACGCTTGATACAATGAGTGTAAGTTTTAATTAATTCAAATAATATCTGAGATCTCTCCCTTGCGCCTCATGGCAGGTCTCTCTTTGCGAAAAGATCAGCGGGGAGGGTGGACTTGAGTTTAACAACGGACGGCGCAAAGAGGACAGAAACTCAAATTTTTCCGGACACTTTTTTAGGGCGGGGAATTTAAAACGTTTCATTATTGTTCTTTATATTTAGCGAAATACCATGATATCCAACTCGTTTTAAGCTACAAAATGAATTATTGCGAGGACCATGGTTCCAGAGCGGGCCTGTCTCCTTTTGCGTTAATTTTTTTCGAAATCGAGTTATTGGCGAAAAACGAATCTCCGTATATCTACTTTGATTGTACTGTGTATCCAGACTTAAAAACATTTAACAGGTGAAAGCAGTCTTGCGCATGCTTATTGTCTCTTTGAGAGACAATATGTTTCCCAAAATTGATGGTCTGTACCGCAGTCTCCACGACTTAATCTTATGAGAGGCTTTTCTTTGTTTACTCAAAATTCGACTGCGTTGAAAAGTGATTCTTTACTAACGCTGCTCTTTACTGCTAGTACTTTTCATTTTTGTGGATGATGAAAAATGCTGTCCAGAAAAAGCCACACTTTCATCCACTGAGTGACGAGTGTGATATGGCTACGCCTTACCGTAGCAAAGAACATTCTCCGTCGTTATTGCCAGCTCAGAAGGCGCAAATAGAAGCTCGTGCATAGGAAAATTCCGAGAATACTACAATGTACAATCTAGTTTTCCACCGCTTATTTCGGTTTTAGCAGATGTGTGACGTCACGTAGAGTATCGCGTTGTGTTGGATTATCTACGACGAAAGTAAAGGTTCGTCGGTCCCGCCAGCGAAGTGTCTCATAGGCAACACACGTTACACATATATTTCCATTTATTCGCTTGAACTGATATGTGCAAAGCTTATTGCCTCGACGACATTTTGCAGGCGAAACTGCATATCACATGGGTTTTTCAGAGAATTACTTTTCATGTGAGCATATTAAGCTTGCTCTTGCGAGGTATAATAAAGAATATTCAGGAGAGGGCGTGAGGGGGTGAGAGGATCATAAGAGATTTAGGTTTCTAACTAAATTCGTCCCATTTGTTGGGGGACTTTACGTATGTACGTCCAATTTTTCCATGTTTTTTCTTCATTATGGGCTCATTTGGAAAATGCCTTTTTATTTGGGTCCCATTTCCATTTAAACTTTGAATGCTGATTATTTTTAAGTCATGGCGAGCGATTCAAAGTGGCTCTTAATTTCTTTTAAAGCAGCTCCTAACTTGAGGAGGGGTCATTTTTGCAAAAAATTACACTGCAAAAAATTGCTTATTTTTAGGTGAACAATCCATCTCTGCGAATAAAAAAAACACACGTGCCATTTGAACGTATCGAGAAACATAAATTTGGCAGTTTTGGAGGGGGCCGTTTTTCGGGGCCGGCAATATTTTTCCTGAATTCTTTGGAGTACATGAGCAAAAGTTTGTCAGGATTTCCGTATCTCGACGCGCCGGCACCGTTCGCGATAAAAAGATAGTGGATGGGTGGTCTGAAACACCCCGTACAATTAAATTGAGCGAAATTTCCTCAAATTTTCAATGCCTCAGTAAGTACAGGCCAATTTTTTTTTAGATTATAATTCCACAAGACTCTTTGTTGAATGTCGTCTATTATGTGGAACTTTGAGACAGAAAAGGTATGCTTGTCATCTGTAAATCCCCCCTCCCCTTTCGACTGTACATTAAATGTGTGGTGGATGAAGGGAGACACTTTTTTTGTGAATATAGAGGGAGGCTGGTGCATGCTATGCATGTCTACCTTGATTTTTTCCACCTGGAAACAGGGTAAAAAGTAGTTCGTGATACCGAGTGAATATAAATCAGATCATTGTTTCAGCCCCAACAAAAAGTCATAAATATTCATGTCTCCACCTCTTGAAATTGAGTCGCAAATATTATTCAGAATGAAATTAAGAAGCCCTCTGCTGTGAGCTTTTTGCAGTGGGATCGTCTGTCATAGAGCCTTATAATTAGTTTATTTGTCTCTCGACAGTTCTCTTAGTTGGGAAACACATGAACGGATCGAACTGTACCCTAGAATTAGAGGAGAATTTGAGATTCATTTTCATGATAGCTCTGCAAAAAGCATTGAAAAAATCTCTATCAAATAATTACTTTTGTTCAGAAAGTTCTAAAAAAATAACTTTGTTTAAATCAATAATTCTATAGTTTTGTTCAGTGACAAGAACAAATAAAGCGGATGACATTAGGGGATGTGTTTAAAGTAGTTATTATAGGACAATTCAACGTAAGAACTTTTAATAAAGCTGCATAGAAAATTAGAAAATATTGCAAAGTAATGAATGCATCAAAATAGAACATGCAACGTTTGGATGCTATGTTACATAAACGCTAAAAACGTTGTGTATAGTGTACAGTGAGAGATGTTCAAAATTGACTTTTATTTAAAATGATGATATAATGAAATAACTCGAGTGGATTTTGATAGTTTTTAATGAGTATCGTTGTTTGTGAGGAATTTGTGCGTTCGGATTAATGTGTAATATTGCTGTATAACAAAACTACGCAACAAACCAACTGGCATGGTATCATTTCAGTGGCGGCTCGTGCAATATGTTAACAATGTCATCCCTCCATTTGATTGTATGTAAAACAATCGATTCGAAAGTGGAGCAGTGCTTCACCAACAATCGATTGTTAAACATAGATTCAAATGGAGCGCAGGCATTGTTGCCAGATGGTACGAGCTGCTACTGTATCATTTGTTAGAATCATTCGACGAACAACTGCTTGACGGGCGTGCATATTTCTTCATAATAAGTACTTGTAAATCATAATTTTACAAAAATGTAACTAAATATCATCAACGTATATAAATATACTTTCTGCATGTAGATCGTTCGTTACTGTATTCATATTTTAAGATTTACAGAGAGTGATTAATGGTCTCAGCTCGGCGCCCCCCCCCCCTCACATGACAATTGGATAGAACGACGAACATTCTTCTTTTCTCTTTAGGATTGGACGTTAACTCGCTTCAAAGGCCAAAAGCTCGACTGCATATTTCAGTTCCTGACAATGAAGATTTAACAACAGGGTTATCGATCGACGCGCGATCACAATCGGGTGCCTTGAATATATACATACAGGGTGTCCGGTAAGTCCCGGAACGGCTGCACCATTTCTTTATTTACGCAGATAAAAAAACCAAACTTTGGGAATGTTCCTAGATAAATAAAAACTACTTTTGGGGGGGGGGGGGGGGCAAAAATTTTTGGGCGCCCCTCCCGGGGGGCGGGGCGCCCCTAACTTTTTTTTTCAAATGGCAACCCCTTTCTTGTGATACCTCATGCGAAAGAGGGTAAAAAACTGAGCATTTTGGCGCAAACCGCATGTCGATATCTCTTTTAGTATTCGAGATATCGAACTTCAAAATCTATGGAAACCCATTTTAAAAAATCATAACTCTTATTCAGAAAGTCGCTATTTAAAAAACTAGGGGTCTAAACTACTCTACATAACAAGCTCTTTCCAGGGAAAAACACCTCTGCCCAAAAAAATTAACTTACAGTTATTGGTTTTTTTCCCGCCAAAATGTTTTAAAAAATTTTGGCGGGAAAAGAAAAACAATAACTGTAAGTTAATTTTTTTGGGCAGAGGTGTTTTTCCCTGGAAAGAGCTTGTTATGTAGAGTAGTTTAGACCCCTAGTTTTTTAAATAGCGACTTTCTGAATAAGAGTTATGATTTTTTAAAATGGGTTTCCATAGATTTCGAAGTTCGATATCTCGAATACTAAAAGAGATATCGACATGCGGTTTGCGCCAAAATGCTCAGTTTTTTACCCTCTTTCGAATGAGGTATCACAAGATAGGGGTTGCCATTTGAAAAAAAAAAAGTTAGGGGCGCCCCCGCCCCCCCGGGAGGGGCGACCAAAATTTTGACCCCCCCAAAAAGTAGTTTTTATTTATCTAGGAACATTCCCAAAGTTTGGTTTTTTTATCTGCGTAAATAAAGAAATGGCGCAGCCGTTCCGGGACTTACCGGACACCCTGTATATAGGCAACGATCGGTGCATGGAAATTATTTGCAGCTGTAATGACTGAAAGGGGGTGCAAAATTTTCACAATGCTCAATTCGTTCACGCTAATGATAAAAACGAGGAGTTCAGTGTACACAAGTAGTGTTGCCAAATCAATCATGACAAACGTAGAGAAATGAACCCTTTTCAATACCTCGCCCAATATTCATTTTCGTAGCTCGATCTATCATTGACAGCAAAAGCTACTCCAAATTTTCAACATTGACAAAATAAAACCTCGTTGAGAGCCTTCAATCACCGGGATAGGCAACATGAACACCACGAAGAAGGAATAGTTGACTACCCACTAAAGAGCGAGTTGTAGATCTGCGGGCCGATCATTTACTTCATCGTTAAACCGATCGTTAAGATTATCTATGAGTGATTCTATTGGTCGAAAATTGTAAAACTTGGCCGTTGCTATGGTAACAATCCTTAAGCGTCTCGTTTTATAAAGGCTAATTATGAGTCACCTTTAAATAGCGGACCGATGGTTACCATAGCAATGGCCAAGTTTTACAATTTTCGACCAATAGAATCACTCATAGACAGTTTTAACGATCGGTTTAACGATAAAGTAAATGATCGGCCCGCAGATTTCTTCTATGGTAGTAGAAAGGATAAAGTGCTTTAGTACGTAAGTACATTCTATGACTTTTGCCACCCGATTTCATCAGACTGAAACTACTGAAACTACTCATCAATAAGTAAGTGGACATGGAATTTAATAATGTATTGGATCGACCTCGACTGCAAGTGAACTTCCAAACTTGAATACATGAAATATCGCTTATATTATCTTCTGGGTTTTCTGGTGTGCGCAGAAGATTATAAAAGAATGCAGCAACTGTTTACCAAACGAAACATACATAATTTTGAAGCTACGCAGGTCGATGTTCATATACACAAAGTGGTCCTGTCTTTAAGTATTATCTATTAGATAATTTTAGTAGAACGACATACCTTATTGATTGCCGTCGAGAGACTATTGGCTCCAAACACACCCTGGGTTCAAATAACTATTCCATAAACGCACTTTTGAAAGGATATTTGGGTTATTAATACGACAGATTAATGTGACCTTTAATTTGCGATAGTGAATTTTATCGCCACGAAAATGCTTGTACCGAGACTGATAAACTGCTGAAATCAAGGATATTTTAAGATTTTTCGCAAATTTCACAAAAGGAGAGAGAGTATCGACCAGGGCTGCCGTTTTGCATATAATCAATGCTATTTTTCAATTCACCGATGATTCCACCGGTTGAGAAAAGGTTACACAGTTCAGTTCAAATCATGGCTGTAATGCACGAAAGTACTCTGATCTGTAATCTTTCCTTAATCGGTGGAAACTCCGTTGATTAATTAAAATATCCGCAAGTTTTTTAAAGTCATCGACGACTCCACCGGTTGAGAAAATATTACAGGTACGAGTATTTTAGTTCATTACAGTCGTATGCTCTGAACTGAACTTTGTAACCTTTTCTCAACCGGTGGAATCATCGGTGAATTGAAAAATAGCATTGATTATACGCAAAACGGCAGCCCTGGTATCGACATGTCATGAAAAAGTTGACATATGACAAACGAGCTTTATTTATTTCTTAGCTTTTCATACACCCGTGCTGCGACTTTTCCGATACGCTCAATACGAAGGAGCTAGGAACCAGGGCTGCCGTTTTGCGTATAATCAATGGTATTTTTAAATTCACCGATGATTCCACCGGTTGAGAAAAGATTACACAGTTCAACTCAGTGCATGACTATAATAAACTAAAATACTCGCATCTGTAATCTTTTCTCAACCGGTGGAGTCGTCGATGACTTGCGGATATTTTAATTAATCAATGGAGTTTCCACCGATTGAGAAAAGGATACAGATCAGAGTGTCTTCGTGCATTACAGTCATACACTGAACTGAAGTGTGTAATCTTTTATCAACCGGTTGAATCATCGGTGAATAGAAAAAATATCATTGATTATACGCAAAACGGCTGCTCTGCTAGGAACAGGCACGATACGGAAACATTGTGACGCGGCTTTTAAACCACTGATGAAAATCCTTCCGCGAGAGAGGGAGATTGAAGTGATGCGATCGGACAAGCGAGAAGCGGCGACAACATTCACTCGTGCCGTATTTCAATTTGCTGATTGTTGACTAATGACTATATGCTCGGGACGGTTCTATTCAATGTTAGCCGGCCGGTCGGCCGGTGAGCACAGGGTATCAACTTAAACTCAATAGTCAAAAATAATGTTCAGTTTATTTTAATACGGATGAGTCTATTCATAATATGTCTGTTGCAAGCGTTTGCTTCGGATGAATAGAGTGTCGCTGGCTCGATGTGTCGTCGGCCCGCACTGCTATGAAAACTCGTAGCAAAAAAAAAATAAAATAAATTGTAGGGAAATACTACTGTTCAGTATAGTTTAGTTTGTTTACTTTTTTATCAGAGGCTGTTATGTAACCAGTGGAAAACTCCACTGATTATATAACAGTCCAAACCAGTTACATAAGTTGTTTGTTTACTTTTATGATTACATAACACCCTCACCAACCTTAGTATAAATAGAACCCCACAGCCAGTGAAAAGTCAGTCATCTAGTAGGACTCGAATCCTCAAAACCTACTTCCTCTTGCACGCTGGACTAAAGCTGCGCTTTCCTACCTTTCCACTTGCACGCTGGACTAAAGCTGCGCTTTCCTACCTTTCCACTTGCACGCTGGACTAAAGCTGCGCTTTCCTACCTTTTTCCACTTGCACGCTGGACTAAAGCTGCGCTCTTCTCAAAACCTATTCCCACTTGCACGCTGGACTAAAGCTGCGCTTTCCTACCTTTATCCACTAGCACGCTGGATTATAGCTGCAATCGCTTACTACTCGCTCAAAGGCTATAATAGCTCATCTCTCACGTTCAAAGGCTACAATAGCTCACTTCTCAAATCGTAAGGCTATAATAGCTCATCTCTCACGTTCAAAGGCTATAATAGCTCACTTCTCAATTGTCAGGCTATATTAGCTCACATCTCGCTCTTAAGGCTATAATAGCTCATCTCTCACGTTCAAAGGCTATAATAGCTCACTTCTCAATTGTCAGGCTATATTAGCTCACATCTCGCTCTTAAGGCTATAATAGCTCATCTCTCACGTTCACAGGCTCTAAGTTCACTTCTCGTTATTAAGGCTCTCGTAGCTCAAGTATCTCTTTACTCTATAATTTCAGTTATTTTAAACAGTATGAATTTAATTTGCTCAATGATGATAAACTCGCGAGACCCTGGCGTCACTCCGAATATCTGAGAGCCCCTTTAAACCCTAGGTTTAGCCACTAAACTTTACATGGTCCTCCGGGCCGGATACAACCTTTATTTGAGTTGTGTTCGCTCTTAATAATAAAATAGGAAAACTAGCGCTAATTAACAGTTTATTACTCCTGATTCAAAAAGTTACATATTTTGAAGTTAAAACTAAATTTAAGTTGTACCTAGCTTTAAGTATATCATTACTAGAATTTAGCTTAAGACCAATCGATCAAAATGAGTTCACTATCAGTACTTCAAGCGAACTTAGAAAAGTATTTTGAAAGACTACAACGAGTCTTCGACAGATCTAAAACACTTGAGGAAGACGACTTAGCAGAATTCATTGTGTTATGCCAAAAATTAGACGACAACTACAAATCTTTCGAGGAATACGCCGAAAAGATCATGGAAATAAAAGTTAGCAAAGCAGTTAAGCAGG
This sequence comes from Trialeurodes vaporariorum, assembly GCA_011764245.1. Lineage (NCBI taxonomy): Eukaryota > Metazoa > Arthropoda > Insecta > Hemiptera > Aleyrodidae > Trialeurodes > Trialeurodes vaporariorum. The sequence goes on along the minus strand of VMOF01000024.1, from coordinate 15,874,791 downwards.
AAGATATAGAAGCTGCCAAAACATCGTTTCAGAAAAGATGCATAGCGTACGATGAGATGTACAACGAAGTTTCAGTAGCGCTGGACAAATGCAAGAAGATTGTCGATAAAACAGTTAACGCTAAACTTCCTAAGTGTAATTCAGTCAAACTTCCAAAAATTCCTCTGCGACAATTTGACGGCTCAATTCAAAACTGGTCACTTTTCTACGAAAATTTCAAAATCCTCATTCATGAAAACGCCAGTCTCTCACCTGTTGAAAAATTTCACTACCTCAATTCATCTCTGTCAGGCCACGCTTTAAGCATTGCAAAAAATTTACCAATCACTGCAGATAATTACACCATCGCCTGGGACAGCCTCTTTTCCCGATATCAAAGCAATCGGACCCTAGGAACGCACATGCTTGAAGTGATCTTAAACCAGCCTACTATACAGACAGGGACAGCTGCCTCTCTTTCAACATTAGTCAGCGTCTTAAACGATTCTACAGCATCTTTGAAAGCACTCAAAATAAAAGATTTGGACGACTTCATACTTCTACACGTTGGATTGAAAAAGTTACCTGTGTACTTACGAAGAACATTTGAAACCCAAAACGTAAAAACAAAGATTCCTCCCTTTAAAAAAATTTGATAGAATTTCTTAGAGAACAAATCAAAATAGCTGAGTTCGTAAACGTTCCGAAACTACATGAGCCATCTACATCAACCCATAAATCGTCAAATTACCTCATAAATCAAGAGTCTGGTGCAAAAAGTAACGAAGGTTGCCCTGTGTGTAAGGAACATCATCCAATATTCTGGTGTGGAAAATTTTAAAAACCAGCCGGTCGAAGATAGAACAGAGCTTATTAAACAACTAAAACGCTGCTTCAACTGTCTGTCACAATCCCACAGGTCACACCAATGCAAAAGTAAATTTTCTTGTCGTAACTGTGGGGAACGGCATCACACATTGCTTTGTCCCAGCTCAAACAAATTTTCAGCAACCGTAACAACAAATGAAACTCTCACCAATGAGAGCGATCAACCTGCAGAGGTAAACTTCACAGCTAATGTCCAAAATCCAACTTTTAACGGTACATGTTTTACAACTCTTCTCGGAACAGCTCTAGTAGAAGTTGAAGATTCTGAAGGACACTTTCAAACGGTCCGAGTAGTGATTGACTCTGGAGGAATGTCAAATTTTATCAGCGAAGAATGTGCTCATCGACTTCAACTTAAAATTTCACCAGATAGTACAAACATATCAGGTCTAGCCGATCAGAACGTAGAAAACCTAGGCTCTGCGAAATGTTCTCTAAAACCTCGATATTCCATGAACCCGAAGCTACTCGTAAATGCTATAGTGATATCAGTTATAACTAATCGACTTCCATCAAGTGAACTAACCCCTGATGTCAAGCGACATTGGGAACATTTAGATTTGGCCGATCCATACTTTGATAAAATCAATAAAGTCGACATGTTGATCGGAGCCGAACTTTTTCCTTATATTTACACTGGACGCAAACAGATTACCAACGATAAAGGAAGCGCATTGTTAAGTATCTATGGCTGGATAATAACTGGAAAGGTTCGCACAACCAAGACTGCTTCTAAAAAATCAAGTTTTCTCACGATAGAAGACAAATCTCTTAAGGATGTTCTTGTAAAATTCTGGGAAACAGAAGAGCCATCTCCAGTGAAAATAATTAATCCTGAAGATGAAATAAGTGAGGAAATATTCCAGAAAGAATATTACAGAGATGATACAGGGCGATATGTAGTACCCTTGCTTCTAAAAACAGACACTCCTGCGTTGACAGGCTCATATCATTTAGCTAAGAAAAGGTTGTTAAACACAGAACAAAAACTTCAAAGAAATCCTCAACTGAAAACAGCGTACTCTGAATTTTTACAGGAATATGAAAACCTTGGCATATGGTAGAAGTCAAATCTCAAGAGATCGCAGAAAATTACATTCCGCACTCAATCGTAGTTCGTTTGTCTATTTTATCAACTCAACATAGAGTAGTCTTTGACCCATCTATGACATCCATGAGTGGGGTCTCATTGAATCAAGTGTTATATACAGGACCAAAATTGCAAACCGATATCACTGAAATTATTCTAAGGTTTAGAACCCACAAAATAGCATTCACGTCTGACATATGCAAAATGTTCCGACAGATCCTAATTAGGCCTCAAGACCGGAAATTCCAGCATATCCTCTGGAGAGACGATGTAAATGCTCCTATCAAAGACTTTGAACTTTCGACAGTTACTTACGGCACTACTTCAGCCCCGTACCTTGCCAACCGCACGATCAAACAACTCATTTTTGATCATAAGGATCAGTTTCCAATCGCTTACAAAATTCTATCAAAAGTATATTCGTTGACGACATTCTTTCTGGGTCTGATTCTCTGGAAGGAGCCATTGTTGCCAGAAATGAATTAATTCAAATAATGCAAAAGGGTTGCTTTGAGCTGAAAAAATGGTCAAGCAGCAACTCAGAAGTATTGAAAGGTTTAAATGAATCTGAAATCGCTTTACCAAAAATGTACGTCGAGTTAAACCAAAATGAAGCAAAAACCCCTTTGGACTGCTAGGCCTTCGATGGTCCCCTAAAACTGATAATTTCTCGTATAATGAAGTAGAGTTCAGTAAAACAGTAACTAAAAGATCAATCCTGTCAAACATTGGGCGAATATTTGACCCAGTAGGTTGGATCACACCTATAGTACTCGGAGCAAAGATAATTATTCAACGCCTATGGATTTCAGGATTAAATTGGGATGACCCTATCTCACCTGAATTGGAAAAGGCATGGCTCTCAATCCTAGATCAACTACCATTGCTGACAAAACTGCAGATACCAAGACAAATCTTTAACACTGAAGACAAATCGGTCATGCTCATCGGCTTCTCCGATGGCTCTCAAATTGGCTATGGCGCTTCGATTTACATAAGAGCTTCAACAGATACTGGATTTAAGACAAATTTATTTATTGCTAAGTCAAAGGTAGCTCCAACCAAGCCTCTAACTATCCCACGGATGGAACTATGTGGTGCTGAGCTTTTGACAAAGACAATGAAAGTTGCTCTAACATCTCTAGAAAGTACAGATTATACGGTAAAAAGATTATCGCTCTAACCGATTCCACAACAGTTTTAAGTTGGTTAACTACACCTCCATATAAATTAAAAACATATGTCGCAAATAGAGTAGTAAATATAACGGATTCAATTTCTACCGATTGTTGGGCACATGTTGCATCTCAAGACAATGCTGCAGACATAGCCTCTCGGTCTTCTCTACCGAAAGACCTTGTAAACAACAACTTGTGGTGGACAGGCCCAAAATGGCTCCAAGAACCAATTGAAAAATGGAAAATTTCACCAATACATTCAATCCAAAATAGCGATCTGCCTGAGTTAAAATCTGAGTCCAAAACCTTTGTGGGTACAAATAATACTGAAGATTTCTGGGAAAAATACTCATCACTATCTCAAGCCCAACGTATTATTGCTTGGTGTCTCAGATTTATAACCAATTCAAAGCGAGCTGTCGCTCAGAAAAAGAGGAAAATGAAGTAGATGATAGAAGAGACGGTCCTTTAACCCCCCTGGAACTTGAAACAGCCCTCATTAAATTGACAAAAAAGGCTCAAGAAGAAAACTTCATGGAAGACTTGAATGCTCTGAAAAATAAAAAGGCGGTTAGTCAGCGTTTAGCAAATCTCAATCCATTTATTGATCCCCTCGGAGTCTTAAGGGTGGGGGGTAGGCTTGCTCATTCAAAACTTTCTTCAGACAACAAGCACCCTGCTATACTTCCCAAAAATTGTTTTTTTTTCTAAATTACTCATAGTATACTATCACAGACTTCATTTACATGCTGGTCCACGTCTCCTACAAAGCATAATTTCTCAGCGATTTTGGATCCTATCAGCGCGACGTTCAATCCGATTTCAACTCCATAGATGCATAAAATGCTTCCGAGCTGCCCCACACAATCAATCACCTCAAATGGGAAACCTTCCTCAAGCTAGAATTGTCCCAGCAAGATGTTTTCTTAAAGTCGGAGTCGACTTTGGAGGCCCATTTTTAATTAAGGAAAGTAAGCGCAGAAATGCGAAATTCCATAAAGCTTACATAAGTTTATTTGTTTGCATGGCCACCAAGGCAATTCATTTAGAATTGGTCTCTGATTTAAGCACTGAAGCTTTTCTAGCAGCTTTCGATCGATTTTTTTCTCGTCGGGGATTGTGCCAAGACGTATTCTCAGACTCAGGTACCAACTTCATCGGTGCTCGAAATCATATGTGTGAACTCTATGAACATCTCAAACTCAAAGAAAATGAAGAGAAAATCATAAATAAATTAGCAGAGAAAAATATACATTGGCACCTAAATCCACCTTCAGGTCCACATTTTGGCGGCTTATGGGAGGCTGGAATAAAATCAGTGAAGTACCATCTCACAAGAGTGATTGGAGATCAACATCTGACATTTGAAGAATTTTCTACAATTCTAACAAAAATAGAGGCAATTTTAAACTCAAGGCCACTGTGCGCTACTTCAGCAGATATTGAAGAGTTAGATGCATTAACACCAGCACATTTCCTCATTGGAGGCCCACTTTTAAGCCTCCCCGAGTATGATTGGACCCTAACTCCAGAAAACAGATTGTCAAGGTGGCAGTTACTTCAAAAAATGGCCCAACATTTCTGGAAAAAATGGTCTCTTGAGTACTTAAATACTTTGCAACAAAGAAACAAGTGGACAAAAAACACAGACGCTTTAACAATACATGATCTAGTTTTAATCAAAGATGACAATGCACCACCACTATCATGGAAGCTAGGCCGTATCACAAATTTACACCCAGGAACTGATAACATCGTTCGGGTAGCTACAGTCAAAACAATGAACTCTGTTTTGAAAAGACCGGTCGTGAAACTTTACCGATTGCCGCTTGATCGGCCCGCCGCTGCCGCCGCGAACACGGAGCCGGAACCGGTTTTCCGCAAGACAAAGTGAGATGCGCACGCACAGTTCAAAGGGCATCTGAGCAGATCACCGAAAGTTCGCCGGAAAGTGTCACCGCTAAAATTTTCTCTTCATTCTCGATCAAGTTCGCTTCGGATATCAAGTGTACCTACCTACTTGCGATTTCTAATCAAATAAGTATAAACCTCCTTTTTAACCAGTTTTGCTTTACTTACTTTCGCTTTTGAACAATTTTTGCTTTCTTAAACGCTTTTTTGCACTTTGCTTATTTTTCGTTTGCTTGCTTATTACCTTGTACTATTTTGCACGTATTAATAAATAAATTTACTTTAATAATGAATACTATGCACGAAGCCCTTGCCGCACTTATGTTTGGCGAATGTATAAACAGCAGTGTGATTAACAAATATTTAAAATTGCTGAACGATCGCGTAATTTCGAACCCTGATTTACCGAAAAGTTTATCTTTGGACTCATTCTTTTTGCCGTGCTTTAACTTACGCGGTATTCACAGTGCGAAAAAATATTTGCACAACAAAGATATTGATACTCTAGACTTTCTATTGGTCCCTGTCCACGACGAAAGTAGGTCTCATTGGTCCCTGTTAGTTGTAGACTTGCGATGCCGACTTGTAATTTTATTCGACAGTATTTACAACGACGAGGCCGCGATAAAATGGTTGACTACCATAAAGAATTTCCTGCTGCAGTTTTTGCCAAAATCCTATGAAGTTGAACTTTGGAACTATTATTCCGCAGTGGCGCCGCAGCAAAACAATGGGGTTGACTGCGGACCGTACATTCTCCTATTCGCAGAAGCTATCACAAGAAGAGCCCAAATCACAATCCCCACAAAATTCTCATCAAGCAGCGCTCTACGCTACGAGTTAAACCACCAGATAATCTCAGAAAAGATAAGCCACATCTCTGCCGCCGAAACAGAACTTGCCAGGCCGACAACTTACGTATACCCACCTCGGCAACTATTCGCACCACTAGCGCCACCGGAAACACCAACCACACCCGCACCCACCAAGGTCATCGCGTGCATCGATCTCGATCTCGATCTCGAAGAACAACCAACAGCAATCAACACGAACACTGAATCCAAAGAAAACACAGAAGAGGAAACTGAAGAAATCACCATAGAAAACATTATGGCCATGCAAAAGTACCTGATGACCACCAGCATAAAAAAACGGCCACAAAGATTCGTCCTCACATACAAAAGTGGAAAGAAACAAAGATTTTATCCAAGTGAAATCCAGAAAATATTAAATTCACTGTCTAAGTGAAACAAATATAAATTATTAAATCATTCCAAATCTCATTCTCATAATGCATGAAATTTCATCTTGCTTTTTTACTTTCTCATTTTAATAGGGTTTTTGCGCTCAAATTACTCTCCTCTATTTTAGTCTCTAATCTACTCTATTACCTATTTTGTACAAGAATACAATTTTATTTTTTGTGTGTCTAAATTTTTTGTTCCAATCCTTTCAAAAAAAATTGGTGGGGGGTATGTTCAGTATAGTTTAGTTTGTTTACTTTTTATCAGAGGCTGTTATGTAACCAGTGGAAAACTCCACTGATTATATAACAGTCCAAACCAGTTACATAAGTTGTTTGTTTACTTTTATGATTACATAACACCCTCACCAACCTTAGTATAAATAGAACCCACAGCCAGTGAAAAGTCAGTCATCTAGTAGGACTCGAATCCTCAAAACCTACTTCCTCTTGCACGCTGGACTAAAGCTGCGCTTTCCTACCTTTTCCCCTTGCACGCTGGACTAAAGCTGCGCTTTCCTACCTTTCCACTTGCACGCTGGACTAAAGCTGCGCTTTCCTACCTTTCCACTTGCACGCTGGACTAAAGCTGCGCTTTCCTACCTTTTTCCACTTGCACGCTGGACTAAAGCTGCGCTCTTCTCAAAACCTATTCCCACTTGCACGCTGGACTAAAGCTGCGCTTTCCTACCTTTATCCACTAGCACGCTGGATTATAGCTGCAATCGCTTACTACTCGCTCAAAGGCTATAATAGCTCATCTCTCACGTTCAAAGGCTACAATAGCTCACTTCTCAAATCGTAAGGCTATAATAGCTCATCTCTCACGTTCAAAGGCTATAATAGCTCACTTCTCAATTGTCAGGCTATATTAGCTCACATCTCGCTCTTAAGGCTATAATAGCTCATCTCTCACGTTCAAAGGCTATAATAGCTCACTTCTCAATTGTCAGGCTATATTAGCTCACATCTCGCTCTTAAGGCTATAATAGCTCATCTCTCACGTTCACAGGCTCTAAGTTCACTTCTCGTTATTTAAAGGGTCTCGTAGCTCAAGTATCTCTTTACTCTATAATTTCAGTTATTTTAAACAGTATGAATTTAATTTGCTCAATGATGATAAACTCGCGAGACCCTGGCGTCACTCCGAATATCTGAGAGCCCCTTTAAACCCTAGGTTTAGCCACTAAACTTTACAACTACCCCACGAACACTTTCTCACATCAAACATAATCTAGAAGGGAAACCCCCAGACCCCCTTTTATAACTCTGGGGGAGACGCTCAGACGCCCCAGACCCCCTTTGCATGATATTCTGGGGGAAACCCCTAGACTTCCCTTGAGGGGCTAATTTCATAGTGGTTGCAGAATGTTTTTGCAAAGTTTAATCGAAATTCAAACAGCTGTATTTGAAATATTTCGATTTTTCCCTATATTTTTCCTATTTTTTCCTATTTTACCCATTTCCCCATTGACTTTAATGGAAACCTTCATAACTATTAACTGACAATTTACAACTTAGAAAAAATAAAAAAAGGCACTCCGAAGACTATTAAAAGCAACTTTTTGCAAAATTTGGATGCATATGGACCATTGGTTCAAAATTTATGCTAGGATACAGACAGACCGCAGACATCTGCGCCATCTCAATACTTTCTCAATGTCTAACTTTGTTAGCGGGAGAAAGTAAAAATAAACCGCTGGTGCAGTGACGTGCAATTTGACAAAGTTGTATGTTGTCCATTTAAATGTATGTAAAAGGTTGAATGCGAAGGTGTTCACCGAACACCCACTAGTCCGATCTTTTTCATGGGTTCAAATGGACGAATTGCAACGTTGGCAAATTGAACGCTACGCCACTGTATCGTCACACAGGCAAATATGCTGGAGTAATATAGTTTTGGAAAACTATATTAGGAATATGATGGTAATTGAAGAATCATCAGGGTTAATGCATTTAACTGCAAGTTGACAACGCACATTGAAGTTATTCTATTGGTGATTTGGATATCAATTATTCAGGCTTTCCTTTCTACGGTACATGAAAGGTTTTAACCAAATTTTAACCATTTTGTGTCTTACACAGTTAATTTACAGACGTGCATTTGAAATATTCGTGTAAAGTTGCTAAAATTCGTGTATGTTGTGACGTCACGACGCGGAATATCTATTTAAATCAATGAATTTTGAGTCAAAATCACATCTATGGAGCTATGCAACCTATTTAGGAACCAAATGCACCATCCTTATTTTCAGCTTACTGAGTACTTCCATTTGCTTGGAAAAAGACACCAAAATTCGACCCATGCAATGGGACTCTTGCAAACTTTTGCTGTGAGTAAATGAATAGTCCAATCAGACATAAGAACCAGTTCGAAAATCACCAAAAACACACAAGAAAAGTCTAGAATTTGGTCATGAACTCGACACATAACTGCTAAAATGTCAAGTTCGTAATGGCGTTTCAACGCAGGTATCATAAGAGATTCCTGTCTAATTTGTCACTTTCTCTAAGGAAACACAGAGATATGTCTCAATGTAGATAGGAATATTCCATGATACTGCGTCATTCCGCCATTAAGCCCGATTCTGAGAGTAAATTTCGCGATTTTTTTTTAGTGTACTCATCGTTATTTTTACAGGTTTTTATGCAAAGAATCAACTCTTCAATCCCCTGTAGCAAAAGTTTTTAAGGGCTCCATTGCCCCATTCTGGACTTTTTAAGACTACGCAAGAAAATAAAGTTTACCAAAAAAATGGGTTCGTATTAAGATTAACAGTCGTACTTATTGGACACCCTGTAAAGTGCAAAAGTCCGCGGATGTGCATCACTCATCGTTTCCGTTCATTGACATCATCCGCATCATTCATCAATTCCATTTCCATCGTCTAACCGCGAAGAGCGACTCGAACACAGCCAGACCCGAAGCGCGGAAAATTTGCGATTGTTTGGAGATTCGAATTCCCTTTGAACTCCTTTTCCATAAGCGAGGGGAGAGGAACGGGGAACCATTTCATGTTAATTTAACCCCATCGGCTATCGTCACCCGCTCGCCCAATTAAAAACCACCTCCGATTTTCCCACCATTCACGGATATAAAATATTCCACGCCCTTTTCATCGTTTTGCACCCTTCAATGTGAAGGGCATCGCTGGGTCGAGTTGCATCAAAGGGTTTAATCAATCATTCAAATCGTTACATTAACCACTATTTTCCACCCGTTCGATTGAACTTTGAAATTTGAAATTTAAATCCTCGGCATTCTCGAAAAAAGCGTAACTGAAAAACTCTGCAGCCTAATAAAAAAATTATAAAACCTATAGTAAATCAATTTAAATTTAAACAACAAAAAAATTAATATATAGATCAGAAACTTCAAAAAGTCAAAAAGTCTTCTGAAAGGGTTTAATCAATCATTCAAATTGTTACATTAACCACCGTTTTCCACCCGTTCGATTGAACATTGAAATTTGAAATTTAAATCCTCGGCGTTCTCGAAAAAAGCGTAACTGAAAAACTCTGCAGCCCAATATAAAAATTATGAAACCTATCGCAAATAACTTTAAATTTAAACAAACAAAATTAATACATGGATCAGAAACTTCAAAAAGTCTTAATATAATTTCGACAGGAAATTCTTATCGTTTGCGACTTTTAAATATACCATACGTACTAATGCCGGTGGCGGATCCAGAAAAATTTTCTAACCCCCCCCCCCCCCCCCCCCCCCTGGATCCGCCACTTACTGGTGGCAAGGTGTGCGATCCGGTAAGATAACGTATTGTCCATTTAAACCAATGAGAAAGGTCGAATTCTTGAGTGTTCGCAGCTCACCTGATAGTTCGATCTTATTCCTGAATTTAAAATTGAGAAACAACGGTGCTAGGTTTCACACTTTGCCACTGTCATATGTATCGTTGCATGCACTACACTAATCTACTATCACTTCTTGTAAAATGAAGAAAATTCAACGGATTGGTAGTTTAACTACACGGCCACTTAGGATACTGAGGTAAAATTATTTCTACTGGAATTGGGAGTACAGGTGGTTGCTCGTGTACAACGTGTCAGATTGGACTGGATTGGATTTTGTCCATCCAAACTGTTTACAATGATTCGATTCTTTGAGAATTGTAGTCCGCCTCCGATAGAATCAATAAGTAAAAGAATCGTTTCTGAGAGAATCAATTTCTCCCGAACCAAAAAATCGGTTTTTTACTGAATGTGTTTCAAGACTGCAGGCACTGAAAAGCTAAATCTAAAAATTCCCACTATAGTACTGATGCATTTTGATAAACTATCAGAACTTTAGTTTTCTTTAAAAAGTTGTCGTCTTACATAAAGACTCAATGGGGCAGTTGTAAGGGTCTGAAATGTTGTGTTTTTTATAAAGTAAATGGAAGTACTCGATGAGCTGAGAACAAAGATGCCTTTGGTTTCTAATTAAGTTAATTTTTCCCGAAGATGAGATTTTGGCCCAAAATAAATTGTTTTAAATAGGGATTCCGCGTAGTGACGTCACTACGCACACGGTTTTTCACAACTTTACACGTGTGCATCTTCAAAAGCGGGATACTTAGATAAAACGAAAGACACAAATGTTCTCAGGGACCAAATAGTGTTACGGCTTGACGGTCCTCCGAAAGACGTTGGATGGTGCGCACTTAAGTATGTTTGCGTGTAGTTCATACCCCCCCCCCCCGTAAGTGCTCACCGATCATCTGCGTGCGGGACCGTGAGGACGCAACACTATTTGGTCCCTGCTCATCAAGTACTACCATTTTCTTTATAAAAAAAACACAACATTTCAGACCCTTGCAACTGCCCCATTTCGATCGATCGAGCGAGCGAGAATCTGAGATTGCTTCATCTGATAAAATTAGACTGAAAGGATCCAACTATCGATGATTTCCTAAAAGCAGTCCTTTTATACGGAAGATCACGGTTGCCCTTACCACCTTCAGCGAAGGATTCCCAAAAGGGCGGCGCGATCGGGTCATTCCCATTCTTGCCAGACACCTGGAGAAATTCCCCAGCGTCTATAGTCCAATCCAAGTGAAAGAATAAGGTCCCCAAAGATTCCATTGACTCATGAACCCGAAACTTCCCGATTGGCGGACACTCGCATAAATTCTGAAACTTGTTTTTTCCACTCCTCTTCTTTTTCTGGTGACTTATGCTCCTTTATCACCCCCATATTTTTTTTCCTCCCCCGGGTCCCCTCCATAGCGCATCTCCACTGATTTTTACTCTCGATGATCTTGGAATTCATTTGTTCTTCCCCCCCCCCCCCCCCCCCCCCCCCCAACAAGCTCCATCGCGTCGTTCCCTTCCTAAATCAAGATGGAAAACTTTCGAAAGTTTTGATCAAATTGCTCCCTGACTGCGACGAGGCGGGAATGCGGGCAAGCGGAAATTATATTGGTAATTTTTGCGTGAGCAATCATATTTAGCGGAAGGTATAATCCTAAGAGCTGCGATAAACTTAAAAGCCCCCCCCCCCCCCTCCACCTCCCCCTCCCCCCCCCCCCTCCCCCTCCCGCATCCCCTAACGCCTTTGCCGCTCGCTCTCAATGAATTTCTCGAAGGAAACTTTGTTTGCTAGTTTATATCCTACTTTTAAAACCCTTTTACGCTCTAACACAGATTTCTCATTATTATTATTATTTTTTTTTTATATATATAAAACTTGAAATTATAAACCTCATAGATTCGATAGTAATCTTTACTTAAAACCGGTAGATTCACCGGTGGATTGTAGAATTCAATTAAACGTCTGTCAAACGGCAGCACTAAATGGGGTGTAGTCGCATAAGGTATGACATTTTTGACGTTTCTCGTGAAGAAAACGAAAGTACTGGGTGAAATGAAAAAACAACATAATTTGCCTTCAGTTTTTTTCTTAGGTCACGAGTTCAGAGAAAGGCGCGAGGGAAGTTAAAAAAAATCTTTTGTGTTGTGATGTCGCAACGCGGAATTCTCATGTAAGACTCACAGAAAAAAAAAATTGTTTTAGATTTAAAAAAAAATATTTTTGAATTATATGACAAGCAGACGAATTTTGAAATTGAAGCTAAGTTTTTTAAATTAAAAAAAAGAAAAACTTTTTATTAGATCAAAATACCGAATTTTCCCAAATTTTAAAAAAAATTTTTTTCCTTTAAAAACTAATGCATTTTTGTTTAAAAGTATGTCTTTTGTCATTTAATTTAAAAAAAATTAAAAATTAAATGTAATTTTTTTCCCTGTGCAACGTATTTTGCGCCAAAATTGCATCTCCGCAGCGTAGGAACTCGGTTCATCTCTTGTTTTCAGCTCACTGAACACTTTTCATTTGCTTCCTAAAAAAAACACCAAAATTGAGACCCATTGAAACTGCCTCACTGTCAAGGATGCGGATCTAGTGCAATTTCTTTGAAGGAGCACACCAACCTGTGCAATCTAGCAACATTGCATTATTTCGTCCGTTGAAAAGCATTAAAAAGATCGGAATATTAGGGGCGTGTGATGGACATCCTTTAATTCGACCTTCTGCATGGCTTTAAATGTACGAAATGCGACACTACGAACTTGTATAAATGCATCACACAACTGTGCACAATCTGAAAACAATGTCACACGATCCGACGCGAGTATTGTTTACACGCGTGGTTAACGGAACATGTAGAGGTTGTGTTCAACCAAGCTGCCGATAACCCAAAATCTCGAGAGTTTTAGCCGCTAGTCTCCGTTTATCGTTTATTTAAAGTTCAGGTTTCAGCACTTCAAACGACCTCATATTCCCAGTTCGTTTATGCTCACTATCATTTTGCCCACCATCCGTGAAAACTTTGTATCATTGAGTGGATTAGATAAGGGTGATTCCACAATAGGGGTAATTTCATGGAAACAGAATTATTGAAATATTGAAAGCTATACTAAAAACAAGTAAAAACGTCAGTTCAATGCATTAGTATCTGTGCTAAACAATGACAGGGTACATGTCGTATCGAAATTTGATGAATCGTTGAAGTTATAATGCTTTTTAAGAGTCGAAAAGCCATTCTAAAACTGATAATGCCATCATGGTAGACTGACCTTTCGATACTTAAAAAAACTGTTTAGTACCAATGATTCATTAAATAAAATAGTCCGTGACCCTTAGAATTCGATAAGACGGTATACATACGTAATCAGGAGTTCTTAACTATCGATAGAGAATCTATTTTCTTTTCAGATTCAGTTTTCCTTGATCAGGTCCTTAACCGTAGCGAGGATGAGGATATTGTCTTTCTCTCTCTTAGCATTTAACGCATGTATTAGAAAAGGATGGATATAGGCCCTAACGGCACATTTCGAGGTTGAAACTGGATTCAATTCGGTTTTGGGAAACCAGTCAACCGATTTCAATCCAGTTTTGTAATCCGGTTTTTAAAACCCCATTAACACAAGCTGGGTTTAAGCTGGATTATAGACAGTTTGAAAAGGCTTACATGTCCGCAAAAAAATTTGACTAACTAGATTTGACTAGGATTCTAGCTATCTTCGTCACGCATCATAGACCCCTATTCAAAATGGTTCAAAAACGTTTTTCAACTTGTTTCAAAAAAGGGGGTTTAATCAGGGTTATTCCCAATTTTAAACCACCGATTCCGAACCGGATTCAAACGAGATTATCAAAGCAGGGTTGAAAACGAATTATAGATAGTTTGAAATGGCTTACAAGTCCGCTCTAAAAAAGAACAGCCGGATTTAACCCGAAATCAAACTGATTTTGAAGAGGTTTTATACCCTACTTTCAGCTGATTTAAAGAGTTTTCAATCTTGTTTCATCAGTTGGGGTTTAACATGGGTATATTTCGGATCAAGAACGAAGCTTCGCCCCCATCCGGTGTTATAACTAGTTACTAAAGCCGGATTGAATGAAAAGTGCAGCTAAGCGACTTGAATGACTCACAAGTCCGTATCAAACCCTTTGAATAACCAGATTGAATGCAGATGGCAGCCAAGTTCTTAATGAACTGTACTAGACCAATTTCAATCTGATGGGAAATTATAGACACAAACTTGAGTTAATGTTTCGGTTAGACTCGCTAAACCAATTTTCAGGCACTCTACGTGGGCCTAGGGTGATTCCATTATCAATAAGTACTGATGAATATGTCCTAATAGTACGAAGTTTCAGTGGAGAGGTCGTCCGCAGCTCGGGGCCAAGTAAACGCGAGTAACGTTTCGAAAAAATATGGTGGAGCACTCTCTCGGCAGAAGCCGCGAACTAAATTAACTCCGCTTCCCTATCCGGTTTAAAACCAGGTTATTCAATCTAGATTGAATGCGAATTGTAGACGATTTGAAATGGCTTACATTTTCGCACCAAAAATTGGATAACTAGATTTCACGTAGATTCAAACTGATTTCATGGAGGGTTATAAACCCTACTTCAAACTAATTTAAAACCATATTCAAACTTGTTTTATCAATTGGGTTAAACACGGGTTTAAACGGATCAATAACTCTACTTTCAAATCCGGTTTCAAAACAGATCTGAACCGGATTGAATGCGAATGTAGATCTTGAAATGGCTTACATGCCCCAAAAAAAAAAATTGACGAACGTGATCCGACCCAAACTCAAAGTCTTACAGCGGGTTGAATCCGACTTGAATTCGGTTCACAAGGCTGGCAATGGCGCTTTTGAACCTGACGTCTATCCGTTTGATTAGCTGGGTTTTGATGCTTTTTGGAAACAGACTCCTATCGGTTGCAAGTACTTCGATTAATTCGGTTTCAATCGAGTTTCAAGACGAAGCACTAAACTGGCCAACCGACTGGACGTTTAAGAAATCGGCTGAAAGCTCATTTGAAACTGGGTTGATGAAGCTTCTTGTAGCAAGTTTGAAACCGTTTTGAAGTCCTTTTTTTTTGAGTTTCTAAATCCATCTTGAACCATGTTCAGAGAACTGGCTTGAAACCGGGTTTGGATCCAATTTGTGGTAGGGTCCAGTATGCAGTTTGAATCGGATTTAAATTCGTTTCCGATCCGTCTTTCACGAAGCTTGTACACCCGGTGATTATCCGACTGTCAATCTAGGTTTGATACTGATTGAAAACGGGTTCTCATAGATTTTAGGAGTCCGTTTATCCTTGTTCAAGCCGATTCCAATCCGGATATCGGAGCTGATCATCCCCCTACCGCTTGTAAACCAGTCTTGAAATCGGGTTAAAAACAGATTGGCAATCGTCGGTTTGTCAATCCTTCAAGTAGCTGGATTGAAACTAAACCTGGATTGAGGTTTCCGTTAGGGGGGGGTGTCACGTGACTTCAGCCCCTTTTCTGTCCTTTTAACACATGCAATCAAATGGGCTAAGAGAGAGAAAGACAATATCCCGGCTACGGCTATGATTCAGGGAAAAAGTTATTGGAACTTGACCCCACATAAATAACGGTTGGTACACTTGGACGGTACATTACGGTATCGCTGTCATCAGTTTATTGAAATAAATTAAAAAAATAAATGAATAAAATACTAAAAAAATTGGAGCTGCGAGTGATTGCATCATTGCGAAACATCAGTGGAATACCTCGAGTTGCCTATACTTTCAGTATATTTATGTAAACAGCTTGAAATGAGCTATGCTTTGTTAATGCGCTTATAACCGTGTCAATTTAAACGCCATCGATACAGAAAAAAAAAACGTATTTTACTGGAAAAAATTATAGATATATTTTCGTATGGTCAGCCACAAAGGCATCTATGTACCCAAGAGGTATACGTGCTCTGTCCAAATTGCACAGTTTATAACACTCACTACACTGCACTGACAATGAGAGAAATCACATCTTTAAAAAAAAAGGAAACACGTTTACTTGTGACATTTTTCCTTGTGCGAAGTGACTTCTGATTGCAGAAGCAGCTTTGCAGCTTTGCAGCTTTTACTTGTAGCAGCAGAAAATTTTTTTGGGTTAAAGGAATTTTTCTTAGTTAATATTTCACTGTGCAGTTCTTTGACACTAACGAAGTACACCTTGGGTTAAAAAAAAAAATGTAGGGAACAACCTACGAACACTTTCTCCCTCTATTTTTATCTGTGGGCCCCCCAGCCCCCCCTTAAGTATTCTGGGGGAGCCCCCCAGACCCCCTTTTAGTATTCGGGGGGAGCCCTTTCAGTCCCCTCTAAGTATTTTGGGGGAGACCCCCAGCCCCCCCCCTTTTAGTATTCTGGGGGAGCCCCCCAGAGCCCAGACCCTCCTTTAGAATTTTTAAAATTTTTTCTCTTTTTTGCCCCTTTTTCCTATTGATTTTAATGGAAACCATTTTTCATCCATAACTAACCTAAAAATTAAAATTTTAAAAAAAAAAAAAAAAAAAAAGTCCCTCTGGGAAATGTTAAAAGCAACATCTCTGCAAATTTGGATGCATTGGATCAGTAGTTCAAAAGTTATGCTGGGTTTCACGTTCATGACTACAGACAGACAGACAGACAGACGCGGACAGACGGACAGACAGACGCCACAGAAATTTTGTGCTTTACTCCTCCCTACCGCATATGGTTAAAAAATATTGAAATATCAGGATGGATGTTCTTTAGGATAGTATTAGGCATGATAAGAGCCAATTGGTTTTTAATTATCAAGATTGATTTTGTCGCAGCGGGGCCCAAATATTGAAACAAAGTGCATCAAAAATCTCTGCGCTATTGCAATACTTTCTCAATTTTTCTAATTTTATTAGAGTGAGAAAGTAAAAATTCTCTCAGTGTAAAATTTTTTATTATCATTGCTCTATCTAAATCGTGCCAATTCGGCAATTTTTAGCACACGATTCACAGGCTTACTGAGCCCTTCACAATCTGCTCTGACGAATCGTGCAATTCGGCAACACTGGCTTTAATCTATTAAAACACATTATGCGAATCAATCGATTTTTTTGAACAATGGGGCTCTTGCAAACTTTTGCTGTGAGCAAATGAATAGTCCATTCTGATGAAAACACCAGCGAAAATCACACTAAGAAAGTCTAAAATTAAATTAACAAACCTACAAAACTACTTTAATGGCAAGATCGTAATGGCGGATCGACGCAGGTATCATGGGAGATTCCTGTCTATTATATTACTTTCTCTACGGAAACACAGAGATATGTCTCAATTTAGATAGGAATCTTCCATGATACCTGCGTCGAACCGCCATTAAGTTCGACTGCGGGAGTGAATTTCGGGATTTTTTAGTGTACTCATCGTAATTTGTACAGGTTTTATGGAAGAGTCAACTCTTTAATCCCGTGTAGCAAAAGTTTGCAAGAGCCCCATCGATTCCCCAAGAGTCGATTGTTTTAAATGAAGTAAAATCACACCGTTGCCAAAATGCACGATTTCTTGCTGACAAACTAGCAGCCGGCACGACACCGAAGCGATGAATTGACTGGCAGAGTTCAAGCAATTTTAAAACAAGAAGAGAGAGGAGAGGGTAGCAGCAATGGTGGCAAATAGCTGCTACGGCGAACAGTGGGGAGGCGGGTTACGTTCAAAGGTAGGTTCAGGGATAGTCCCCTCTCCCCCTTTTCCTCTCTATTTTCTCTCTCTCTCTCCCTCTCTTTCTGCGTTAAAGTGGGAGGAGAGACAGAGTGAGAGAGAGGGTGAGAATGAAAGAGAGAGAGTGAGAGAAAGAGTGAGAGAGAGAGAGAGATTTGAGAGAGAGAGAGAGAGAGAGAGAGAGAAAAGAGAGAGAGAGAGAGAGAGAGAGAGAGAGATAGTGAAAGAGAGTGAGAGAGAGAGAGAGAGGGGAGAGAGAGGGACGATTCCTGGATCCGCCTATGAGCTATGGTTGCGTTTGAGGTGCGAAGAAGCGGGGGGCGAGGAAAGGGGACGACGGTAATTAACAAGTCGTATCAATCATTCCGTCCTAAAAGATAGGTTTTGTCGGCTGACCGGGGAGGGGTGTAGGGGTAGGGGTTAGGTTGTGAGGAGGGGGTTTTGGAGGGGGTGTGGAGGGGGGACTTCAGGGTAAAGCTCGTTTCGTCACTTTATCTTCTTTCTTTTCATTTCATTTTGTCTCGTCTCGTCAGTTTACAGTAACGTTTACCTTGAACATCGCTTGTTATCAGGAGACGGAGAGACTTGAGGGAGAGAGAGTTAGAAAATTCATGAAAATGGTTTCTCTAAAAATATGAGGGAAATGGTTTCTCTATAAATATGAGGGGCTATCTGAGGAAAGGTTGGAGGAGTGGAAAATTCTTTTTCTTCTTAAAGGTCGACTGTTTTCTGTATGGTCAAATACAGTTAGTGAGACATTTTTTCCAAAAAAAAAAAAAAAAAAAAGTTTGGAAAATTTACAGTCTTCAAACAATCAAATGAACTGCTTGGGATTTTCGTTAAATCTTAATTATCCAAAAAATATTTTGTCTTAAAAATGATATCGTCGAGACGTTGTTTTTATCCGTAAATTGATCGACAAACCGTCTCTCATTATAAAAAAAATCACATAGAACGGTAACCTTCTCAATGGAGCTCTTGCAAACTTTGCTGTGGGCAAATGAATTTGGTCTAATGTATAAACCCGCGAAAATCACAAAAACCGTATTAAGAAAATCTAAAATTCAGTAATTAACTCACATAACTGCTAACACACAAGTTTGTAATGGCGCACGTAGGAGTATTTGACCCGAAAACCTGGCCAAAAACGGAAAATTGAAAAGTCGTCCAAAGAACAAACTATTGATGGTTTTTGAGAGATAAGTAACTCTATTGCGTAATAGATGTGTCGGAACATCTACGTTTATCTACTGTTTAGGGGACAACATGGAATGAGCGCTCGACGCACCTGCGCCACCTGCGGTTGTTCACCGCCCGAAGGCGCTGTTACTAATCAGTCAACATTTTCCATCAAGGACAAGCGTTGGTGCATCCAAACATTTCAGCGATAATGGACGTTGTTTTAGATGGTATTGTGCTTCATTTTGGTGGCAACAAATCTTTTTCGTGCATTTTGACCCTTTTACAGCTATTTTAAAATGGACATGAAAAAAATCTCTAATTTTAGGCTCTATCTTTTAAAAAAAGGCAATTTTGAATTTCGTTCCGGCAAAACCGGGCACAACCAAAACAAGGGGGTTAGAGTAGACCCTTTTAGGCAACTGCACCAACAGTCAGAAATTGCAAGAAATGCCCTTTTTTTAAAAAAACATGTTAAAGTCAAGCCTTTTTATGAAATAAGCGTCAATAACTCGGCAAAAGAATGAGCTATCGACCTTTGGTTTGAGCCAAAATTCTAATTTTTACGCCTTTTCCAACCATAAACGTGCAATAGGAGTTTTGAGCTTAAATTGGAAAATTAACCAAAATCGATTTTCAAATATTCAAGAACACCAAAATTTTGGGCCGGTTTTTTGGGGGGAAAAAATTTTTCCCGGGGGGA